>JAYKKT010000051.1:10497500-10880000 GCA_036023115.1 Brasenia schreberi
TTAAAAAAAGGGATGACTAAGACTTATGATGGTATTGGCATATGATGCTTATGTTAAATGACTAAGGCCTGAATATAAATGAAAAGGAATTGTAGGAAAACTAAGAAGGTTTAATAAAAGAAAGCAGAAATTAATAGACTAAAAGATTGAACTCACGAGGTGGGGTAAATGCATTTTCTTACAAACTAGGGCTTTTTTTTTATTCAGGATAAGAGTTGAGTCTTGTTCCCTGTTTAGCATTAGGTATGAAGTCTTGTTTGTATTATGGTAGATTTGTTTTTACTTGATATTGCTCTTTTGTGATAGTCCCTCGTTGTTTAGGAAGTTTTTTTTAAGCCTACTTTGAGTTCTCTCTAACTGAGCCAGACTTTTCTCCTTCACTTCACTTTCATTCTATGTATCACACATGTTCATACCTTCATTTTGCTCCTACCTCATTCTACACTTGTTTTATCTTGGGATTGCTTCAATCACATTTTTACTACCATGCTATCATGGTTTTCATAGATTTTTACTCTTTTGTACTTTACTAAATGGTTTTTTAGGCCCTCTTCTTCTCAGATGCATTCATTTGGTCTTGCTAAAGATCTTTTGTGTGATAGCTTGAGGGTCACCTCAGAAAGAACTCAAGTTATCTACAGGTGCACAATATCTCTCAAATGCATAAAGGTATACAACAAGACTTACTTGGTCCTCTCTGGATTGTTGTGAGTGTACAAAAGATGACAACCCAAAATAAAATTTTAATTTATTTTTTCCTTTTTCAACTTTTTTCTCTTTTTTCTTTATTTCTTTTGGCTTTTCACTTTTCTTAGAATATAACATTTTAGCAATATATATCACAAAAGCATGGATGTATGATAGAGGCTAGGAAATCCATTATACAAAGTACAAACACCACAACAAACAACATAAAATCAAGAAGACACTATTTTATCTATAAGTGAAGATATTTCAAAGATAAATTATTTCAGTATTTTGAAAATTAAGAGAACGTTGCCAAAATGTAGGTATTGGTGATTTCGTAAACTTTCAAAGAAATTGAAAATCAAGCAAAAATGATTTTTCTAAAAAGATTTAATTTGAAGTTATTCAAAATAAGAAGAATCTCATATTTTCAAAATCAAATCCAAAAGGCATAGACAACATAAGTGTATCAAGATATCAAAACTGGAATCCAAAAATAGTATTTCCGACCATGGAAGCAACAATTTGAGGAAATCAAGTCATAGGTGCTCAACACTAGGGTCATTGCACTTGTCCCTGCCTTCAGATCATTTTTAAGAAACACTATCTTACAATCCATATAAAACGAGATTTTAAGAATACTACCTCGGTCCCTCATAGTGATTACTCAAAATAATTAAGCCATAGGAGCACAATGCCCTAAACATCATGCAAATCCCTGCCTTTAGACCATTTTTAAGAGATATGACCTTATCCTCCATACAAAACGAGTGACTCAAAATGCAAGTCAAAATCTAATAAACATCATGGATAATATTTTTTAAATATTGGATGTTTATTGGATTAGACAAGTCTCTACCATTAGCATCGATGAGTCAATAAGAACTACGAGAAGTAACCATTTTTACAACATAAGGCACCCCTTAATTTGGGTGCCACTTACCTAAAGGATGAGGGCCTTTTGCGATGTATCATTTTAAGAACAAGATAACCTATTTGGAATTTTTGTGTGTGAATATGCTTGACATAATGCCTAGAGACTCGACGCCTATACGATTGGATCAATGGCAAGTAATCACCTCTCATCTCAAAGATCCAACTTTAGTAATTGGGTTTCATGCTGGACATTGGTCGACATCTCAAGAAATGTAGCCATGTGGAGAGAAGACATCCAAACCATGATATGTAGTATAACCTCTGTGCCATATAATAGCTCAAAAGGTGTGGTATTAGTAGGAGTTCTGATGGAAGTCCTATATGCCCATAATGCATCATGGAGCTTTTAATGTCAAACTTGACCTTGACTAATGCTTTTTTCTATAATGCCAATAAAAGTTTTATTAGTTGCTCTGAATAACCATTCCCTTGAGGATAGTAAGATGAAGAAAAATGTTGGGTAATGCCCAGGGAACGGCATAACCTAATAACATTCTCATTCTTGAAATGAGTTATTATCACAAATGATATTTCTAGGAACACCAAAATGATACACAATGTTTTTTCTAATGAATGAAGCTACATGTTGTCCCATAACTTTAAACAAGGATACAACTTCAACCCATTTAGTAAAGTACTCTATGACAACTAAGATAAACCTATGACCATTAGATGTAGGTGGAAATATGAGACTTGACATCCAATATCCACATAAAAAAGACTAAGGACTAACTACTGTAACAATCATGACTCAAAGTGGATCAATAGTAACCGACTTTAAGAATCTTCTTTGTCACCAACATGTCCACCACAATATGTCGCATAATATTCATGCATAATAGACTCAACCTCAACTTGATCGATATATTTGAGTAAGACACTAGAGAATCCTTTTTTGTTATAGAATACCCCAAGGAGGTGGTATCGGGTAGATAGCTTTCTAATGATCTTTCAGTATGTATGGGTAGTATGTAGTGGAAACTCACCTCCCTCAAGAAAAACCTAGATATCATGAAACCAAGGTAAACCATACACAACACATGATGGATTAATTCGTAAGCAAGAAGTACCAACTTTCAAACCTTGATAGACCTAATGCGCAAACTCAAACCAAGTGCAAAAGATGAGGTTAGAGAGGACAAACTATCAACACAAGTTTTATCTTTCCTTCCTATATGTGTGAAAGAACAATGGTCAAACTATTGTACTACACATTGTGTAACACTGTGATAGAGTGATAAGTGATCATGTTTTACTTGCCAAACTCTAGTAACTTGGTTTATGACTAAGAGAGAATCACCAAACAAGTTAACTCAGGTAGCACATAGACTCTAGAGGGTCTTTAGGCCTTGGATGAGGGACTCATACTCAAGGACATTATTGAAGCATTCGAAGTTTAGTCAGAATGAAAGAAGGATCTCTAATCCTTGAGTGGAAACTAAGACAACCCCAATGCTTATCCCAACTCGAATCTTAGAACCATCGAAATGCATTTTTCAGGTATGATTGACTTCCTCACTTAAAAGCACTTGGTGCTTCCAAATGTTGGTCGTAATGATCTACTCATCTAGAAAATGATCAAACACGGTACTTCATTATCTAAAGGTAAACTTGCCAAGTGAACAACAAGGGATTAACATTTTAAGGATTTTTGTGATTGATACCTATGGTTATATTCCATGAGAAGTAATTGTCATTTACCAAGCTTACCAATAATGATAAGCTTCTCAAAAAGGTATCCAATTAGGTCTAAGTTGGAGACAACTAGAACCTCAATGGACAACATGTAGTGGCACAACTTTTGAGTTGCCCACACTAATTTTAGACAAATCTTTTCTAACCGATTGTACTTATGCTCATACCTGATTAGGGTTTTTGAGATATAGTATATAGCAAACTTAGTCTTTCCATCATCCTCATACTATATTAGGAAGGTCCCAAGGATGACTCATGAATGAACAAGTATAGGAGTGGACGACCAGGCACAAGGGATCTAAAGTAGGGGGGACTCGACATATACTCCTTTTGCCAGTCGAAGGATCTCTAGCACTCATCATCCCACTCAAAGTAAGCATTCTTTCGAAAAAACCAGTTAAATAATTCTCATCTTATGTCTAAGTTAGAGATAAACCTTTGCATGACTTGGATTCAACTTTAGAGACTCCTAAGTTGAGACATGTTGGAGGGTAGTGACATTTTGATGATAGCTCAAACTTTAGAGGGGTCAACTTCTATGTCCCTATGGATGATAAAAAATACTATGAGTTTACTACTAGACTCAGCACCGAAGACACACTTAAGAGAGTTTAACTTTAGGTTGTATTGACGTAAATAGTCAAACACTCTTGACAAAGGTTGTAGGTGTGTGACACTTTTTCTAGATTTCACTAAGATGTCATCTACATAGACCTCCAAAAACTTATGAATTTTATCATGAAAGATCGTCATCATAACCCGTTGATATGTCACTCCAGTGTTTTTGAGTCCAAAAAGCATTCTGTAGTGCCCAAGGAGTCATAAAAGAGATCTTATACTAGTCTTTGGGATGCAACTTTATTTGGTTATATCTAGAGTAACCATCCATAAAGGAGAACATTTCATGATCAACTGTACTATCGACTATAAGGTTAATTTTTGCCATAAGAAAGTCATCCTTAAGAGTGACTTTGTTTAGGTTCCTAAAGTCGATATAGACTCTAACTTTTTCATTGGGTCATTGATTGACAATATTGGACAACCACTTGAAAGAAGCTATGGTTCGGATGAACCCAAGCTTAAGCATTTCCTCTATACTTTCTTTGGCTTTTGAGTTCAGCTTCAGGATGAATCTTTCTAAGTTTTAGCCTGACTGGTTTTATGGTAGGGTCTACGCTGAGACAATGTTCAATTACTTTTGGATCTAGCTCGGGCATGTTTGAACATGTCCAAGCAAATACTCCTTGTTCCTTTGCAAGAACTCGATAAAAATCTTATTTTCAAATTTAGTCAAACAACACCTATTTTGATCATCTTGTGGTTGGACTGAACCTCTAGGTTAATTTTTATGAAGTCTCTCCTCTTGCTAGGCTAGAGGTTTTTTCTTAATACTCTCGAGGTTGACCAAACTCAAGAAGAGCAACGATAATATCATCATTTTCTTTAAACTCGGACGATGCATTATCATTACTTAAACTCTCCCCTATCTTCGAGATATGGATGATGATTGGAGGTTACAAGATAATGCTTGGAATCAAGAAGGGTAGTGGGTGATAGGGGGAATTAATGTGGGTGTAAGGAGATGAAGAGTTAGGTAGGAAAGATGAACAAGGTGTGATACATACAAGTGAAAGAGAATTAGATTCAAGGGGTAAAGTAATATGAACAAAAGGAAAATGACTTTAAGGGTGTACTAGACAATGTAGGAACTCTAAGAACAATAGGAAATAAATATTATTTTTTATTTTCTAATTTTTTTGGTGTTTTAGGTTTTTCAGATTTTTAAAATGTTTGATATAATAGTGTATGGGACCATGTAAGCTTAGGGGACACACATGTTGGTGCTTGGAAAAAAGGTTCATATCAAGTCAGAAAAAAGGTTTTATTACCTAGAAAGTAGAGAGAATGACTAAGATCAAAATTAAGGTTCAAAAACACTGACTTGAGGCTAAAACAGTCAAACTCAAGTTCGTTATCTCTTCTTCAACCATCTCGATGGAAAGACTTGCCAATGATGATTATGGGCTATGAGGAAGGTAGTCCTTAAGAAATTTGTCATGAATCCAAACATTAGAATGCTGAGAATCAGAATTAATAGAAGGGCCGTATCCTAAGCCAGATTTATTGTATTTGCATATAATTCCAAAGGTGTGGATGACCCTTGATTGTAAACTCCAAGACCCTGCAATAGGTGTACCCCATGGAGAGTAACATCTTCCAAGCCTTACGAAAATGAGCAAAAGAGGAGCATTATAGGTGATAATGGAGGAGAGAATCATCTATACGCCCTCTCATGTGATAAATTGTAGGATGATCAAAATGATCAATAATGGTAACCTAAGAAAATGTATGAACAACAGGCCCGAGGACCAAAACAACTAGGAGGACTGGTCATAGTAGGGTGAGAGATTGAGAATAGAAGATCAGAACTAAGACTTGGTGTTCTAATGAGATGGATAGCAGTGTCCTCTCCTGCAATTATAATTGTGTGACTATGCCACAGAATCTTGATGTAATGATGGTAGGTAGAAGTTATGACTTTTAGATCATGAATCTAAAAATGACCTACGAGTAAGTTGTAGGAGGTGTCTAGGTCTATAATATGGTGAATGATAGGATCAACTTCAATGGTAAGGATGACAGTACCCTATGGGGTGAGAGTGTGACCGTCATAACTTACTATTTGGGTGTTTGTGGGGGTTGCATAATCTTTGTGATCCCAATCTATAGGGCCACAAATGTCACTGTCAACATAGTTTTTATTTACTTTCAAAAAATTAAGAAGATTGTATACAAGTTGAGAGTTTCGTAAAACCTAAAATTTGTACACAATTCTCTTTTTACATGCTCGAATTGACCTCTACTCAAAATTGCTGACTAGTTTTAGGGATTTATTTTGTTTTTGTTTTGCTTGAGAGCATCTTTGTTTTCGACACTCCACACAAGGTGCACCTAGAGTAAGAACACACATACTTGTTGCACACACCTACGTAGCTATACACTATTGCATACATACACATGCTTGAGCACTTGTCTTTCTAAACTTACAAGATCTAAAAACAAAACAAAAGCAAAAGCAAAAATAGAAAATCATCATGTCTTCACATCCATATCAAATGCGATCCAAGGCCAAGGTTTTGGTCGTGTCTCACAATGCTCTCGAATAAAAAGCCTACAGATCAAGAACTCATAGATGATGCAACCTCTTCTAACAATCAATATCTTCAACATAAGTCTAGCTATTTTAGAGTCCATTCACTTAAGGCTTCACTTTGAGACTATGAAACCGAGCTGAAATTCCTAAGGAACCAACTCAAACAAGTCCAACTTGAGAATCAAATCTGAAAGGTGTGAAAAATGAGAGAAGAGAACATAGTGAAGCAAAAGAAGAATGTGTAAAAGAAATCAACTCACACACCCAAACAACTTGGATTATGAACAAATCAAAAGTAGCAATAAGGCAGAGATCAATAGAAAATAATTCATGGCCAAAGGAGACAAAGTTCTCCACAAAAGAGTTTCTTTACCCATAAGAGTTGTCTTATTTGCTTTTCTTTTATGTGTTGTGGGACCAAGTTAAGTTTTTTTCACAATTACCTTCTTACCTAGGTGGGTAAAGGTCGGTTCTTGCACTACAAAATTTCTAACTAATAAAGGGAAGATACCTATACACTTGAATTGAAATATGAGCACAAAAAAGAGTCGTATTTCTATTGGTTCTAGGTTCTAATTGGGTTTTGATCTCTAAATGAGACTTGAGTTAAATGGATATGAATCTCTAAGTGGGTATAGATCTAAAATGGATATGGTCAGAATCAATCCTAAGAAAATGATGTCCTAATTAATAATTATGTAATAAATAGAATATGCAACTAAATGAGAAAAGTGTTAAGATGGAGAAATCCCAATTTGCAAAAGATCCCAATTTGCAAGAAATCTTGATTTTGCAGAAGATCCTGATTTACAGGAAATCTTAATTTGTAAAAAAACTTATGCAAAAGGGTGCAAAAATTAGATCTTTAATGAGCACGAATTAAAATCTAATGTACAAAATAATCTTAATCTAACCAAGAATTAAACTATTCATGTAAGAACGAAACTAAAGGATGAAGATGCAAGATGATTAAAAAAAGGATTGACTAAAGACTTATGATGGTGTAGCCATATGATGCTTATGTTAAATGACTAAGGCATGAATATATATGAAAAAGATTCTTAGGAAAACTAAGAAGGTTTAATAAAAGAGAAAATTAATAGACTAGGATATTGAACTCATGAGGTTAGCTAGCAAGTGGTCGGACAACCTATGGGTATTGATGGTAGAAATGATTATACACCACAACAAAAAGAGAGAGATGACTCGAATTCTTATTCCTTCTTCTCTTGCTCTCCTTTACAATGATGATGGACACGCTTTGTTGAAATGAAAAACTTGATACAACATTTCTAAGTTTGGAAAGTATAAAAAAAAATGCAAGAAGCTGGAAATTTTGGTATTTACATGGATTGTGCTTCCTTCTTGAGCTTGTTGCCACAAATGATAAGTATAAAACTAGAAATTACTCCTTTCTCCTTTCTTGTTTGATTTATGCTTTATATATGCCACGTGTAGATTACATATATAGCTATATATTATGTAGGTATAATACTTACCTAGTGTTATGCTACTATATTTTATAGGTAAATGCATATATTTTATGCTACTATATATAGATATACACATACTTACCTAGTGTTATATATATATGAGGTGAATAGTATATACTTCATGATTATATATACATATATATATGTATATAATTACCTAGTGTTATATATATAAGACATACGTTACATAAATATATAGTTTTATATGTAGGATATATGGATTACTTTAGTTATTACATCTTTATATATTTATATATATATAACTCTGCCCTTGTGAGGGATCACCCTTGCATGGTCGGTCCCAAGCCCGGATAACGAAGGAGGGTTACTTTAGGTTTTCGACAACTAGCGTAAAACTTTGTTAAACTTTTATACCGTAGATTATACAAATTATGAGCATTGCGTTGGGGCGTCTCCTCTTAACAACGTACTGCAGAGCCTGAATGCAGTGAAAAGTAAGCAAGGGCCTCTAATTTTTTGGCTAAATGTAGTGAATCAATTCCAAAGAGAGTTCTCACATCATGGATGGGTATGGCTAAAAAAGTTAGTCTCGTTACATTGTCATCATAATGTAGTGAATAAATTATAAAAAGAGTCTCCGCATTTTCAGCATAGATGGATGCGGGGGTAATGAAGCTAGTCCTAGATAATAAGATTTGTATTGATTCTTGGAATATTGGAACATTGTTTGGTAAGCTAATGGAGGTGATAGATACATGTTTTAAATTATGGTACTTAGAAGGGCTTGAAATGGTCATAAATAATCAGGAAAGGAAAAGGCTTGAAATAGAGTTAATATTATAATAAATAAATATTTAAAGGATAGTGTAGTAGAAATACAGCGATATAGTGATCGAATCATGACATTTAAATTAGTTCTACGAGCATAGATTTTGAATATAGTTTGTGCTTACACACCCCAAGTAGGACTAGAAGGTAGTATAAAGATGACATTTGGGAGGAGCTAGATAATGTGATTCAAAGAATTCCATAATGAGAGATAATTTGTTTAGGAGGAGAGTTAAATGAATATGTCGGTAAAGATGTATTAGGATATCAAGGTATTCATGGAAACTATGGTTTTGGTTAAGTAAATGAGAAAGGTGGGTTGATTTTAAATTTTGCTATGGCATTTGATCTCTTTATTGTCAATACAATCTTCAAAAAACGAGATAAACATTTAATTACTTATATGGGTGACTTATCTCAAATACAAATTGATTATTTTGTTTATAGAAAAAAAGATAGATCATGTTGTAAATATTGCAAGATAATTGTAGAAGAAAACCTAACCACACAACATAGACTTTTAGTTATGTATTTATAGGTATAAAGTGGACAAAGAAGAAAAGAGTGCATCGAGCTATTCATATTAAATGGTTGAACCTCAAAAGCGAGAAAGAAGGTATATTTAAATAGTGGAACAATATGGCTATAAATATTAGGAAAGTGGCGAAAGATGTGTTAGGTGAATCTAAGGGAGGTGTACTGGCATAAAAAGAAGCTTGGTGATGGAGTGAACTGATGCAAGTTAAAATCAAGGCAAAGAGGACATGTTATAAATTACATTATACTAAGAAGACTAGTGAAACTTTAGAGACTTATAAGAAAACAAAGAAATAAGTGAAAAAGGCTGTCGGTGAAGCAAAAGCTAAAATTTTAGAAGACTTATATAAAAAACTGAACTCAAAAGAGGGTGAAAGAGATATGTTTAGGATAGCTAGGGCTAGAGAACTAAGATCTTAATTTTGTTAGATGCATCAAAGATGAGGATGCTAAATAAAATTCTAGTGAAAATAAAGATGTAGTATTATAAACACCCCGAATTTTCCAAAAATCAAAAACTCTCAAAAACACAAAAAGCTCGTTTGAGCCAAAATGACAACCTGTTTTAAAATGTGAAAACAGGTACAAAAGGAAAAACGAGAGCCCCGACAAGAGGAGCAAATCGAGCCCGGAGTCTCAAAAGCCACCCTGTTCAAAAATGGAAGAAAAAAGAGCTCGTTTGTAGAAAAGCCCGACAAAAGGGCAAAAACATAATTTGGGTCCAAGAAAAAGCACAAAGCAACTCCAAAATGCAGAAAGAAGCCCAGTACCTGAGGAAGTCGACAGAAGTCCGAGACACGTCCAGTCAGAATGAAGAACGGAATCCGTGCAGCAATCTGAGTTCGATATCAACAGGAACCGGCCAAAAACCAAAACGGTGGACCGAAATTAACGCCAAAAAAGTCCTGAAAAGCATAACACCGGTTGGAAGAAAGACTTGGGGAAGACCCAGGCCAGAGTTGGGCATCCGATGAATCGAAGCCCGCTCGAAACCGACGGTGAAAAGCACCAGAAAGGACCAGAAAACCAAGGAGCAGAAGAAAAGTCTGGATTGAGTTTGGACCAAAAAATATCCAGATCCATATCCAAATTGTGTTTGGATTGGATTTGGATCTCAAAATATCCGAGATTCGAGATCCAAACCCAAATAAATATTTGGACTGGATTTGGATCTCAAAATATTCGAGATCCGCGATCCAGATCCACATTGAGTTTGGATTGGATCCAGATAACCAGACCCAAATCCAAGACCCAATATCCAAGACCCATTTAAAACCTCTATAAATAGAGGTGCTGGGCTTGAAAAAAAAAATTCATGAGTGAGGCTCCAGGGAAGCACCTCACGTGAATAAAGGGGGGGTGAGAGAGAAAGAGGCCCATAGGCCAAATTCGTTTTTTGTTGAGAGTCTGGGTTGGCTCGTAAAGCCAAGGGCTCCACCAACCAAGGAACGTCCCCTACAAGCTGGCTGGGAGCGTTGCATGGTGGAGCTTGGCGGCTTGAGCGGCGGCTTGGAGCGGTGCTGCAACTAGGTAAGCCCCTAAGACCTAAACCTAACCCCTTTCTTCCCTAACCTCTCTAGACCACCCATCCTACCCAAACGTCCCCTAAAACCACCACCAAACCAGCCAAGTGCTGGCCGTTTTTCACCAAGGTTCCTACCCTAGAACACCACCTAACTAAGCTACCTTAAGACACAAGCCAAGTTCGGCCACCACCTGGCCGAACTCTACCTTGAACCCAACCAAGTTCGGCCAGCTTTGGCCGAACTTCCCATTCAAAACTACCTTAACTCGAGCCAAGGTGACCCGAGCTCCTTCCCTAAAAAAACCACGGCCTGCACCAGCAGGCCATGTCTCATTTTCTACCCAAGGTGGCCTGCTACCTAAAAACCAGCCCAACCTTTGGCTGGTTTCCCTTTCCCACACAGCCAAAACAGCCCGGGCAAAGTTGGCCGGGCGTCCTTCCTTTCACCAAGGCTATTCACCTTGAAACCACTTGGCCATACTGGCCGTGGTCCCTTACCTAAGCTCACCTTGGCCCATCTTAGTTAGCCAGCCCTCAACCTAGTCGTGGTTTGCCTAGGATCAACCCCCATACTTACCTAAGTCGACCCAAGACAACCCCACAACCACCTTGGCCGAACCCTAGAGCAAGTCACTCCTACTCGAGCCACCTTGGCTCGAGTTTCACAAGACCTAAACTAAGGCCAAGTGCTGGCCGTATTCCATACTAAAACCATGCCACTCGAGCCACCTTGGCTCGAGTCTCACAAGACCAAACAAAGGTCATGAACCTTGGCCGAAATCTCAAAACTTTAGCCAACACCTAACCTAGGACCAACCAACTCTATCCTATACCTAAACCAAGGCCAAATGCTGGCCTAATACCAAGCCTAAACTATACCTAAACCAAGGCCAAGTGTTGGCCAAATCCCATACAAAAACCCAATCACTCGAGCCAAGGTGACTCGAGTCATACCTTGCCCAAACCGGCCCCAAGTAGCCCCAAACCCATTGTAGCTTGTAGCTCCCGGAACTCCAAGTCTCTCCAAGCTCTCAAGCTCTTCGGCTTCGCTCCCACGTGCCCCGGACTCCATAAGAAGAAGGCGGATTCGCCCCTTGTACGATCCTAACTCAAAAGGCTGGAAAGTGTAAGTTGATTTCGATTATATCAAATCCCTTTCCATTCAATTAAATTCGTGATACGGGGTTGTAATAATGGAGCATCGTCTCCCCCCGGAATGTAATAACGGTGCTAGACACACGAGACACACGCGTACACTCGAGCCTTTCCGCTCTTATCTCGTACACAAGCACCACGTACACAATTGAGCCTTTTCGCTCTTATCATACACATACGTATTTCAATTCAGCTGGGTTGTTACATTAAGCTGTGTGGGTTTGTCTTTCAATTACACACTCGCACCCAAGAAACACCCGAGCGATTGCTCAAACACCTCACGCACATTTTGGCCTCAGAAGCCACTAAGATATAGCCATATCTATATATTTTCTGTTGCGTGAGTTTTCCCGATTCAGCTGTGTATGAATTTCAATTCCAAGTTTTAAATTCAGTCGTGTGTTGTCTTTCAATTCATACATACACACACGCCACAATTGAGCCTTCTCGCTCTTATATATATCTATATCTTCCTTCTGCTGCATTTTACGGTTCAGTTGCATGTGTTGCATTTCAATTTATACACAACACCCATGCACACATTGAGCCTTTCCGCTCTTAAGATATAGATATATTTAAATTTCAGCAATTTACATTCAAAGTCGTGTGAGTTGCATTCAATTTGGGTTTTCCCTTCTGCTAAGTCTTTAAATTTCGGGTTTTACATTCAAGTTGTGTGAGTTGCATTGCATACTCGCCATACTCGAGCTAGAGTGCATACCTGCATCGAATAAACCCGAACAAAACCTGCAAACACGCCCAAGTGATTAAAATTGAAAGACTTAGGGTCGCCCAAATCAAAAACTCGCCAAGTGCATGATTTCAAAAGGATTTTCAAACACCTGTTTATTCAAAAATCGATTTTGAGTTTAACTTGTTTCAAAAGAAGTCTCTAAGCGTACAGACTGACCCTTGCGCATCGGTGCAAGAAGGTCTGCGACGTAAAGATCCCGCTTGCCTATAATCGCCTTTCAAAAGTCAGATATTTCAAAACATACTTCGCTAGTTTGAGTAAGCTAGCTGGCACACCCTTTTAAAGCGACGTAAGCACTAAAAGATTCGCTTCAGGCCTAAAAACCTGGAGACGAGGATTTTCCGTGTCTACAGATTTGGCATGCCCGGTGGGACTCGGGACTTAAGTAGACTTCAAACAAACAAGTTACACTCAAATTTTTTGAAAAAAAGTGTTTTTTCCAAAAATCGTGCATACTTAGAAAAATTGCAGAAAATAGAGCAAAAGCCAAAATCCTCGTCGAGTAAATTAAAAGAGGTTTCTAAAACAGCCAAAAAATGAGAAGCAATAACTGATATATGGGCAATTTTCAAAGAAAGAATGGATGTTTTAAGCAAGGAGCTTAAAACCCATAAATCCCATAGCAGCTCTTCTCGGGCGCACAAAGATCGTGAAAAGAAAACCGATCTCAAACTAGATGAAGGATGTGAGGTAAAAGGCCAAAACCTAAAAAGGGGCTAGTCCTCCATTCCCACACTTCCAAAATCCTCGTAAGGTAAATCAAAAGAGGTTTTCAAAACAGCCAAAGAACGAGAAATGCTAGCTGATATATGGGCAACTTTCAAAAAAATGGATGTTTTAAGCAAGGAGCTTAAAACCCATAAATCCCATAGCAGCTCTTCTCGGGTGCACAAAGATTGTGAAAAGAAAACCAAATTCAAAATCGACGAAGGAATTGAGGTAAAAGGCCAAAACCCAGAAAGGGGAGAGTCCTCCACTCCCACAAATCCAAAATTCAAAAATTCCAAAGAAAATTTGAAAAAGGTTATTTTTGTTTCAAAAAATCAAAAAAATCTTGAAAACTTTCAAAAAGACAAAAAAATTGAAAAATCAAACTTGGAAATTTTGAAAAATTCAAGTGCAATTCCTAAGTCTAGGCACACACACAGTGGGACATGAAACTCACACCCCACAAAGAGACGAGAGTGAAAACAGGTAGGTTTCGAAAAGGAACGCCTCGTAAAACCTCGGGGGCTCAAAACAGAGTTACCCGGGAAAACGGCCTGCTCTCACCCTGAAAAGGTAGACAAGCCACAAAGAGGTATGCCTGAAACTTATCCTTCTCAAAACTCTCTTCTTCATATAGAATCATCAGATGCATTGGATAACCCCTCTGCACACACAAACCCACGAAATGTGCCTAAGTTAGAGAATTTTCAAGATGCGCCAAATATCCCGCACCAGCCAAAAGAATTTCAAAAGCAAAAACAAAAACAAATTCAAAAAATGGTAGACATGGAGACCCCTAATGCATGATGCATCGACATCTTAGGAGCTCATAACCCTGCCATAGAAAAACCCACTTCTTCGAGCCTAGTCTTGTACCCTAGAACCAAGATTAGAGCTTTGAAACAAAAAAATCCATCCCTAGGGGCACCACGAGTTGAACCTAGGGAGCAAGCCAAAAAATTCGAGGGAGCAAGCTTGTCTTCTCTCGAAGAAAAATTCTCCCAAATATAGGTTGTGTGGAAGCTCAAGCCTTCCATCACCCTGCAATATCCAAAGTTCCTCAAGGAACCAAGCATGGCTTTCCTTGAGGACAAAATCTCCCAATTCGGGGTTGTATGGAAGCACGAGTCTTCCATCACCCCAAAATATCCAAAGTCTCTCGAGGGATCAAGTACGGTTTTCCTTGAAGACAAAATCACCCTGAAATATCCAAAGTCTCTCAAAAGACCAAACACGGTTTTCTTTGAGAAACAAACCTCCCAAACCAGGGTTGCATGGAAGCCCAAGTCTTCCATCGCCCCAGAATCTAAAATCCCAAAATCCAAAAGGGTATATATCCCCGACATGGATGATTCCCTGTTCCAAGGCCATAATTTATACAAAAACTTTTCAAAAAACAAGAAGTCTTGGAACATGATTCTGAATATGGGATATAAACCCTACCAGGGCCTGAGAACCCAAAACCAAGGTAGTCTTGAACCTGTCCTACCTCAGGCCAATCAACAAAAGTAAGGATTGGGCTACAGCCCACCCATACCCCCAGAGCCGCCACCTAAGACCATCTGGGTCAAGGGTGCCCTGTAGAACCTCTAAAACCCAAAACCCATGTCTTAGACCTATTGATTAGAGTCTGATTCATGAATGTTTTTTTTGTAGGTTCATGGGAAGATCCCTCCTTTTGAAAAAGCCAAAAAAAATCAGATATTTGTCAAAAACCAAAAAAATTGAAAACCCAAAACAAAATCTCAAAAACATTTGGAAAAATGAAATTTCCAAAAAAAAAAAGTTTGTTTTAAAGCCTTTGGCCATGTACAAAGTCCATTTTCGAAAATTGTAAAAATGCTTTTCGAAAATTGTATATAACTCCCAAAAACCAAAAAAATCCAAAAAGCTGATCTTTAACACCCTTTTGTTTAGAGCTTTAAAGCTCGAGAATCATCAAAGCCAGGAGGAATAAAAACCTCTGAACTTCCTGAAATTCGCAAGATCCTTGACTTATGCAAAGATTGGGGATTTTTAGAAACAAGCCTAACCCATAGTGTGTGCATAAGCATCATGCATCACACTTTGAAATAATTCATATGCATCGAGTCTAGACATCATCTTAGAACTCGAATTCAGGGTTTTGCAAAACCAAAGGGGCAATGAAAGTCGACCCCCTAAGTATCGAGCCTTCATAAGCAGGTCTCCATACGGATCAAATCCAACACCTTCAAAGGCAAATTTCAAAAAGAAATGAGAATCTCGAAAAAGGGTTAGCATTTCACAAAAGCCTTTTCAAAATTCTTTTGATAAAAACCTTCCATGCTTTGCAAATCTTGCATTGTTTGCTTGACTTGATCAAATAAAGATGTTGTTCATACTAGATGTGCCATACATTTCGAAAAATCTATTGGCATGTAACAGGAATCACTATGCCAAAAGAAAAATCGTGCTTAGCCTTGCTGTAGGCTTTTAAAAATCGAGACATCATCTCCCATGTCATGGAAAGGGGAATGATGTTCATTAAAGCACTCATTTTTAAAATCCTATCTCAATAGGTAGGCAAAATGGCAACCCCTTTCAACAGAGTATGAGTTCAAAACTCAAGACTCAATTGAGGGACAAGCCCTCTATCGTGTGGCTGAAGTGCCTCTGTGAGACACATTCCCCATACTTGATCAAATGCCCCATGAAGGCACGAATTTTCAAAATGAATTCCAAAAACCCTGCTTGACCAAAACCAAGTATGAAAAACATATCAAAAGGGCGGGCATAAAACCATCTTCATATAGAAAGGGAGGATTTCCCAAAATTGCTTTCTCAAAAGGGATCAAAATTTCGAAAATTTAACCCTACATATACTTTGAAAAGAAAGATTTTCAAAACTTCAGGTTTATATGAAAACCTTGATTGTGTTGGATAAGAACATGAATCTCACGATGAAATATGGAGACCATGTCAAAATCAAAGCCCGATGGCCATGATGATCACTTAGAGTTGGTTGTGTTTTCCATCCTTGCGCAAAAGTAGCATGATCATGTTAAGAAAATCGTGGAAATGCATGGACATGAACATACCATCGTCCATCCAAAAAAGTCTTTTGAAAAGCCATGGCCCTTCAACATGTGTCCATGTGAAATTTCCCTCAAGCTAGGGGCATTTTTAAATATAGCCCCTGGACACCTTCCATGAAGAAACGAATTTCATAGAATGCATCTCCTTCTTGACTTGTGAGATACATTTCATATGTTCACTCTTGCATAAAATTGTGTATCTCCATTTTTTGAATCACATGGAGTGCATAGCATGCATCATATTCATATCATACCACCCCAAAGAAAGCCCAAGAGGTGGGCAAACCTGAATAGGAATGTCCCCATGTCTTCAAAAAGGGCAACAAAAATAAAAAATTTGTTGATGTTGTGGGTAGAAATTAGCAAAACCTGAAAAATGCCCAAATATTCATAAGGGTTTATGTTAAATTCCTTTTTCGAAAAGATTTTGAAAAATCGAACTCCTTTGAAACTTCTTGAAAGAAAGATCGAAGTTGATTGTATAACCCTGAATGGAGGAATTTATACTTTTTCAAAAGGTAGAGTCTTCCAAAAACAAATTGGCGATATTTCAAAGAACCCTGGCTTACAAGATTAAGCCTTGTTCAAAATATCAAAATATTTTTGAATAGCAGATGCTATTAAGAAATAGGACGATCTCGTTTGAATCGAGTAACCAAAGGGATAAGCCTTCCCCCATTCTACTTTCTCTCCAAAAAGGAAAATTGGCTGTGTTCAAAAGAAAGAAAAAAAATCGAGAATACAAAAACTCCTCCGAAAGTGGTCTTCCCTTCATAAACAGGGAATACAAAAACTCCTCCGAAAGAGGTCTTCTCGTTTCAAAAGAAAAAGGAGATATAAAAAAACTCCTCCCAAAGAGGTCTTCCCTTCATAAACAGGGAATACAAAAACTCCTCCAAAGAGCTGCTCTCCTTTAAAGAAAAGAGGGATTAATAAAAAAATACTCCCAAAGGGAGACCCTCTGTGAAAAAAAAAGAAATAAAAAGCCAAAGCTCAAAGAGCGATTTTCCGACTCTTTGCCTAAAATCACGGGACGCTTCAGAAGGGACCGTGGTATCTCTGTCCCATATCCCTACGGCTTATCCCCAAGGAAAAAGGTTCAAATTTGCAAAAATCCTAAAGTACGAATAAAATCGGCTTATTTAGATTTCATTTTGTTTGAGAACTCGACTTTGTTTTGTAGGAAATGGAACTTTGAAATGTTTTTCAAGTTTTCCTACCCAAAAACCTCTACCAAGTAGCAGGTATTGAAACCCGAATGAAGGAAAGTATGAAAAATAGAAGTCCTTTTCGATACAAGCTAAAAGGAGTTCGTTTTCAAAAAGAAAATTTTCAAAAAACCCATGAATGTCAAAAAGACAAGGGTAGAACCTGCTTGGAGCAGACAACCTCAAAAGGATCTCTCCAAAGCTCGAAAACCTGAAAACGTCTAGAAGATATGGGTAAAACCTGCTCGGAGCAACCTGCCTCAAAAGGCACTCTTCGGGCTAAACACCCCAAAAACAAAAACATTTTTCGCATGCATGCATCCAAAAAATCGTCCATGCATGATCATATATAGGGAAACCTAGGAAAAGTCTCCTTTTGCTAAAAATCCCCACCTGTGGTAAAAGAAAATAAGGTTTTGCGAAATAAAAATGGTGTATTCTCGAGAAAATTTGAGAGAAAAACCAAAATGGGGTGTTATCTTCTTCGCCATTATCCAAATCAATTTGGATAAAGCCAAAGAGGGGCATCTGTAAACATCCCGAATTTTCCAAAAATCAAAAACTCTCAAAAACACAAAAAGCTCGTTTGAGCCAAAACGATAACCTGTTTTAAAATGTGAAAACAGGTACAAAAGGCAAAAGGAGAGCCCCGGCAAGAGGAGCAAATCGAGTCCGGAGTCTCAAAAGCCACCCTCTTCAAAAATGGAAGAAAAAAGAGCCCGTTTGGAGAAAAGCCCGACAAAAGGGCAAAAACATAATTTGGGTCCAAGAAAAAGCACAAAGCAGTTCCAAAATGCAGAAAGAAGCCCAATACCTGAGAAAGTCGACAGAAGTCTGAGACACGTCCCGTCAGAATGAAGAACGGAATCTGTGCGACAATCTGAGTTCGATATCAACAGGAACCGGCCAAAAACCAAAACGGCGGACCGAAACGAACGCCGAAAAAGTCCTGAAAAGCAGAACACCGGTTGGAAGAAAGACTTGGGGAAGACCCAGGCCAGAGTTGGGCATCCGATGAATCGAAGCCCGCTCGAAACCGACGGTGAAAAGCACCAGAAAGGACCAGAAAACCAAGGAGCAAAAGAAAAGTCTGGATTGAGTTTGGACCAAAAAATATCCAGATCCATATCGAAATTGTGTTTGGATTGGATTTGGATCTCAAAATATCCGAGATTCGAGATCCAAACCCAAATAAATATTTGGACTGGATTTGGATCTCAAAATATTCGAGATCCGCGATCCAGATCCACATTGAGTTTGGATTGGATCCAGATAGCCAGACCCAAATCCAAGACCCAATATCCAAGACCCATTTAAAACCTCTATAAATAGAGGTGCTGGGCTTGAAAAAAAAAATTCACGAGTGAGGCTCCAGGGAAGCACCTCACGTGAATAAAGGGGGGGTGAGAGAGAAAGAGGCCCATAGGCCAAATTCGTTTTTTGTTGAGAGTTTGGGTTGGCTCGTAAAGCCAAGGGTTGCACCAACCAAGGAACGTCCCCTACAAGCTGGCTGGGAGCGTTGCATGGTGGAGCTTGGCGGCTTGAGCGGCGGCTTGGAGCGGTGCTGCAACTAGGTAAGCCCCTAAGACCTAAACCTAACTCCTTTCTTCCCTAACCTCTCTAGACCACCCATCCTACCCAAACGTCCCCGAAAACCACCACCAAACCAGCCAAGTGCTGGCCGTTTTTCACCAAGGTTCTACCCTAGAACACCACCTAACTAAGCTACCTTAAGACACAAGCCAAGTTCGGCCACCACCAGGCCGAACTCTACCTTGAACCCAACCAAGTTCGACCAGCTTTGGCCGAACTTCCCATTCAAAACTACCTTAACTCGAGCCAAGGTGACCCGAGCTCCTTCCCTAAAAAAACCACGGCCTGCACCAGCAGGCCGTGTCTCATTTTCTACCCAAGGTGGCCTGCCAAGGCAGGCCAACTACCTAAAAATCAGCCCAACCTTTGGCTGGTTTCCCTTTCCCACACACCCAAAACAGCTCGGCCAAAGTTGGTCGGGCGTCCTTCCTTTCTACCCTTACCTAAGCTTACCTTGAAACCACTTGGCCATACTGGCCGTGGTCCCTTACCTAAGCTCACCTTGGCCCATCTTAGTTAGCCAGCCCTCAACCTAGTCGTGGTTTGCCTAGGATCAACCCCTATACTTACCTAAACCAAGGCCAAATGCTGGCCTAATACCAAGCCTAAACTATACCTAAACCAATGCCAAGTGTTGGCCAAATCCTATACAAAAACCCAATCACTTGAGCTAAGGTGACTCGAGTCATACCTTGCCCAAACCGGCTCCAAGTAGCCCCAAACCCATTGTAGCTTGCAGCTCCCAGAACTTCAAGTCTCTCCAAGCTCTCAAGCTCTCCCTTCTGCTAAGTCGTGTGAGTTACATTCAATTTGGGTTTTCCCTTTTGCTAAGTCTTTAAATTTCGGGTTTTACATTCAAGTTGTGTGAGTTGCATTGCATACTCGCCATACTTGAGCTAGAGTGCATACCTACATCAAATAAACCCGAACAAAACCTGCAAACACGCCCAAGTGATTAAAATTGAAAGACTTAGGGTCGCCCAAATCAAAAACTCGCCAAGTACATGATTTCAAAAGGATTTTCAAACACCTATTTATTCAAAAATCGATTTTGAGTTTAACTTGTTTCAAAAGAAGTCTCTAAGCGTACAAACTGACCCTTGCGCGTCGGTACAAGAAGGTCTGTGACGTAAAGATCCCACTTGCCTACAATCACCTTTCAAAAGTCAGATATTTCAAAACATACTTCGCTAGTTTGAGTAAGCTAGCTGGCACGCTCTTTTAAAGCGACGTAAGCACGAAAAGATTCGCTTCAGGCCTAAAAACCCAGAGACGAGGATTTTCCGTGTCTACAAGTATTAACTTAGGAGAGTTAGCCAAATTAAAAAAGTATATAAACCAAAATTTCCATCGACACATTCAAAAGAATGAAGTCAAAGAAACTCAAACATATGAAAGTTGGTAAATATGTAGAACTAGACAATATTCTTATAGAAGTTTAGAAAATCCTAGAAAAGACAACAATCACTTAGCTCATGAGTTAGTACAACATAAAACCAATTTGGATTCATGTAAGGTAGATCTACTATTGAAGCGATTTACCTTTTGAGACGTCTTATGAAACATTTTAGAGAAAAAAAAAGACCTTCACATGATATTTATTGATATAAAAAAGTTTACGATAGGGTACTAAGGGATGTTCTTTGGAGAATTTTGGGAAAAAGTGGTATCCCATTGTCATACATAAACCTTATAAGAGACACATAGGAGGGTGCAAAAACATGTGAGGACTCATGAATGAATGATATACTTATTTGAAGTTAATATTGGATTACATCAACGATCAACTTTAAGTTCATACTTATTTATAATGGTAATTGATGAGTTAACAAAACATATTCAAGATGAAGTATCTTGGTGTATGTTATTTGCATACGACATTGTGTTAGTGGAGGAGTCTAAGGAAAAAGTTAATAGAACATTGGAACTATGGAGAGAAACATTAGAAAGTAAAGACTTCTGAGTTAGTAGAACAAAGACAGAATATATGTAATATAAGTTTGATCATTTGGTTACTTGTGAAAGAAGTCTTTAATGCATAAAATTGGCACACATTGCATTTCCAAAAGAAAAGTTTTAAATACCTAGAATCAATTTTTCAGGGTGATGGAAGAATTGATGGAGATGTTATGCATAAAATTAATGCAAGTTGGTTAAAATGGAGAGGAGCATCTAAAAATATTCTTTGTGAAATAAGATACCATTAAAGTTAAAAGGTAAATATTATAGAGGAGCAATTAGACCTGCCATGTTTTATGGTTCTCCGTGTTGGACAATTAATCATTAACATGTATAAAAATGTTTGTTGCAGAAATGAAGATGTTAAGATGGAAGAGTAGTCATATAAGGAAAGACTAAATACATAATGAGGTTATTAGAAACAAAATTAGTAGTGGCACCAATAGAGGATAAAATGAGAGAATATTGTTTAAGATGGTTTGGATATATAGAAAAAAGATCAAAAGAAGCATATGTAAGAAGGTATGAAAAACTTGATTTTGATATTAAAGGAGGTAGAGGACAATCACAAAAGTATTGAAAAGAAACAATAAAGAATGATCTAGCTTATGTTGAGTTAACTGCTAACATGACACATGATAGGGCTATGTGAAAACAAAGAATCCATGTAGGAGACCCCATCTAATATGAGAAAAGGCTTAGTTGTTATTGTTGTTGGTGTACATGTATACATATATGTATCTATATATATATATATATATATATATATATATATATATATATATATATATATATATATATATATATATATATATATATATATGTAATATGTATGCTTGATTTTTCATAATAGCTGAAAACAATTTAGGTATTCATGTTTTTGCTCTAATTCTCATCAATGATAACTTCTCTAAATAAAACAAATGGATGTTGCAACTTTCTCTTTCCTTTTGTTCTCTTTCAAAATATATTCTTGGATCAATAACCTCATTTGATTTGATTCATGGTAAGGCAGACTTAGACCTTATGATCCAAGATGCATAATCATTTCATCACAAACTTTAAAACTAATTTTATTAGCTAAAACATATTTTTTTAAAGAAAATTTTGAGTGTTTAAATAAATCAAACCGTTGTTGCACCTGATAGACTTTTTGATTTAAAGGTTCTTAACTGCCAATAAGCACGGTATGAATCAATTCTGGGTACCTCTGCGTGAGGGGCGCAGCCTTTTTAAAGCTGCCCATGCTCTCATCAGCGTCATCTTTTAGGAGACGTTACAAAACACCCAAATATGTAAGTAAATGGGGAATGATGCTAGAGAAAAATAAAAAAGATAAAGACTAAGAAGTGAGGGAATCGCCTGTGACTCTGAGAGACGGGAAGGGCGAAACAGGAATAGTGGAATACCATGTGTTCGACGATGCAACGACGAGCTTTGCAATGAAAGAGACAAGCTCCCGACTGAAGGCAAGCAGAAGGGTTGAGTACGCTGCCAAGGGGAGATGGAAGCGGAGCTACGTTTCAGTGAGACGCTAGAGAGGAGACGGGGAAAGGAGATGGTAGCGAAGCAATGTGTTGAGGGAGGGAATGGGAGAGAGGAAACGGGAGAGAAATGGAAGCAGGAGCCAAAGGGAACCACCGACGAGACCTTGGGCAGGTTCAAAAGGCCCTCAAGTGAGGCGCTCAGTTTCATCTGAGATTGATGAAATCGAACGGCTGGAACAAGTGCAATCAACGTTCCTTTATTTGGCATTACCAGGAACCCGTTCCTCTCTCTCTCTCTCTCTCTCTCTCTCTCTCTCTCTCTCTCTCTCTCTCTCTCTCTCTCTCTCTCTCTCTCTATGTATGTGTGTCCACAGAGAAAGAATCATGCTTCTTATGGCAAATTGGTTCTTTGGTGATCAAACCGCTCGCTACCATTAATAGCATGTTAATTAATTATCAACTAAATAGTTATTTCACCTCAACTCCTACTGTTAGCTATTAGAAATTTTCCTTCATATCGTGTCTTCTGGATGCCTGTGAGGGATGGCAATTTTAACCTACTCCGCATGGAACGAGTTTTCCTGCAGTGAGACGGGACGAGATATAACAAGGAAGAGATGAGGGGCGGGACATGGCAGGGAAAGGTGAGATGGGGTTTAATTTGAACCCAACCTGACCTGACCCAAGGTATAGGTATATACTTTCTTTTAGATTAGGGTTTCAACATTCTTTTTCAAAATTCCTGGCTGTTGCTTCGCCCTTCGCCCTGAGAGAGAGAGAGAGAGAGAGAGAGAGAGAGAGAGAGAGAGAGAGAGAGAGTAGTATAAAGCATCTGAAGAAGGTAGCTGCATTTAAGATCTTGAGAGGGCATACATCATCTGCACAACGTGTATCATCAGATCCATAAGGAAAGACCGTAATCCATTTTGGCTTTCTTGTAGCTTATTCTCCCCAGGCATTTGGCACCTCTATATCTTTGTGTTGAGTGTATATTTTTTATTTCTCACATTTGTTCGGACTTGTGCGACCGACTGCATGCAACCTTCAGATTCGCCTATCTACCAATTGTAGAAAACCGAACAATTGTATAATATCTACTACTACGTTCACGGAGGCGATAATGGTTAATGCACCAGAGGACTGAGAAATTGGGAAATATTCAAGGCAGGAGCTGCCGAAGAAAAACTGCAACGCACCCTTGATAATCGCAATGTTGTGCTTACGCTTGGCTCCCTCTCCGGTCGAACGAGGTTTCCTCCACCTACACACGGTGAAAAAACATGAGGGAGGAAGAAGGAAATGGTGGAGAGTGTCTCTCTCCCTTATTCTCATTCAAAGGTGAACATTAATTATATAAAGTGACCTGCTCCTACTTATTATATAGGTAAAAGAAAACCCAAAATACAAGAGAACAACAAAGAGCGGCGCTAGACGCTAATATCCAACATGGCGTGGACCCGTGATCCTTAGGCGTCGGGTGGCGTATGCACGGCACACGATGAAGGTAGAGAATCGGAAATCGTCCCGCGACATTTCATCCCCAACTATTTTGGACTTCGTCCTTAGTCTTGGATGTGTAAGTGACGCCGGTTGTAACTCCCCCAGTTGAGCGCACATCTTCCTCCACAAAGATGAAGGAAACACGTCCTGCCATACTCGGCACTCCCGTCCTCACTCCTACGCGTGTAGCGACGCAATCGCGTCTAACTTCAATTTGTATCCAAGGCCTCAACGAATAAAAAATCTGGTCCTCTATAAACATGTTTTACACTTCTAGCAAATGAGTGCAAACCGGTAAACATAGTCAGGCATCTCGCCCGTGTGGCTCAAGTGATAAATCTTCTTATGAGTCAATGGGCAGGAACATTAACGGTAGCTCCGCCGTTAGGTCTGACCACGACGAAACCAGACACAAACCCTTTTTATCGGTAGAGAAATACTTCACGTGCCACCAAAGTTTTGTGTTGCGCAACATAACATAGAGCAACCATCAACCACTCATCTTCAGGCACTTTGATAGCTTCAAAATAAGAGTCAAGATCCCAAAGGAAATTTTGCAGGTTCCAACACTTCTTGAATAGTTAGTTGCCCGCTAGCTACAACAGGCTGCAACAATGTCCAAAATGCTATCAACTCATCTTCCATCACAGAGAGCTTTTCTCCTTCAACCTCATGCTAACTAACCCCTAGGGCTTTCTGCACATTAATTGGGACCCAATTTCGTACTTTGTTGGTCGTAGATTTGCAGTAACTAGCTCGACATTTGGTCGGGCCCTCAAGAAGCCAAACCACAAGTACCAACTGAATGGTGTTGTGAAGAAATCAGATCATCTACATACTGAATTGCAACAACAAACTCCCAATGCTACTGGTCGTAGCCAACCCCCTACAGCCGAAATAGCCTTGAACAACGTGTGCAACAAACAAAATAGCTCACAACATCCTGCCTCTCGGCTTCGGTTCCTCCTCAAGCACTACCAACAAAGAAGCTGCCCAAGATCATGTCAACTAAACTGCTACCTTTGCAATTCAACTAAAATAGAAGGCTTACATGAGGTTGGTTCGTAAAAACAAAACGAAAGTATTCAAATGGTAACCTATCTTTGTTAGCCGATGTCTATCAACAAAACAACTTGTTCAACCTGTAACTTCACAAAAATAACCGATTTCATGCAACACAAATATCTTAGCCGTCCCCAACTCAGGAGTGGAAGGTTAATTTGTGCAGCAAATCCTTCCTTAATGGTTGAAGATCACCACCATAGTATCTTTCTTGGGACTTCTCATAACAGCACACTAGCTGAACGATTTTCCACAATACCTTTGGAAAACACCCACACAAGACCAAAGGAAGGTCTTGACAGTAATGAGGTAGGTTTGCATTAGCTCCACGAAGAATTCAACCACAAAATTTAAGGATTGATAGGCACACACCCTTTTTACTATTCACTCACCCAATTTTTCTTGTATTTCCCAAAATAATTGGTAATTACTAGGATATCTTTTCATGTCAACCAACTCTCTCTCCCTTTTCTGGCATGAACCACCATCTGTCGCTCCATTTCGCTCATTTTTCTGTTTGTTCTTTGTTTCCCGGCCTATTCCAATGACTCATTACTCGATCTACGACCATTTGCATCAAAGGAACAAATCGAAATTCGTCATAAAATGAAGAAAACAAAGAAATATAAAGAAAGAAGATGATAAAGAGGAAAAAGAAGAAAAGAAGGTAATAGAATGCTGATTCCAAAAGGGATTCATCGAGGTATGTTGATTTGGTTTTAATTTTGTCATTTTTTGTTGTTTTAAGTGTTTTTTTGTCGGATTCTCATCAAAAGTGCCTCACACACATTTCTCTTGTTTCGATTTGATTAATTAATTTTACTTGTTTGCTATGTAAATATGATGTAGGACATGAGTAAAAGGGTATAATATCATCGTTTCATTTAGGAAACGTAATGCCGTATCATATAAAGAACAACCTATAGACAACCAGAAGAAGAAGACATTGTGATAGAAACCGATCGTTTATGTCATCACGAAGATATATCAACCTCAAAGACTGAGATTGATATTACAAAGAGTGAGGATAAGGGATCTCCTAATATGACAAGATTACTCCTTAGCTTTCAAGGTCACATTGCTTATAAGATCTAGCACGAACATATAATTTCTAACTTTAGTTAAGTTATATATTTAATATTATCTCATATGTTCAACTGATTATGTAAATATGGATATGTAAATAATATGAAAAGTGGTAACAAACCATACAAGGTATACTGTTGCTAGAGCATGACCAATGAAGACGACAATATGAGACCTTATAATTGAGTTGAGATTGCATATAGGAGTGAACTGATTAGATAAGAAAGTTTAACATATGAAGTTATAGACCATGCATTATTCACTACTTTTATCAAGTGTTGACAACCAGACACAATCAACTTTCACATGCCATAGGGTGAAATGGCTATCATACTTCACAATGTGAACGAGATACTTAGTCTTCTAATAAAGGGACAACTTGTTGCCTTGACATTTGATGATGACTAGAAGCAAGGAACACATTTAAACTGATATGTTGAGGATGAACATCGATGAAGTAGTGCTAGAGATTATTAAGTTTAGGGCCATTAAGTTTGAGGTGCTTTGAAGTAATTTTTTAAGAGTAGTTAGTAATGAAAATAAAACTTTATTATATTTGTTGTATCAACTAAGTTGTACATTATATCATGATAAGTCTAGAGATAGAGTGCTAATAATGATCACACATCTATTATCACATTATATTTGGAAGGTTCGCAACTATGTTTAAGGTGCATCAACATTAGTCTACTTCTATAGGTAGGTAAGAAAGATATATTTGAGAGAAGCATAACTTAGTGGATATACTTCTTTCCTCTAAATAAGAACTTTATTATTTTGGCTTACTAAAATATCTTTTATATAGTTATTTTTCATAAATTAACAAGTTATATGTTTTAATTATATGCATGGATTTATAAGTATTTCTAGGCATTCAAAGTTAACATACGATCAAAATGGTTGGATGCGAAACCACGAGCAGGCTGATAGATGAGAAATATCTATCATATGCAATCTCCTATTGATTTGCTTACTAAGTACTATAAGCAATTGAATTTGATGATGATAGAGTAGATATTTTGTATTTTTATAGGTATATTCATATTCTTTTGATATTATGTATTTTTATCTTTTATTTTATGCAATACAAATTGACTGATAATCATATAGTTCTATGAAATACTCGAATTATAATTCATATAAGTTATCTAGATACCATCGATTCAGTCGTTTTATAGATATTATGGAACCATGTATCCTAGATCAATAGTTCAACCATCGTAAGGCATCCTAGTTGCATCGATAAAGTCCTCCATTAGAAATAGACCATAAAGCCTCACGCATATAAGGCACAATATAAACCACATGATGCTACCTGGGAGGCACACCACTCACATTATTTTGACATGTTTTTGTTTCTGAACCTACTATCTTTACACGATTCTACTCTCTTACAATCAAATAAAGAGTTTATCATGATACTCTTCTTTATAGGTTTGCTACAATCTCTTTGGTCCCATCAATGTAATGCTAGTGATGGTTCGTGATTCTTCAAATAATTTCTTCTTCGATTTTGTAATCTACAACTCTATCAATGAATATAATTGTTTCCAAGTTGTATCAAATCTCCCAAACTACCGATAAACTCTTTCTACCTTCCATGTGTACTTTTCATCCTAACAACCATTAATATACAATCATTATAAATTTTAAAAATAATAGATGATAGAATCATTAACAACTAATTTCACTACCTATTAGTTGTATAAGTATTATAATGGATCACTCTATCGGTCTATGCCAAGATAATTATCTTCTTATATGGATCCAACCACTACTCTTTAATGTAAGAGAATATAATAGAAATTTTTTTGACCTCAATTCCACTACCTCATTATAACTGCTATTATCTTATGAGTTAACGACCTTTTTTCAACTTATACCAAACACACTTGCCATCTCTTTATTCTTTGCCAATTTAACAGTAAATGCTTCAATATTTTTTGCTATATGAAAATATTATTTGAATGATATTTATCAAAGTTATATCACAACCACTATAATGTACGGTTGTTTGGAATGCATAACCCTCTCACATAACTCAACACCCAAATATAATTCTCTTATGTTTTTGCATTTATAAAAGTGACGGCTACAAAGATATTCTTAGAGGTTGATGTGAACTAGATAACCTTAAGGAAAGATATTTTATAACTACAAAATATGAAATATATATAACTGTTACATACAACATATCACAACCACTACAGATAACACATATACAATTGTTTGAAGTACATAACGCTCTCATATACCTCAACATCCAACATAATTGTCTTTTTTTTTGCACTTATAAAAGTGAAGGCTATAAAAAACTTTTTAGAGGTTGATGTAAACTAAATAACCTTAGTGAAAAATATTTTATACCTACAAGATATGAAATATATATAATTGTTACACACTACATACAACCCAACATTTTAAAAAAGTGAAATGAAACTCTTACATATTTATCTCATATGTGCTATCAAACTCCGATACCCATATAAATGCATGTAATAGTTTAACTAAACGAGGGTATGCAAATATTTCTGTCTTTGTCGGTCAATCAGTCAAAGTACATCATCCAATGTACTACAATCATTTTTTATTATTCTTAGTCTTAGTATAATTACTTTGATCAGTCGTTATCTTTTTCAAATTGATTCTAGCATAAGTGTTTTTGCTTAACTTGTTTGCCATTATACAATACATAAAAGAAAATAAAGTTCGAAGCATATATATACACATCTCTCATTTAATAGAGACGTGTGACGCAAGCGCATCTCTCCTTGGGAGAAACGTGGTCAACCGCGTCTCCCCTTTAGGAAGAGAAGGGGACCTGTCATGCCTCTCTTTCAAAGAGAGATGTCGTTCTACTACGTCTCTCTCCAAGGAGGGACTCGCCTGCTCCGGGTCTCTCCTTGGAAAGAGGTGTGCATGTATCATGTTTCAAATAAAAAATCCGATGAGTCAATCATTTGACCAGAAACCGTGAAACATCAACCAAAACAAAAAAAAAAACAAACTTACAAAAATATTTATAAGCACTAACATGTCAAAACCTTTAAAAATCCGAGAATTGGTCTCATCAATTATCTCTTTCTTTTTTTCTTTCTTATTTCATAAACCTTCGATGAGGTTCATAAGATAATAATCATATATTCTTTAACTGCAAAGAAAGCAACAATAACTCCAAATGAATGAAATACTGATTGCCGAAAGAAAAAATAAGAGAATGTGAGAATTAGGTGTGGAGAGGAGAGAGAAATTGTTGTAGGAGTATTTTTAGTATTTTTTAAATTAGGATTGTTTGGATATTAAAAAGAGTGTGCATATAGTAATCCCCTAATTACCAATATCACTTCTTTAGCATGAATACATTATCAATCACAAATATCTTATTGGTTTCTCTCTCTCACACACACGGCACACACATAGGGCCAAGCTCACTCTCCAAGTCCCACACATCTGGGCCATCGTTCTACTCAAACAGGAATTCAATTCAATAACACCAAAAACTGTGATATTGAACACGAATGGACCTTTTTCCAGTGAATGTACAAAAGGTTAAATGGAATAAGCAAGAATATAGGTTAAGGTATAAGAGAGTCATGTCTATAATTTCTTTGAAAGAGTAGGTTAAGCTAGTGGCTGGCAGCCTGTATAATGGGTTCTCACATAATCTGGGAGCAATTGATGAATATGAAGAGTGGTATCCACAGTAATTTTTGCTACTTAAATAAAAAACTTGAGGGTTTACTTCTCAGTTACCACGTTGGAACCAAACCAAACCACTATATATAGAGAGAGGGGGGGAGAAAGAGAGAAATAAAGGTATATGCTTAAACCTATTGATGCTCATATCCACTCAAACATCTCTATCATTCAATTAATGTGATTAATAGTAGATATTTGAATTTAAAAAAATATTATTGTATATTAAATGTAAAGTACTAAAAATACAATGATACAATTCACTTTTTTAATTCAAATCTCCATCATTGATGGTATAGATCAAACATAAAAATATTTGAGTAGATTTAAGTGTAAATGAGATTGAGAATGAACCATATTATATATTAAGACTTTAAACCCAAGGAGTAAGGAGAGTCGACGCTTCTGCTAATAAGCAGGTATGCTAGACCTGTTCACTCGGGAGGGCAATATTGCCTACACAAGGGCCAGGGTCCTCGCTAAGGGAACTTAACGCAACTATTATATATATATATATATATGGATTTAAAGGTTGACAAGTTTATAAGTTTATATATATACATGAATTTTATAACTTCATACATATAAAATATGGATCGTAGATCCAAATAATCTGATAACAATTTTATTTAGCAAAATCCTTAAATAAGTAGAATCGGTGATTTGGTTTGGTTTGCTTCTCGCCATAGCAAAATGGATTGGTTCTCTAAAATTTAACAATCAAAACTGACTGTTTGGTTCAAGGTTGAGGCTACAACCAAACCAAACCAAATCGTGAACACCCCTAGTCCTAGCTATCGTCTTCCGTCGCGTGCTTTCAACTATACCTCTTGGCGGCGATTGATGGCACGGTGTTCTCCATGAATAAGGTATAATTGTCTATGATCAGTCGGCTATATTATGAAATCCTTATTCCAGTCTCTTGGGTTGAGATAGAGGATCAGGTCAAAATTGCAAGTTTCCGTCAGAGCCACCGCAAGGCTTGGTCCTGGCCGCCATGACTGCTAGCCGGCAGTGCCAGCCATTGCTGACCGATGACACCAAAGTGGCCATCAGTTTTTTTCCCTCTTTTACAAATGGGAGGACAAAGCCAAAAGCACACGTATGCATGCACACCTTAGGAATCGAACTGACCACTTGCGAAGTGGGAGTCAGACTGCTCTGCCAAATGGCTCATAGATAAACAACAATCTGCCTTCGGCAATTTTAGATGCCATCCATTTCATGATGAACGGCGTTCAAGGCTACGTCGACAGGAACTAGTTTAACCCTTCTCAAAAGGGATCTGCTGTGTTTTGGGTTAACTTTGCTTTCAGTGACAAATACGGCAGGAACTATAGAACATGACACGAACAATGGAAATGAACATGACACGAAACACAGAATTTCTGGCAATATAACACGGGAACATGATAAACATACTCACTTGAGAAGTCCACACTGAAGTCCACCCATATTAACCTGAAAAGAAAACCAGGTTGTGCTGACGGACACACAATGACACGAGTACTCGCTTATTAACCAAGGTCCCCTTGCTGGGCGGGCCCATTCACCCCACCCTAAAAGATTCTTCTATATATGCCAAGAGACATGGGCACGAGCACAAGCATGACCCGATATCGAGTCACATGCCAATGTTTGTTTGGGGTGGCAACTGAACTTTTAGGGGAACCTCTTTGATTTTTCTTTCATTTCTCAACTTGTTTTTTTCTTTTTTTAGCCTTTTGACTTTTCATTTTTCTTAAAATATGACCTTTCAACGGATAAAGAAATTCTTTAAATATATTATTGAAGTATAAAAATAATAGACAAACTAAAAAATCTATCACACGCAACAAGGAATCAAGAAGACATTAGTCAATCCATAAGCTAAGATATCCCAATGATGAGTCATTTCAGTGTTTTGAAAACTAATATAATATCACCAAAATACGACATTGATGATTTTCTAAACTTTTTGAAATCCCAAATTCAAGTGAAAACCATTTGTTCACTAGAATTTAATTTGAAGTGGTTCAAAATAATGTGAGGTCAAATTTTTTGAAACCAAATCAAAAGGCACAAATGTATGAAAACAATACAAGTGCATCATACTATCAAAAAGTGGAATTCAAGATTAGTAATCTTGACTATGAAATCAACAACTCAAAGATTAAATTAAGCTGTGAGTGTTCACCAAATTAGTTGTAGTATGGCTGGATTTATTTTACATCAGAGTACTGTCAGGCCACTTCGGGAGTGGCAGATTCAGCGGAGTATTGGAAGTTCACGAGTTTTGGCTAGTGTGGTTTTTGGTAGAAGCTTAAGGCTGTGATCAACTACGGTTTGGAGGGGCTTCAACGTGATTGATAAGTTTGCATTTGGTTTTATTAAAGTTATTCTTGAGAATAAAAAGTTTATTACAGATTTGGTGCCTATTACTAGGGCTCATGCGGCAATGAGTTCTATCATGGATACCAAATAGTAGGGGTTGGCTAATTTTATAGTCGATATGAAAGCTATGTTGGTGCACATCTTGCAAAGGTTGGAGAAACTTAATCGGTTAGAGCAGGACTTTCATGTGCTTCAGAAAGCCTTTGCTCTAACACCTATGAGTGTTTCGATGGCCGATCTAGATATTGCATCACATTATGTTCTTCTGCTGGTGCAACTTTTCATGCCAGCACTGGTGTGGGTACTGCCAACTTCACAAGGTGCTTCTTAGGGTCATCATGGTGCAGTTTAGAATGTTATTGAAGAAGCCAAGTTCACCCATTGAGATCGCCTCTAGGGTAGTGGAATCTAGTCTTCGTTGTCGGATTTGAAAATGTGTCTCGTAAGAAAATGATGAAAGATGAGGTAACTATCTAGGTAACAAAGAAAAATGTTAAAAGTCTTACCAAGTGTGAAACGAGCTGGTGAAAATATGTACAAACTCATCCAGTTTTCTATAAAAAGTAGCAAAGATTACCATGGATACCACTCTTCATATTCAACAATTGCTCCCAGATTATGTAGATTATGTGAGAACACATTATAGGGGCTGACTCCAACCACTTTAGACATTGTAGAGTTTGAAGTAGACACACCCATACACCAGAATTATTTTTGGGTAAATGGGCCTAGGGATCCCCTGAGTGAGCCCAAATTGATAGGCCAAACATGGAGTGTGATACCTCGTAGTTATCATATAATTGGTAGAAGAAGGTGACGCCCTGACCCCGTTCAGTAAGTCTTGAGAGCATAGGAGCATTCACCACTTTTAATGATATTTACGTTCGCCAATGAACATATTCTCAATCATATATTGAGTTACGAGTTCATCATGACCTAGAGAAAAAATGTCAGAGTTATTGAAAGGTTCCAAGTGGAGTAATCACTGTAGACACATTTACAATGCGTCGATTTGTAACCAAAGTCTCAGCAAAATTCTACCCAAAAAGAATTCTCGTTGCTTGAGTTGGACGAGTTGATCTAAATTATTAACACTTAGCTAAGGGAAATATAGATATATCGAACACTAAGAACTATCATGGGCCATAGGCAATATTGGGTAACTTCCCATTGACAAGATGAGAGATAAATATACATACTCGGTAGGGAGTGCTACAAAGAAATAACAAAAATCAAAGGGATAGTCAGAGAATAATGCCTCAACAATGATATGATACTTTCTGTGACTATACCATTTAGGTAAATAATATACTTATATTACCAGAATAGAACAAGACTAGTATGCTCATCCATTGTGACTTCTCCCATTTGGTGAGCATTGGTTTCTATGGATCTCTCATAAGATATGTTATTTGAACAAAACAAGAACTTAAAGTTGGAGGTACCTAAGGTGTTTGATACCATTACAAGGAAGACCATTAATAACATATATATCCAAAAGCATAGGGCCTATCATGCCCAATTTAAAGATGAAGCAATTGATATTAGTGGACCACAAATCTAGGAAGCCAAAGAGGAGATTAAGGCCTAATGGAAGACGAGTGGGAGTAGCCAATGAGGTGATAAATTTTTCATTGGTACTTGTCTAGCGCATACTTGACACTCATTATATTGAGCCATCAGATATAGCGCTCAGAAGGCTTGGGTGAGGTACACAACTCCTTTGGAAAGCAATCTCACTAGTACCAACTCGTGCGGATGGAAAAGATTTCTCGAATGATGACTTCCTGTACGACCCTCAAACCTTTATTAGAAGGAACGGTTGTGCCAAGAAGTTAACATTATAACCGATAGTCTAGATTTGTGGCAAGACCAACTTCAAAGAAATCATGTGTTTCACTTTACCTTCATATTTGAAGCCATGAAGGCAGTTAAAGAAAACCCAATGATGAAAACTAGGGCAAAAGATAGAAAGATGTTAACAGGTGATCAAGGGAAAGGTCGAAGAAGGGGAAAAAACTTGTTTATCTTTTTATATACGATGGGTAAAACATCCTATCACTATCAAATGGCATAAACATTCGAGGTGACGACAACATTGTCATGCAATGTTGGGAGATTAAATTATAATTGTGCTTATTTTTTTGAAACTTCAAAGTATTGAAAAGTAGGGGACATTATAGTAGATGTAGGAATGGCCAACACACGCTGCAAACAAACGCAAGTAAAAATTTCAAATCAGTTATTAATACATACATGATGAAAATCTAGTACATTTTAGCACCCATCTTGTCTATGGATCTTCTTGAGCTTTGCCCAGTGCTTCTCAAGGTTTTCATCTTCATAGTGTAAAGCTCGGCATCCTTCTTCTCGAGATCTTCCTGGTGGATCAACATGGAATGCAACTCTTGCATCTTATAGCTGAACTCTTGACGTGATTGAACATCTGGTTCATTAGCTGTTGATGAATGGGATGTCAAAGATGTAAGGTCAAACAAAGCTCAAGAAGCCTCGGCAAGACGCTTGTGGAAATGTTTACAAAGAACGTCAAGCTCCCTCAAGAGGAGTTCGATATTGGCTTAGATTGGCATCTTTGCATCCTTCAGATTTCTGACGCGCAAAGACGTCTCCTCAAACTTCGTAGATACCTCGAGGCAATCCTCATTAACCACAACTACGTGGTGGAAGAGAGAACGGACACTCCCGACGGTTGGTGATAGAAGAAAGTTGATCTTGCGTTGATGACTTTTGGGTAAGGTACGTATCGAGTTTCTCACGAACCCCGATGCACACCCCAAAACCTTCTTTAATTAATCTCTCAATTCAAGGAAAAGTCATTGTCGTAAAGGTCAAACACAAGCCAGAAACTACTTTCTCTAAAGTGGATGCATCAGAATGAGGTTTCTCGGCAAGGTGGTGGTTCATAGACATAAGGCATCTTGAATCCAAGAAAGGGCCACCAGGTCTGGCAGGCGTATTGGACCAATAGGTTCATGATCGCACGACCCTGAGACTCTCTACCTGTAGGCATGCCGCATATTAGAGAAGGTTCACAATCAGTTGCCTCTAAAACATAGCTAGGGGTCACTCTTCGTCGATCCATATAAATGGGAATTGCTGGACACATTGGTCTCTAATGATTGATCGCTTTGCAAGTCTACGATAGCAAGCAAACCTTGCCAAAATACCAATTATCGAGAAAGATTTTTGACACCCTTCTACGCATAAGATCTACAATGACTGATGGACGTAAAGTTGCCTCATCGAAACTAATGGATGTAAGTTATAAGACAAGGAAACAAGAGGAGTCTAACTAAAAGCTACCATAAGGAAATCCAATATAATTAACTAAGTGGACAAGTAGAAAAATCTAAGTTGTAAAAAATATCAGTAGATCCAGAACTGGTCAAATACACATAAAGCCAATTCATATTCATCAATTGCTCCCAAATTATGTGAGAATCCATTATAGGGGAACCTCTCTACCAATCGCAGGCTGACTCCAACCACTTTAGACATTGTAGAGTTTGAAGTAGACACACCACACACTAGAATTATTTTTGGGTAAATGGGCCTAGGGATCCCCTGAGTGGGCCTAAATTGATAGGCCAAACATTGAGTGTGATACCTCGTAGCTGTCATATAATTGGTAGAAGAAGGCGATGCCCCAACCCCGTTCAGAGCATTCACCACTTTGCTAATGATATTTACGTTTGCCAATGAACAGATTCTCAATCACATATTGAGTTATGAGTTCGTCATGACCTAGAGAAAAAAGGTCAGAGTTATTTGAAAGGTTCCAAGGGGTTGTAATCACTCAAGACAAATTGACAATACATCGATTTGTGACCGAAGTCTCTGCGAAATTCCACCTGAAAGAATTCTCGCTGCATGAGTTGGACGAGTTGATCTAAATTATTAACACTTAGCTAAGAGAAATATAGATATGTCGAACACTAAAAACTACCATGGGCCATAGGGAATATTGATAACTTCCCATTGACAAGATGAGAGATAAATATACGTACTTGGTAGGGAGTACTAAAAAGAAATAACAAAAATCCAAGGGGTAGTCAGAGATTAATCCCTCGACAATGATATGATACTCTCTGGTGACCGGTATACCGTTTATAAGTGTACTTGCTCTCCATTCCTCGGGCATCTTTTGGTTTTTCTATATTTCATTAAATAGTATTATCAGCCAAGTTCTATTTCTCCTAGTATTTTCCAAACTTTTATATGAATATTATCTGGTTCTATAGATTTACCACCCTTCATATGTTTAAGAGCCTATTTGACTTCATTCTTTTGAATATGTCGGTAGAAATTGTGGTTTATATACTTTTCTGAGTTAGCTAAATCTCCTAAACTAATACTAACATCTTTATTTTCATTAAAAAGATTATAAAAATAGTTTTTCCATCTATTTCTTATATCATCATTTGCCACTAGAATTTTTTCATCCTCGTCTTTGATGCATCTAACATAATTAAGATCTTTAGTTTTCTTATCTCTAGCCCTAGCTATCCTAAAAATATCTCTTTCACCCTCTTTTGAGTTGAGTTTTTTATATAAGTCCTTCCAAATCTTAGCTTTTGCTTCACTAACGACCTTTTTTGCTTTCTTATACGATTTTAAAGTTTCACTAGTTTTCTTAGCATAATGTAATTTGTTATATATATATATATATATATATATATATATTGCAGGTCTCAATTTTTTTAAGTTTTATTAAGCTTATTTATGATATTATATATATATTTGATTACAAGTGAAGGCTGAAGACTAAAACACATGCATCCTGAGAAAGTCGAACTCCCCACCAGTAAAACGGTGTTAGAATGTCCTGTTAGCTAACGCTCATGATGTAATATTATGAAACATGATTTTAGAAGTATAAAAGAGGTGCATCTATAAAACAAAGTCTATGTCTACCTAATCTTAATAACAAAAATGAAATTATAAAAAAAAACACAAAAAAAGTCGCATTGTGGCCTTCCGGCCATCCAGGAAATTCCACGTACTCGATCTGTAGTTTCACGATCAAAGCAGATTTATTTAATTAAGAATACGTAACACATAAAAGTCAAGCTCAAGTGCATAAGAAAGCCAGGACTTGGTTGTCTACGAAAAGTTTCGTGGTGTTTTGGGAAGAAAAGTTTGTTACTTCGAACGTGGCTACAAGAGAGCAGCTGGTTTGCTTCCTAACGAAGAATTCCATTACTCGTAACGGAATGTTCTGCGGACGGAAAGGGGAGGTTGAAGCTAGCCGGAAACTTGAAAATGGAAACGGTAATATCGGGGAAGTCAGCGCAATTAGGGCGATCAACCGGGAAAAGATGTCTAGATATGAGGAGATTCCGCGCGGAGGGGGAGAACGAGATTCTCTCTTGACCACGCGGTTTGATTCCGCGGTCTCTGTGGTTTCCGTTTCTTCATCTCCTTCTCTTTCTCGTTATTAAAAGGAACGGGTTCTTTCGGGATCTCTCTTTGGGGAACCTCTTCTTGTCCGCGATTTTGAAGCATTCGTGGATTTTCCGGATATTGAGAAAGTCGGTTTCGGGGAATTGGCGAGAGTTAAGCTTACTGCGGTTCGTGTGACAACGATATCGGGTTTTCGAGGTTTTGTTCGCAAGGCTTCCTTTGGGCAGAATCGAGATTGGAGTTTATCCTCTCGTCCCCGGACTTAAGGTTTCTCCTTAATATTCGTTATTTCAAGAATCGATATCAGAGTTTTGTTGAATCATTTGGAAAATTAGGTTTCACATATTTGTTTTGGGGCAAATCCGCGTCATTTGAGTTATCTCACTGCATTGAAAAATCGACGCCAAACTGCGTCTGAGATTTGTGCCTCTCGCGGAACTCTTGGGGTTTTCTTTGGTGACGTCCGAGGATCGAATCGAGATGGTGGCGGAAAACAAAGAGCTTTCTTGTCTTCCAAAGGAAGCACAAGAGCTGCTTTATTCCCTGGCTGCCAGATGGGACGACGTCGCTGACGTCAAGGAATTGCGCGTCGTTCGGCTCAAAGGAGCCATGACGAACGAGGTATATCGGTGCCATTGGCCGACGGAGAAAGATGCATTGCGCAGGAAGGTCCTTGTTCGGATCTACGGCGAAGGTGTGGACGTTTTCTTTGATCGCAAGGATGAGACTCGAACGTTCGAGTGCATGTCGAGACACGGGCATGGGCCACGCCTGATCGGCCGGTTTCCGAATGGCCGGGTCGAGGAATTCATTCATGCGAGGGTATACTGCAAGTGTGGTTTTCATTTCAGGTCTTTTTGGGTGAAAATTGTCTTCCATATGCATTTGGTTTGCTGCATTGACTATAATCAACATACTACTTGATTTTCTAAGCTTGCTGGTGGTGTCCTGCAAGTTTGCTATCCATTTCTTTGCATTTGGGATGCAGATATGCATTTGATTGCTGCATTGATCATAAATTCATAATCAATGTGTCATATTTTACCTCGCCTATTCTATTTGATTGTTCCAACATGGTGCTGGACATGTGAATTCTTTTCTTTCTTTGGGACTTAAGGCAATCAAACCCACTAAAGTTGTTTTCCACTTTCTTTTTTATGTTTGGCCTTGCAACCAAGCTGCCCATAAATTTTCTCTTGTCCTGATATTTCTATAAGTGTTCTTTCTTATGTGAATCTTGGTGGCATCGCAGACACTTTCTACTGCTGACCTACGCGATCCAGAAATATCAACACTCATAGCCACTAAATTGAAGGAATTCAATGACCTTGACATGCAAGGTCCAAAGAATCCCCTTCTCTGGGATCGTCTGAGGTATGTGGTAGCAGCATGCACTCAATTTCACGTGCTGATTGCATGATCACATGCTAAATTGTTTTTCTTTACAGGAATTGGCTTAATGCAGCCATGAACGTGTGCACTGCGACAGAGGCTATGGAATTTCAGCTGGACAATATTGAAGAGGAAATAACTACTTTGGAGAAGGAATTGTTCAGGGAAAACCAGAGAGTGGGATTTTGTCACAATGACCTGCAGTATGGAAACATTATGATTGACGAGGAAGCCAAAGTTCTGACGATAATAGTGAGTCTTCCTTCTCATACTAAATCCTTTCTGATGGATCACTTTAACCTCTATGATAGTCAGTTTATAGTTTCAATGATTGAGAGTGAAGTACTTGTGGCTTGTTCATACTTGCTTTCCACTGCAAATGCTGGATGAGTGAGTATATATTCTATACTTTCCTTGATCAGTGACAAGCATGTCTCTATTTGTAGCAGTTGGTCAGTTATTCATTTTGTGTTCTTAATTAATGTCCTATCTCATTGTTTTTTTTATAGGACTACGAGTATGCAAGCTTCAACCCTGTTGCATATGATATTGCAAATCATTTCTGTGAGATGGCCGCTGATTATCATACTGAAACACCTCACATTTTGGACTTCAATAAGTATCCAGGTAAATCTCTTCAGATCTTATATGTTTTTATAAGGTTAAGAAGTGCCAAGTGCTGACCTGAATTTTAAGTTATGATATATATATATATATATATGTGTGTGTGTGTGTGTGTGTGTGTGTGGCTCAGGATTGATAAAATGGCTAAGTAACTTTCTTTTACCTTTCTGAACAGATGCTGAGGAGCATAAAAGATTTGTTCATACGTATCTATCTATCTATCTATCTATATATATATATTATGTGTGTGTGTGTGTGACTATTTAATGAAATATGGAAAAACCAAAAGATGCCCGAGGAATGGAGAGCAAGGACACTTATACCCATATATAAGAACAAGGGAGACATTCAAAATTGTGTGAATTATCGAGGTATCAAGTTAATGAGTCATACTATGAAATTATGGGAAAGAATTATCGAACGTAGGTTAAGACAAGTATCAAGTACAACAGAGAACCAATTTGGATTCATGCCAGACAAATCTACTATTGAAGCGATTCACCTTTTGAGACGTCTTATGGAACATTTTAGAGCAAAAAAGAAAGACCTTTACATGATATTTATTGATCTAGAAAAAGCTTATAATAGGGTACCGAGGGAGGTTCTTTGGAGAACTTTGGAAAAAAGAGGTATCCCATTGACATATATTAACCTTATAAGAGACATGTATAATGGTGCAAAAACATGTGTGAGGACTCATGAAGGAACGACAGACTTCTTTGAAGTTAATATTGGGTTACATCAAGGATCAACTTTAAGTCCATACTTATTTATAATGGTGATGGATGAGTTAACAAAACATATTCAAGATGAAGTACCTTGGTGTATGTTATTTGCAGATGACATTGTATTAGTGGAGGAGTCTAAGGAAAAAGTTAATAGAAAATTGGAACTATGGAGAGAAACATTAGAAAGCAAAGGCCTTCGACTTAGTAGAACAAAGACAGAATATATGGAATGTAAGTTTGATCATTTGGTTACTTGAGAGGACATGGAAATTAAAATTGGCACACATTGCATTCCCCAAAAAGAAAGTTTTAAATACCTAGGGTCAATTTTTCAGAGTGATGGAAGAATTGATGGATAGCCGACCCCGTCTAGTATGGGAAAAGGCTTAGTTGTTGTTGATGGAAGAATTGATGGAGATGTTACACATAGAATTAATGCTGGTTGGTTAAAATAGAGAGGAGCATCAGGTATTCTTTGTGATAGATACCATTAAAGTTAAAAGGTAAATATTATAGAGCAGCAATTAGGCCTGCCATGTTTTATGGTTCTGAGTGTTGGGCAGTTAATCATCAACACGTACAAAAGATGTCTGTGACAGAAATGAAGATGTTGAGATGGATGAGTGGTCATACAAGAAAAGACCGTATACATAATGAGGTTATTAGAAACAAATTAGGAGTGGCACCAATAGAGGATAAAATGAGAGAACATCGGTTAAGATGGTTTGGACATATAGAAAGAAAATCAAAAGAAGAACTTCTAAGAAGGTTAGAAAAACTAAATTTGGAAAGTATTAAAAGAGGTAGAGGACGACCACAAAAGTGTTGGAAAGAAACAATAAAGAATGATCTAGCTTATTGGGAGTTAACTGCTAACATGGCACACGATAGGGATATGTGGAAACAAAGAATCCATGTAGCCGACCCCGTCTAGTATGGGAAAAGGCTTAGTTGTTGTTGTTGTTGTATGTGTGTGTGTGTGTGTGTGTGGCTCAGGATTGATAAAATGGCTAAGTAACTTTCTTTTACCTTTCTGAACAGATGCTGAGGAGCGTAAAAGATTTGTTCATACGTATCTAAGTTCTTCAGGTAAATTTAAACTTGAATTTCACTGATTTATTTTATTTTCTAGAACTTATAGTGACTTGTTAGATAAGTTATGGTCCTTAATTGATTCAGAATAAGTAAATTCTGGATGGTTCTGTATCTAGTGCTTATGGCCTACAATTTATTAGCCACAAAAAGTTGAACCTTGGTTGTGGTACTGGTTTCTTTTAATATGTACTTTCTTGTTTAGATCATGCTTCCACCAAAATAGCTGGGTAGAACTTCATACAGTCATTTGAGTTGGCATATCTAAATGCTGAGAAACCAAATAAGAAGCAGATAAATCTATGTTGATCAGTGGTACCATTACATTGTGGAAGGAAATACATTTTTAGAAACTATTTTAATTTGATATTTCTTTCTGCTGTTCTAAAAATGTTGCATGATAATTATATGCTTGACGAGCCTTGTGCTGGATCTCATTGATAATAATTCATTTGTAAATCCAAGTTTTGGATGATGGCTAATATTTTCCAAGGTAAAATCATGGAATACAGAAACTCATGCATGTCATATTGGTGATTCACAAATTCGCAGTAGTTATCATATTCATATTGACTAACAAGGAACACCTTTGGTGAAAATCGTGTAATAGAAAAAGATAGGGAAACTAAAACTGATTAGATAAAGCTTGAAGCTCCCAAGTACTCGTGTCATGGTCGCTTCTCTGCCTTTATTTCTTCAAATCCTGTAGGGTACATGTGTGTCATCTTGGTAGATGTATGTAAATGTGTAATTGTGTGTCAATTTGATTACCATATCCACAGCAAGCAACAACTACTGAAATGTGAAAAGCTTGTGTCGCTACATGGATGGACAACACAAGCAGATAGTAAAAGTCATCCACAGAATATCACTTTTGACTTTGACAGAGAACATCGTGTACTTCATTTTCCTTCTCAATTGCCAAGGTTTAAGAAAATAATGTCAATGTTGAATTAGATTTAGCAGTTAGCTTAGTTAGCATAGAAGAAGGTTTTCAGCGCTCTTCAAGCCATGATACATGGTTCCTGTCACACAGCTCACCACACTGAAGGTGGCATTCAAGGGTAGAACTTTCTGTTCTGCTGAAAAACAAAATCTGCGATCTGTTGGATGCCTAAAAGTGAGGTGAGCTGATTCCATGGGGAGATGTGGGAAGGATTCAGTATGATTATCTGGGTGCATCAGCAGTAATATTGTTAATTTACTAACGAATAATCAATGTCTGTCCCCTGGCCCGGACAAAAAGAGTAAACAAGCAGATAAGCTTTATTATCACAGAAGGCGTGACCTGTGAGTCATGAGCTAGGTGATTGGGATTATCACAGGCTTCTTTTTACTTTACATAGATTGCTTCTATTCATCACTGTGTTGTTTTTTTATGGAACACTACCATATTGCACCTTGAGAGCCCTGTTTTTTCGTTGTAAATTGTGACTACTGATTGTCGTTGGTAAACTTCTCACAGAACATTCACTTGCATTAAAGCTTAATGTGGGTGCTCTTTGTCCCATAGGTGACAATCCTAGTGAGTTGGAAGTCGAACAACTTGTAGAGGAAACGGAGAAGTATACACTTGCAAGTCATCTGGTCTGGGCTTTGTGGGGAATTATCTCGGTAGTCATTTTGAAACTGCTCAGTCATATGTCTTTTGGATCATGTTTATTACTTACTCTGCCCAGCGCTAACAACTGGTTTGGATTTTTGAATCGCGTTGCACTTGAAGAACTCTTTGTTTCATTTCAGAACTAGTTGGCTTTTAACTTGAGCTGCTTCTGCCCTGTAAATTGTCAATGAGTATGCTTCATAAGTTTCATAAATGATAAACTCTTATGGCTGGCTGTTCATAGCAGTGTTGTATGTGATATGCAACGTTGGTATCGTAAGATCTCTTGACTGAATTGGATGCGAAAATAATGATTTTTTTTATTGAAATAGTGAAGGGAGATATGCAGGTTTGGGCACGACCCTTCTATGGGTGTCGGGTGCACCTTTCCTGTCTCTTTCTTTTTCTTACTTCTAAACCTAATCAGTAACAGCCTATTTAAGTACAAATTGTTTTACCTTGAAAGACTAAATAACCCCTACTTAGTTGTTACAGTAATATAACAAATAGCATGGTATTTTTGTCATTCTTTCACACTCCCCCTCAAGTTGGGTGGAATATGTTTGTGACTTCCAACTTCCAGCATAATCGATCCAATGTAGCTTTAGGTACTACTTTGGTTAGAATATCATCAATTTTATCTTTTGATCTCACATGTTGCATGTTTAGTATCTTGTTTGAAATCTTTTCTCTCATAAAGTGACAGTCCACCTCTATGAGCTTTGTTCTCTCATGTTTGATTGAGTTTGTAGTGTTGCTTTGTTGTTTGTATACAATAGTAGAAGGTTAATCTTTTCTTGTAATTTTGTAATGAACGAAATCAGCCATAGTCCTTCAGTTGTCTCTTGTGCTGCAACTTTGTATTCGGTTTTTGCAATTAATCTTGCAACCACAGACTGTTTTTGCTTTTCCTGGAGACTATATTCCCTCTAACCAAAGCAACATACCCACTTTTAGATTTTCTGTCATCTATCTTGTCCAATCAACATCCGTATATAATTCCATGTTAGTATGTTCATGTTTGAATTACATTATGCTAAGAAAACTAGTGAAACTTTAGAGGCTTATAAGAAAGCAAAGAAGGAAGCGAAAAAGGCCGTGAGTGAAGCAAAAGCTAAAATTTGGGAGGACTTATATAAAAAAATCAACTCAAAAGAGGGTGAAAGAGATATTTTTAGGATAGTTAGGGCTAGAGATAAGAAAACTAAAGATCTTAATTATGTTAGATGCATCAAAGACGAGGATGAAAAAATTCTAGTGACAAATGATGATATAAGAAATAGATGCAAAAACTATTTTTATAATCTTTTTAATGAAAATAAAGATGTTAGTATTAGCTTAGGAGAGTTAGCCAAATCAGAAAAGTATATAAACCACAATTTCTACCGACGTATTCAAAAGGATGAAGTCAAAGAGGCTCTTAAACATATGAAGGGTGGTAAATCGGTAGGACCAGATAATATTCCTATAGAAGTTTGGAAAATACTAGGAGAAATAGGAATCACTTGGCTCACAAGACTATTAATGAAATATGGAAAAACCAAAAGATGCCCGAGGAATGGAGAGCAAGGACACTTATACCCATATATAAGAACAAGGGAGACATTCAAAATTGTGTGAATTATCGAGGTATCAAGTTAATGAGTCATACTATGAAATTATGGGAAAGAATTATCGAACGTAGGTTAAGACAAGTATCAAGTACAACAGAGAACCAATTTGGATTCATGCCAGACAGATCTACTATTGAAGCGATTCACCTTTTGAGACGTCTTATGGAACATTTTAGAGCAAAAAAGAAAGACCTTTACATGATATTTATTGATCTAGAAAAAGCTTATAATAGGGTACCGAGGGAGGTTCTTTGGAGAACTTTGGAAAAAAGAGGTATCCCATTGACATATATTAACCTTATAAGAGACATGTATAATGGTGCAAAAACATGTGTGAGGACTCATGAAGGAACGACAGACTTCTTTGAAGTTAATATTGGGTTACATCAAGGATCAACTTTTAGTCCATACTTATTTATAATGGTGATGGATGAGTTAACAAAACATATTCAAGATGAAGTACCTTGGTGTATGTTATTTGCAGATGACATTGTATTAGTGGAGGAGTCTAAGGAAAAAGTTAATAGAAAATTGGAACTATGGAGAGAAACATTAGAAAGCAAAGGCCTCCGACTTAGTAGAACAAAGACAGAATATATGGAATGTAAGTTTGATCATTTGGTTACTTGAGAGGACATGGAAATTAAAATTGGCACACATTGCATTCCCCAAAAGGAAAGTTTTAAATACCTAGGGTCAATTTTTCAAAGTGATGGAAGAATTGATGGAGATGTAAGAATTGATGGAGATGTTATGCATAGAATTAATGCTGGTTGGTTAAAATGGAGAGGAGCATCAGGTATTCTTTGTGATAAGAAGATACCATTAAAGTTAAAAGGTAAATATTTTAGACCAGCAATTAGGCCTGCCATGTTTTATGGTTCTGAGTGTTGGGCAGTTAATCATCAACATGTACAAAAGATGTTTGTGACAGAAATGAAGATGTTTAGATGGATGAGTGGTCATACAAGAAAAGACCGTATACATAATGAGGTTATTAGAAACAAATTAAGGAGTGGCACCAATAGAGGATAAAATGAGAGAATATCGTTTAAGATGGTTTGGACATATAGAAAGAAGATCAAAAGAAGAACTTGTAAGAAGGTTAGAAAAACTAAATTTGGAAAGTATTAAAAGAGGTAGAGGACAACCACAAAAGTGTTGGAAAGAAACGATAAAGAATGATCTAGCTTATTGGGAGTTAACTGCTAACGTGGCACATGATAGGGATCTGTGGAAACAAAGAATCCATGTCGCCAACCTCGTCTAGTATGGGAAAAGGCTTAGTTGTTGTTGTTGTTGTTATAGTATGTTCATGTTTGGATAACAAAATACCATTTCTAGGAGTTTTTTTTAAGTATCTTAAAATCTTAAAGATTGGGTCCATATGTTGTTGTTTTGGTGCATGCATAAATTTGTTAAGAATACCGACTGCATATATTATATCAAGTCTTGTAATAGTCAAGTATATCAATTTTCCAACAAGTTGTTGATATCTTCTAGTATCATTTATCTCCTTACCTGTATCCATTCTAAATTTGTGATTCATATCCATGGGAATATCACACGATTTTGATCTTGTAATGCTTGTTTCTTTCAATAAATCCATCACATATTTTCGTTGAGTTAGAAAGATACCTTTTTTGACCTTAAGACTTTAATTTCCAGGAAATAATGAAGTGTTCCTAAATCTTTCAAATAAAAAAGGTTATGTAACCGATTCTTCAACCTTCTGATATCTTCTTCATCATCTCCTGTTACAACAATATCATCCACATATGCAATTAGTATAGATATTTTATTTTTCATTTTAAAGAACAATATATGATCATTTTTGCTTCTAGTGTATCTGAGTCCAATAACCCCTTTACTGAATTTCTCAAACCAAGCTCGTGGTGATTGTTCCAGCTCATACATCGCTTTCTTTAGTATTCACACTTTATCAGATTCATAACGATATTTTAGCCCCTGTGGTATTTCCATGTATACTTTTTCATTGAGGTATCCTTGAAGAAAGACATTCTTAACATCAAGTTATCACATCTTCCATCCTTTATTAACTACCAAGCTAATAAGTACTCTTACTTTGCCACAAGAGCAAATGTTTCATTATAATGACTATATCCTTTTGTTATAAGTTTTGCTTTATATCGATCAATTTCTCCATATGCTTTGTACTTGACTGCATACACCAATTTGCATCCTACCACTTCTCTTTCTTTGAGTAGTGATATAATCTCCCAAGTATTGTTTTTATTTAATGCAACTATTTCTTCCTTCATAGCAAGCTGCCATTCTTTTCATGAGTTTGCATCTTCTCCTATTTTTGGTATATCTACTACATCTGAATTCACCACAAATAATTTATATTTTGCTGAAACTTCTCTGTAATCAAGAAAATTGCAAATTGGATTTACATATTTTCTTTTTTCCTTTCTTAATGCAATCGGTAGATCCATGTGTTATCGTTATTGGAGGTGTTGGTGTGTCACGATTGGAATCTATTTGTGGCTCACTTATCTTAGATGGGAACTTATTGATCATCCCTCTCTTGTAAACTTGATTGTTGATCCATTTTTTCAAAACTTCATCACCACCAATTTTGCCACCTCTTCTTTTATGGTTGTCTTTATCATTTTCTTCAAATAATATCGGTAGAAGCGACTCTTCATGTTTTAGCACTTGTTCGGACTCCCCCTCACTGCTATAGTAGTATGTGAGCCCATGAAAAGTCACGTCTCTAGAAACAAATTTTTTTCCTAAAGAGAGTTCATAGCAGTTGTAACCTTTCTAGAACGGTGAATAATCAATAAACACACATTTTGCTGCTCTTGGATGTAGTTTATCTCTGTTGTTGTGATGTATATGCACATAACATGCAAAAAAACTCTAGGGATTAAATTGAAAAGTTTTTTATTAGTAAATAGTATTTGAAGAGGCGCATTTCCTTCGAGAACAATTGATGGTTAATGATTTATAAGATAGACTGATGTGAGTATAACTTGTATAACTTCACCCCAAAGGTACTTTGGAGATTTGTTCCAATCATCAAGGTTCGTGTTGTCTCTAGTATATGTCGATTCTTCATCTTTGCTACCCCATTATGCTGTGGAGAGTACACACATGATGTCTCATGAAGGATTCCATATGTTGTGGCTGCCAAGTAATTCTTTAATATTTCCGAAGTGAATTCACTCCATTATCTAACCTGATAGTTCTAATATATGTCTGAAATTGCTTCTCAATAAATTTATAGATGCAACTTCATCCTTAGATTTCATCAAATAAACAATAGTAAAATGGGAGTAATCATCAATGAAAGAAATGAAATATTTATGTCCAGTGATAACAATAATTGGGCATGGTCCCCGTACATCTGAATGTATCAAACTAAATGCATTATGAGCTCTTGATACACTTTTAGAAAAATGAACTCTAACATGTTTCTCTAGTTGACAAGGTTCACATTCCAGGTAAGTTCTATTGCTGATTTTTTATAATTCTGGTATGATAGCTTGTATCTTCAATATCGGTAGGTGTCCTAGCCTTCGATGCCATAGTATCACTTCTTTATCCTGATGTGTAGAAGCTATTTGTGTTGCCAATCCTTCAAAATTTTCTTCATGCAAGTAAAGTCCTCCCTTCCTTCTACCATATCCAATGATCTTTTTTGTCTCTTTTTCTTGAAATGTATAATAAGAAGGGAATAAATATACACTATAATTTAATCTTGAGGTTAATGCACTAACTGAGAGAAGATTGATCATAATATGAGGTACATATAACACTGGGTCAAAAAGTCTTAATGATGTGCACAATTTTCTTTTCTTGTTACTGATATAAATGAATTATCAATAATTTTAACCTTGTCACTTAATTCTTGATAGTCATGTAATCCTTCTTTAAAACTCACCAATGTTGAGTTGCACCTGAATCTATAACCCAATATCTACTTGAAGATAATCAGAGAAATTACTACTGGTTCCTAATTGATCACCTTGTGTTGCGGGCATTATTGCGTGGTACTTTTCTGAGAAAGTAGATGTTGCTAATGATGTATGTGTGAATCGTCCTTCTAAGCCTTCTAAATGTTTTAGAATCACGTTGATAGCTTCACTCGTGTTATCTGCTCCTGTTTCTTGGTTTCCTACCATAAAAGCTTTATTTTTCAAGTGATTAGGCTTTTCAACTAATTTCTAGCATAATGTGTACATTTCACCATTTCCCTTTCATTTGCAAAGCTATCTTTACGTCTTATGCTTCTGGTTCCTCCTCTATCTTTAGTGGATTGATTGTATCCTCTTCCAACAAAAGTTGTTTTTTCAATATTATGCACCTCATTTTTCTCTATATTTCTCTTATCTTCCTCTCTAATTAACAAGGAGTAAATTGTCCCAAGTTTTGGCATTTCTTCGCCCGTTAGAATGTTAGTCTTACATTTTAATATTCCAATGAAACACCACGTCAAATACCTTTCTTTTTTCAAATTCATTTTCCTTTCCTTTGCACATTCTTTGCATGTATCATAGTGAAATAAGCTAATTCGTACCAGTCCTCTTAATTCTATGTAATACTCACTGATTAATTTTTGACCTTGCTTGCACTTTTGAATTTTTTTGAAGAGTATACTCCTTTGCAATATTCTTTTTTCGTGAATAGGCTTCTCTCATATCCTTCCAAATTTCATGGGGTTCTTCTAAATAAAGAAAGAACGCCCTATATTTGACATCATTGAGTTTATCAACCACGCATCTACTAGAGCATCTTTTCTTTTCTATTTAGAGTATTCTAGACTCCCTAAATCTGGTTTTATACACTAACCAATTAGGTATTCGGTCTTATCCTTTGCCCTAACACCAAGTAGAATAGATCTAGACAATTTTAAGTAATTTTTGCCATCGAGCTTGATGTTGGTGATAATAATGGAGTCGTTCTTATCTGACTGTGCCACTCGATCTGTCATTATCCTATTCTTAAATTCTTTTTTCAGAGATTAGGTTTTTTACACTAGACTTGCGTAGGTAGCTGCTTGAAGGGATGGAAATAGAATGATCACAGACGGACTGTATTGTTCCTTCATTGTTGTCTGACGAGATCTGACGGTGCGATTTTCTTCTTTGCTTCAATTTGCCCGATCTGATACCATGTTGACTGAATTGGATGTGAAAACGATGAAAAACTTTATTGAAATAGTGAAGGGAGATGTGAAGGTTTGGGCGCGACCCTTCTATGAGTGTCGGTTGTACCTTTCTTATTTCTAAACCTAATCACTAACAGCTTGTTGAAGTACAAATTGTTTTAACTTTAAAGACTAAATTACCCCTACTTAGTTATTATATTAATATAATACATAGCATGGTATTTTCGTCATTCTTTCACAAGACCCACATAGTATATTGGTGATGATTTATGATATGATGCAACGTTCGTGTCGTAAGATCCACACAATATATTGGTGATGGATGATTTATCATACGATTGAGCATCATGTCACAAACTGTAATTTGCATCAAATTTATTGTACATATATATATATATATATATATCCGTGTGTTGTGTTGGGTGTGTGGCAATACTGCAACACTAGTTTATGCCTATTTTAAATATGGCTCAGCTTTTTCAGCCAATTCTCTCAGTTTACTGCATAGTTGCTAACAGCTTCTGGTCAATATTTTCTATCTGCAGGAACATGTTAATGATATTGACTTCGACTACATAGAGTACGCAAGACAGAGATTCAAACAATATTGGCTGATGAAACCTACCTTGTTAGGTTGTTGATCCCCCTGATTTGTTTGTAGATATTTTTTGCTGAGTAGTTTGTAAATGTATCAAGTATCTAGATCTTTGTCTTTCAATAATAACTATTACAGTTTGCATTTTCCTTTTGTCATTGAGTTCCTCTCATTCTATTTGTGTCTGCTCATGCTTAGTCATTCCTAACGCTGTCAAATGAGATGACCGAGCCAAGGTCTGCCTTTTGTGGCTCATGTTGTTAAACTCGTCTCCTCAAGGTATGGGGTCTGCCTTTCTAAAGCTTATGGCTTCCCAGCTTCCTATAAGAACGTTTGACTTGTACATGTTGATCATATGGTTAGCGTTCATTCTGATCTGAGATCGAACTCTGATTTTGATGTCGGCTCGTGCCTTCTCTTATTATCTCATTTTATACTGTTAATACCTCGTTCTCATTATGCCATAAGATAGAGTTTTTTCTTTTTCTTGGATGATCAAGATGGGATTAGGCATACCCAACCTCATCCACTACTTGGGGAGGATGTGGTGGACACTGGAATAGAAGATACAGAGATAGTAACTACGTTGTAATCTCTTTGTTTCTGGTACTCTGTACACAGCTGATATAGTCGTGTTTGTTTCTGGTAAATTAAAAAAGGAAGGACCCCAGTCAGGTAGACAAACTTTACATCGAATGGAAGGAATACCATTCAGGTGGTTTATCCCTTCAACAAAAGAATTGCTACCTGAAGCTCTTATACCAGTTAACAGAACTGGGATGTTATTACAATCTTTAGGAGTCCACTCGCAGACAAACTACAAGAGCAGTCACGCCGCTTTTAGCCGATGGGGCAAAACTACAAGAGGTGGTGGTTTATGTATGACTCTCGATAACTCCAAAAAATGAGTGAACTGCGACTCTCCCACACGCCTCCCCAAAACGAGTGAATATCCGTCATATTCAGTTTTTAATGTACGTGAAAAATGAGTTCTTGCAATACAATTTTGAGAAGACGTGATAAGCAATCCTCTTATTGAGAGGATACGATAAATAAGCACGAAGTTTTTGTTAATTCCTAAGAAAAGCCACGGCGTTCTCTCCTTTCTCGGGCATACCAAGGGAGTGGTGGCGCGCAAATGCTAGAAGTACGGAATTAAGACAAAACAAATGCTCGGCGACATCAACTACACCCTCCCCAGTGGTTTAGTGTTAGAATCATACTCTGACACAGTATAGACCTGAGTTCGATTCCCGGCTAGTATTTGTTTTTTTGTTTTTTTCGTTGATGTTCTCACGATTACCCTTTTCACGTAGGAATATGAACGTTGGTTGTGCACTTAGCTCACCAACTTTTGGGCCTACCTGGTGGGGTGGTTGACTGAATCATGTTTTTCAGTTCATGTTTTCTTTTCTGCGCCACCATGGATTAAACAAATATTTTGAATCAAGTTGTGACACATGGATTCCTTTTCTTTCATTGACTAGATGGGATTAGACAAAAACCCCAAAGGCCTCTAGTTAAGCTCGAAGGTTCTGTTGAGTTGACCCCTTAGTCAGGACTCTCCTGGCTATTTATGATAAAACTTTCCTATTTTAGGACAAGCAATTCACTTACTGAGTTGATGTGATTGACGCATGTAGGTATCATGGCAGTGTAAATTACAAGTCATTAAAGTGAAAAAAATACAAAACAATTTATATGAAGTGAATAAATAAAGCTCTTTTTTCCTTAAAGGGGTGAGTGACTCAAAGCATAACTATCTACTAGGCTAGAATTTCGGTAGCGAGCATGAGCGGCACCCTGTAGCAAACTGTCTATGGATGGTGCCAAAACTAAACATCACAACCATGCTCGAGACACATCGACGTACAGATGAGATGGAGCATGAAAATAGGACCATTAATCCCACACATTTCTGGGCATCTAGGTGATGACCAGGATTCGAGTCACTGATATCGAACCACTGTAAGTATAGACCATAGTTAATGTGTTCCGATCGGCCTCTTTGTGCCGACTTCTGAGTCAATGTGGGTCTATAAATAGTTACAAAATTTTTGCTATTCCTACTTCGGCATGTACTTTTTACTATATACACATAATTATAATCATATGGTTTATCTCTCTCTCTCTCTCTCTCGTGAGGATAATTGCAGCGGGGACTGCAGTTGGAAGGGATCTGATCACTCATGGTATCTACCTATAAGCAGTTCCCTTTCAACTTGGAAGAGCCGAAACCCTAATGAAGAGAACAACACCATTTGAGGCTACCAAGCATCTTGTGGAGACTGACATGACATAATATAGAGATAGGAAGAGGCCAGCAAAATTTGAGCTTTAGTAGTTCACCTAGAGTGGAAAGAGGAGTAAATCAGATTCAACACAATAGTAGATTACTGAAGGTAGATAGTCTCAGGGGAGGAGTACGTCTTTCCATGTCATAGTAGTTAATAGAGCCGAGTGAACACATGTGTGTTGTGTCAAATTTTATGTTGATGATTGATGGTCATGACTTGAGAGCCAACCCAATCTTGTTAGGAATCTTGAACTGTGATGTGGTCGTGGACATGGACTTGGTATGAAGGAATCGTATTATTACTAACTACAAAACCCAAGAGATTACTTTCTCCATTTCATGTGAGGTCACATTTGTCTTTTAGGGTTAGCAAGAGGAGAACAAGATATCCATCGTGTCAGGGTTAGCTCTTTAGGTATACGATTACATGTGTGATGAGTGTGAAGTATAGTTAGACTTTGTCATGTGGTTTGGAAACAAATGAATGAATTGAAAGGAATACCGCATTTGAACCCATTTTTTCATTATTAAACTTTCGTTCAAAAGCCTGCAGATTTCATGAAGCTTATTTGAAAATTTCTTTAGGGTTTTAGTAGATCTGAATTTCTAAATCCAACAAAGACAAGAATCGTGTCAAAGAGATGTAAAATGGGTATATCACAAGCACGACATGCGTTAGGAATGCTTCAAATCGGTTCAAACGACCAATGACTTGTAAAGAAGAAGGATGGTTCTCTTAGCCGCTTGTCAATGCCGACTATGAAGCCCAATTGAGAGTGCAAAGAGAGTGAGTGAGGAATAATTGATTTTTCACTTCAAGTTTTAATTACCATATCTTCATTGCGCCTTCAAGTGATCCCAATGTTTCTCAAGAGACTTTATTTGCGATTGGGGTTAGCATTTTGAAGTTTTTTTAATTTTGTGTAAATTTATAATGACTCTAAGATAGCATGTAATATGTGGTATGGTCGCACTTTTGACCCGAAATTTTTGGTGGATATCCTTTGATGCCCACCAATGCTCTGCCTGGCTTTTATATATATTGCATGACCTCAGACTTTCTCATTTAAGCCATTTCGGACCACTTTATGATAGTATTCATTGATGACATTCTAATGTATTCTAAGAGCAAGAAGGACCATGTTGAGCACTTGCACATCGTACTTCAGTTATTATAGCAAAAGCAATTATATGTTAAATTCTTTAAGTGTGATTTTTTGTTGGAGCAAGTTGGCTTCCTTGGTTACATAATATCCAAGGATGACATCTTTGTAGATAGTGATAGATGACGTGAAGAGCTTTTTTAGTATAACAACTCCTCTCACCCGATTAAATAAGAAGGATACCCAATTTCAATAGACAGATGAGTGCAAGTAAAGTTTCACATAAATAAAAGGGAGATTGACTACTGTGATAGTGTTGGCACTCCCAACTAGTAACGAGGACTTTAGAGTCCATTGCAATGCCTCTCATAAGGGTCTTGGTTGCATTTTGATACAATAGGATAAAGTTATAGATTACACATCAAGTCAACTAAAAAAGCATAAGGTGAATTATCCAATGCATGACTTGGAACTTGCAACAATCATATTTTCACTTAAGATATGGGGGCATTATCTATATGGTATAAAGTTCGAGATATTCACCGATCATAAGAGCTTGAAGTATATTTTCATGCATTCTCACTTAAATATGCGACATATGCAATTTCATAAATTTGTAGAGGATTATGATCATGAGATTATCTATCACTCTAGAAAAGCTAATGTAATCATTGATTCCCTTAGCACTAAATGAAAACAACTTTGGTTGAGAGTACTAGCAACTCAAAAAAAATACCTAGAGTTGAGGATGATTACGACTAAAGATCTTAATGGAGGCAAATTTGGATATCAGATCCATGATGATCGTTCCTTGCAATTTGAGGGATGCATGTGTAGGCCTAATGATTAGTCACTTCGATAAGAGATCTTAGAGGAAACACATTAAAGTTGGTTTAGCATTCATCTTGGTAGCACAATGGTGTATAAGGACTTGAGCTGATAGTGTGATTGGTTTGGAATGAAGAAGATAATTGATGAGTTTGTAGCTAGATATTTGACATACGAGAAGGTGAAAGTAGATCACTATCGTCCAATGGGTACCTTGAGGTTGTTGCATATTTCTAAGAGAAAATGACAACATATTAACATGAATTTTGTGGTTGGACTTCTCCGAGCTCATAGAAACATGATGCAATTTGGGTAATTATTAATAGGTTTACTCGAGTTGCATAATTTGTACTAATTCAAAGGAATATATCACTATCTAGACTTGCTGCCATTTATATTACTCACATTCTTAAGTTTTATAGTGTGCAAGAGATTGTCACTTAGATTTATCTCACATTTCTCATAGAGATTATAGGATGCTTTGGAGATGAAGTAATCTAATACAACCTTTCATCCACAAACTGACGGACAGGCTGAGCGTACCATCCACAAACTAGAGGATATGCTTCAAGCATGAGTGTTGGATGACAAGGGCTAGTGGGATACTCATTTGAACTTGATTGAGTTTGCTTATAATAATAGCTACAATGCGAGCATCGAAATGCCACCTTATGAAATGATTTATGAGGAAAAGTACATAACTCCTACTCCTATGTATTGGGATGTACTCGAGTTGCGACTAGCCCAAAAATACATCAATCATCAGATAGGATGCATTTAGTGCTTTAGCCCATTAAGGCAGCTTAGGAATGCTAGAAGAGCTATCTAGAAAAGAGATGTCATGATTTAAAATGTTTGGTTAGTGACTATATGTTCTTGAAGGAATCCCCAACTCGTGAAGTGACATGCTTCGAGCAAAAAGTAAGTTGAGCTCCAAGTATCTTGGATCCTACAAGATTCCTAGGAGAATTGGAAAGTAGCATGCCTGTTAGAGTTTCCACCATCATTAACTAGAGTATATAACATATTTCACGTGTCCATATTTCATAAATACATTCATGATCATTCACATGTGATTGAGGTCAAGCTACTGTAGATATATGATGATTTATCTTATGAGGAACAACCAATAGCTATCTTGGATAAAAAGGAGGAGGTCTTGAGTCAACGAGTTCTGAGGATGGTCAAGGTACAATGAACCATCACTCACTAAGCAAGGCCACTTGGGAGCTCATGAGATGAGAGAGAACTATCTACATCTGTTAAGGTATTCTTTAAATTTTGAGGACAAAATTTCTTTAAGGGGATATAATGTAACGTAGTGGGTTGAGTCAACATTGATATCTTGACCCAAACCCGACTAGGAAGGTAGAACAATAATCCATGATGATGTGCGTTACTAGAAAGATAACAAGGATAGCGAAAACACCATTGTACAGCCAATTTGCGTGCATATTGTGCTCAAGAGATAGCCTTGAGGATCTACAACATTGAAGAGATTCGAAAGGACGAATATGCAAGAAGAATCAACGAGAAAACAAGGTATGCCTCATCATGTTTCTTTGATTTTTGGTGAATACTTGAAATCAATCATTGTTCTAGGCTTGGGTTGGCGCATTGAGGATGCACAAAGGGTTTTGGTAGGTTGAGATGAGTTGTGGGTGTCGATTTAGTTGAGAAATGGTCCCTTCATCGGATTTTGTTTTCCAGCAAACCATCATTGGACCGGTATTACTCTCAACAGATTTGAGGTTCACCTTGGAGACAGTGGAGGCCTTGTCAACATGCTTAGTCCTCTAAGCCCAATCCTCAAAGAGATGATGAGTAGTCATTCATGCTCTAAGGCTCACCAAATGAATATGTTGTTGTGCCAAATGATCAATAAATGCATTTAATGGACAACACACCTACCAAGTCAAAGGAACATTTGTATTTCCTATAAAAGAGATCAATGAGTGGATCAAAGCAACCCTTGACCAATGGAAAAATGATTTGGAGGTCACAGTCAACTCCAATAGAAGGTCAAGACATCATCTATCATTTAGTGAGTGGCATTGTAAGTATTCATGGCTAAGCGCATGGAGGAAGCCAAAGACCAGGATTCAAGGGCTTTCGAATGCCAGGATCATAATGCTTAGAAAAGATAAAGGATTGGCTTCAGTGACAGAACATGGTGACTAGTTTGATGATTGTTGACAAAGTAAAGAGATGGGAACCAAGAGATCCTATTACCTAGGTCTTTGGACAAATGGAGTAAACCAGTCCCGATTCATCAAGGTGGTGAATCCCAGAAAGAAACTTTACTATGACCCCAAGTCAGTCTCCCACTAGTGTCATCATGGGTCACATTGGGGGTCATGCACTCCTTTCTGCTATAATAAAAACTTTGCCTTATGGTTTGGATTTCATGCATGTTTGTTTGCCTTAATATTAAGTGTTTGCTAGGTTGTGTGGTCTGAGTAAAAAATAGATGCAAAGTCCTATTCTAGGCCTTACCATCCGAGGGAGGGGACCCAACTCATATTCCCTATCAAAGGCCATTTGAACAAGTCTTTTGCTACTTTACTTGGAAATCTGCTAAGGTTGACCCAGTCCTAATGCAAGATGTCGGTCACGTTGCTAGCCCTGTCACCTCGTATGACAGATAGGGCATGACAAAATTGGTATAGTGCTTATTCCTTAGATGATAATTATTTATCCGATAAAGACTTTGACGGTGATGATATATTCTATCCCCAAGAAGGCCAGATCAAGATCGTCTCAACTGGTTTTACCCTTGAAGTTGCTATTAGACTCCTCTGACCATTATATACCAAGGTTGTTAATGAAGAGGTGTTCATTGACGGAATCACTTTGTTGAACGTGATTTGTCATGACACGTTGTGGAAAATGAGGACACTTATCAATTTGACTCCTAGAAATCTCAAGATGTTTAATTTTCGGGAAAAACCTTCTATCACGATGGGGTGATAGATGTGAAACTCATGATAGGCTGAGGACTTCAAACACCATATTTTTTTGGTAGAAGCCAACTCAGGATATTTGTTACTCCTCGACTAGGATTGAACACACAAATTATTGTATGCCCTTGATATTGCATCAAAAACTCATGATTTGGATAGATGACATGGTCAAGGTTGTTGACGAGAGGTAGAGCCACTTGCAGCTAATGTCCAACACCCAAGGTGTTGGTTTATTTGCCTTGGGTCATTCCACCCATTATATTTGAGGTCCTTGAAGGCATGAGATCATGTTAGTTAACTACTTGAGGCTTCATGTTTGATCAGGATGATCTATAGCCCGTCCTAAGGATTATTATGGATGATATTCCCAAGTGATCATTGATTTCCTCTATGACTTGAGGTCTCTCATGATTCATTTGTAGAGGTGAATCTAGTTACAAAAGAAGCTGCAAGGCCATGAAGGTAAGCACTATCTTACCCAAAGAAAAATTGGTTGCAACTATTTGAGTTATTACAATGATATAAAGACTACTACACTTGAGAATACTATGAAATGTTAGGCTTATCTTGAGATTTAGTTGAATTCAGAATTCCCTTAAAACTAGAGATCAGACCCTATAAACAAATGGCATGAAGGTTTAAGCTTGATATACTCCCAACTATTAAAGAGGATATTCATCATCTACTTGATAAAAAGTTAATATGAATTATTTGATACATTGACTGGTTGTCCAATATTGTTCGAGTCATAAAAAAGAACAAGAATCTTAAGGTCTATATAGATTACATAAATCTCAATTTAGCCATACCAATGGAATAATATGTGATGCCCATGACTAACTTGTTAATCAATGCAATTACCGCCCATGAAATCTTGTCTTTTATGGATGGTGCCTAAAGTATAATAAGATCAAGGTAAACCCTATGGATGCACACAAAATGGTGTTCTAATATGTAGGAATGTTAGGGATATACAAATGGGTAATCATGCCATTTGGACTTAAGAATACTGGTCTAACATATAAACATGTGATGAATTACATCTTCCATGATTTGATTGAAAAAGTATGCAAGTATACATTGATGATGTGATAGTGAAATCAGTAGACTTTGACCAACACTTGCTCGATCTCGAGCAAGCATTCTAGTGTATGTGAAGAAGATAAAATTTGAAAATAGATCCCAATAAGCATATTTTAGCTATTTTTGTAAGATATTTTCTAAGTTTTTGGTACACAATAGGGGAACTAAAGTCAATGCAAATAAGGCCAAAATCATCATCGAATCAAGACCACCCAAAACCAAAAAGAAACTTCAAAGCCTCATTGGATAGGTAAGCTACTTGTGACATTTTATCAGTAGTGTCGCATAAAAGATGGCACCTCTCAGACATTGCTCAAGCTGAACAACATCGAGGGCTTTAGAACAACAACAAGCTTTTTGAAGGATTAAAGAATATCTAGTGAAACATTTGATATTAATTCCCATGTATTTGGGAAACCATTAAAAGTGTACATAGCTGCAATAGATGACTTTGTCGACACCTTATTTGTATAAGACACTAATGATAGTACATAGCATATGTATTCCTCAAAAGGCTTTGGTTAGGTACAAAGCTCCTTTGAAAAGTGGTCGCACCGATACTAAGTCTCTCAGATAGATAAGGTATCTGGAGCAATAACTTCTTTTATAGCCCTTGAGTCCTCATTGAAGGGGATGATTGGGCTAAGATGAAAATGATTAGAATTGACCAACAAATGGGACACATGATAACTTGTTATTTGGATTCATGATGGAGCCAACTCCAAAGTATATGCTTTCCCTTGTTTTGGGTATTTGGAGCCATGAGAATATTTAGGGGAAAGAAAGAGGATGAAAACCATGACAAAAAGACAGAAAAATATTAGTAGACATTCGAAGGAAGTGCTCAAGAAGAAAGAAGGCCAGAACTATCATTTGTTAGACATCAAGTGAATCGTCTTATCAATATCAAACAATGTAATCTTCAACTAGACATTCAAAGTGTTTGTCGGATTGCAATGTGATGTTAGGAGAGTAAAAGATATTTATGCCCATCTTTTCAAAACCTCAAAGGAACAAAAAGTATGAGACGAATTAGTAAATGCGGAGATGACGTGGTGCAAGCAAACATGAGCGACAGTTTCAAATCCATTATTAATGATGGCATGATTAATTTAAGTTTATAGTTATAACCCTCAACTTGGTTACTTTGCCACTAGTATCCCTTAGAAGATCCTTTTGTACCACACCTAGTGTCCCTCAAGGTCATTGATCTTGATGGTGATGAGCTCGATATCTTTTTGGATATCTTGTTATCGACATAGCATGACTTGTAACTCTTATATCTCACGAGTAAATTCTTGAGACAATCTAACCTCTTCTTCACTTGTGGCTGATGCTTGGGACATCAAAGCATTGAGATCAAACAAGGCTCGGGAAGTCTTAGCAAAAAGCATGTGGCGATGATGATAAACGACATCAGGCCGCTACTTAAGGACTCCGATCTTTGTTTGGGTCAACATCCTTGTAAGGTATCGCTTCGAACTTCATAGAAACCTAAAGATGGACCTCAACAATGACAATTATTTGGTGATAAAGAGAATGAATATGTTCTCAACAGTCAGCGATTGAAGCAAGTTGAGCTTGTGCAAATGACTTTTGGATGTGTTGGGCCTCTAACTGTTCATAGACCTTAGTGTAAGAAAGAAAAGTCTCTCTAATTTGATCTATAATTCAAGAGGGAAGCCATTGTCTTAGAGATCGGACACCAACTCCAAACTATGAAATATGATGAATGCATAAGAAGGGAGCCTCTTATCAAGTGACTGTTCATAGATGTTAAGACATCTTGAAACACCACTAGGAGAGAACCCTCAAACCTTGGAGGCGTATTGAAGTCACTAGTTGATAATCACAGGACTCTGAGGCTTAACCGAAAGGCATTTCATGTGGAGGAGAAAGTTCACTATTGGCATCTTATGGAGCATTGTTGGTGTCACTCTCAGTTAGATTATCCGCATATATTGGATTGAGGGGCGCAGGTAATTTCCTCATTGTCTTGTATCTCATTCTACTCCTCGTAGTCCTAACAGAGGTGGCCGAGTCCAGAATCCTTTTTTAAAGAGAATAGAAACCAAAGACCCAGGCTGACTAATTATAGTAGCTGGGGAGCATTGACATAATTGCCTACAATGAATGTTGTAGGATATAAGTTTATTATTAGTAGCTAAGTCCATGCCAAAGTTAACGAGCTTGGACCGATAATCCTTGAATGAGATCATAACTCCATGATGGATGGCCTACCAAGCAACAAAATCAGGAGCTTCTCCAGAGTAGAGATATAAGTTAGGGAACAAAAAAGAGAAGTTTTGCTCATTGGTCACTAATGGTTAGTCGCTCAACAATTCAAGGATAGTAGGCAGACCTTGCCAAAATCCTAGTTGTCAAGTGAGACAATGAGCATAGTAAGGTTGAACCTTGAAGGTTGAAATTTTCTACAAAATAAAAGTCATGGGATGAAGATGTTGGAGACACCTACACATATAAAATCCTCAACGAACACTCTTATAGAGGATGAGCCTTGTAGTCCGAAGTGTCACACTGCATGGGTCGTGACCACGACCCGACCCAAACCTATGTCACGTGGTCGCTTCTCATATGAGCATGAACATAAGCGGCATTCAAACACAAGCATAACCCAATTCTAACTTTAATAAAATAATCATATCGAATTCAAATATACATAAATCTAAACAATTCATTCAAAATGGTGCGAGGCCCATAAACATAATCTCTAAAAAGTCATATATAAATGTCTAAAGAAACTAACTCTATTATATTGTATCATCTCAAAGTCCTACTCGAACAATCTATTACTTGGCATGGTGCTCCCTAGAAGTGCTAGCTTAAGGAAAAACTATAAAATAATGGGTGAGCTTCGACCCATGCTTAGTAGAAAAGTTATACGACCCTCAATAGGATGCATACTCTCTCACATACATATCAATCAATTACGATAATTATAGCCCATATTGTATATGTCCCAAAGCTACATGAGTTGTCCCTGTCCTCTCTTATGTAACTTTGGTATACCCTATCATCTATGATGATCAAACCATATAGACTCTCATGACATAGTGCCTAGGAATACACTCTATATTTGCCCCAAGCAAGAATGCTCAAAGGACTACAAATCTCTAGAGACCCCACACAAACCATATAAGTACGACTCATATATTCACACATTATTATGTTATAAAATCAATTCTATCTTATCACATTAATAGTTCATATTTGGATCCATATATCCAAATTTATATCCACATAATATTCAAATAACATTTTTACATCAAACACATGCATATAAAATCATGCTCTTTATCAACCATAAACAAGTTTATCTCAAAAGTATATCAAATAACTCGTAATTTTAAATATCATTTAAGAATCATCAATAAAATATTTAACAATCATGCATATTTAAATCCATCTAAAATAAGGAAAATCACTTATAGCATTATTCTATTAAAGAATGCATAGCCCCCACCTCTTGAAGGAGCACAAAGATCCAATTCTAAAACTAGTTGAACGCTCTTATTACCATTAAATCTTTCAATTTAATATTTAAAAAACTATAAATAGTAATAATATTAAAATTTATTTAACTATGAGCCTAACACAATAAACTAGACTCTAAACGTCCTTAAAATGATCTAGAAACCCAACTTGTATCTAAATAAGCTGTATTGAATCCCAACTAACACTTAGATCCATTTTTTATCCAAACTGGGCAATAGAATGGGTATTCTATCATCTTATGTCAACATAGAACTTGGCCCAAACTTGAAACTACCGAAACAAGTTTTATGTTCAGTTTTGTTTCTTACCTACAACCTGTTGTGGGACCCAACCTTAATCTAATATGTTTCTTACCTATTTTCAACACAAACAAAACCCATCTGACATAGAACCACTAGTGTGAATAAGACACAAAGACACGATACAACACATGCAATGTTGAACATGCATTCTGACACTATTCATTTTCAATGACAATTTCATCATTTTTTGTTGGCGACCAAGGTTGACGGTAGTCCCCAACCAACCGACTAACACCCCCCTTCCTATCTCAACCATCAACGACCACTACCGTCAGTGTGTAAATTTCCAAAACAAGTGGGAAGGGTTGCATGTATGGGGAAAATCCATATGTTTTATCAATTTCAAATTTGATTCAAGCTAATACATATTGTTTTTAATCTTCTAACTAAATACACCAAAAACCCTTTGGTTTAAGCCGAATCCCAACCCAAGCAACATCAATTTCAAAGAAAAAATGGATTGAAAGGAAATTTCTTAGAAACAACACATACAGTATATTGCTGGAATTGTGTAGGATTTTTGGCAACCTCCTCAGTGTCTTCGCCTATTCGACCCTCCTTAGTGTTGTCGATCTTCAAGGCTCTCTTGTGAGTCCAATCTATATGTGAATCTGCCTTAAAGTAGAAAGCATTGGAAGTGTGTAGGATTTTTGATAACCTCATTTGGCTTTCCATCAACACATTCTATTGTGCATTGTTGGAATTCTTACACAAAGTACAAAGAGAGAAGTTGTCTTATCAAGATCAATGCACCTAACTGAATGATAATTTCTTCAAGAGATAAAGAGACGGGATGAATTTAGCTTAAAGTCGTCTCAATAAATTGTGGGAGACATCATCCGAAAAGGAAATTGAAAATGATTATGCCGAGAGAACCATAATAGAAGGAAGAAGTACGAAAGTCGGTCATCAAAGTGAATGGCCAAACAAGATAACACAACACAATAAGGCTGTAGATATCCCATTCCATCAAAAATGGTGTTTATGTTCTTGAACACATTCCAACCAGTTAATGTAAAGTTCATTTATTGATGGCCAAAATAGATAAAGTTAGGAGTGAATGTAGAACTCAACGAGATCATCTATTGATATAGTAGGAGGAGGAAGAATGATATCGAAATCAAAAGCCATTGATGCAGGTTAAAGAAAGGTTTCTTTTGTCAAGAGAATTCTCAAGCAATCAGAGAAGGTGAAAGAAAGAATATAGGGGAGCTCAATCCTTATGAAGTCTGAAATGATACCAAAGAGAGAATGGGCAGCTCCAAATGATCCCTATGAATCGAAAGGTTATTTCAGTGTTTGATGTCACTAGAAGTACAACTTATGTCCTCATCAATAACTCTAAACATAAAGTCATACATGCGCATGTGTTGAAAGGAGATTTCAGTTTAGGCCCATGACATAGATGAGCTTCGAGGCACGAAGTAATGGTAGTGACAACTTGCAAATCATGCCTAGCATTGTGGCATAAAGGTAGCAGAAACAAGACAAGTGGGTAGTTATTGGAAATTGTGCACACAAAGATGAAGGATGAATTCCCTTTAGGAAGGCTTACAAATAATGACAGTAATGCTTAAGCAAAGAGGATAAAATCAATTACATTACAACTCTAGTTATCTTTTTTCTTGCTTTTCATAGGAGTAGGCCTAACTTAGTTTACCAACCTTTCCTTTAATGGGACAATGATTCCCTTTATCTGTGTTGTTTTATTGTCTTTTTTGAGTGAGCGTTGTAGACGTGAATTTTTATTTCGAAACCTATGTGAAGATTTGAAATGAAATTCTCAAACTACGTCGTGTGCGCGAGTGTGCTAGCTAGTTTGCTCAAACTAGCAAAGTTGATTTTCTAACTTCGTGTAGTGATTGTGGACAAGTGAACTTTTGTCGATGTAGGCTTTCTTGAACCGAAGCTCAAGGGTCAACTTAGACGCTTTGAAAATTATTCGATATCCGGTAAGTTTTCAAAAACAAGATTCCAATTTCAAAAGCTTGACAAAATCGTGATTTTGGTTCTTAACTTAAAAATATTTCAAGTCTTGAAAAACAGAAACTCATTATGTTTTTAGAGGCTTATTTCTCATTTTTTTTGAGATAGTTCTGGATTTTAAAAATTTTTGAAAACTTTACAGAGAACAGATTTTCATGTAAAATTCAAAAAATATTTTTATTTTTATTTTATATTCTATATATTCATGTAATTAAATCCGAAAATAGACCTTACTCAGACATTCGGGACAGACCTGTACTAGAAAATTAGAGGTTTAGAAAAATTACTATATGTTTATGCTCAGACCTCTGATTTCTATGAAATTGGTCTTGTTGGAAAGCTATGGATTTTAGCTTTCCAATGAGACTATTTTTAATCAAATTGGTTCATTATGCACAAGGATATTTAGAAATAACCCAACCTGCATTACAGAATTTCTGGTTTTTCAGAATCAGTTTTGATTTTAATAAACATTTCCTGATTTTATTAGTAATGTTTAACAAACCCAAAATTCTAGAAAATTTTATCAAAAGTATGTCTGTATGTCTATATCAGATATGCAAAATTTAGACATATTTGGAGCAAGTAATAATAAAAGATAAATCATTTACCGAACGAGTATAGAGTGCAAAAAAACAGGTTTTAGATTTTCAGAATTATGCTTGTGTTTTAAATTGCATCAAAATTGAATCCACAACTATAAAATAATAAACTAAATCCTAATTATCACGTGAACACAGGGAGATCAAGAGGTTTATAATCTTACATTGCGTTATGGAGTCAAAATAATCAACATTTAAAGTATATAATGAAGATCGTATGAATGAAAGAAAGATGGGGCAGCCTATGAACCTGATAAATACATCTTTATGGATACTTAAGCTCTTTAATTACAAGCCCATAAAATTCAATGAAAAAGGAGATAATTATGAGATCAATAAGAAAGAATAGACCTATGGTGGAAGGTGGAGGACGGCTAGCAGCTAGCGGTTGTCGGCACCTTCTTCCTCTCTTCCTCCTCTCCCTCTCTCTCTTTCTCTCCCTCTTGTTGAATGGTTTGCTGAACTCCGATTGATTGGATGATGGAACTCGGATTGATGCATTGCAGCCCCTTTGAGGCCCCTTTTATAGGCCAAGGGATGCCTCTTTGCTGCAAATTTTCATGGTTGCATTTGGCAAGTGAATGATGGTCATTCTTGCCAAAACCTGTCCTATTTGTTTAAGGCAAGTGAAATGTTGTACATGGCCTTCCAAATTAGTCGTTTTACTATCTTTTGGCAAGTGGGTTCAGCCAAAATGTGTTCATCTAAGTGGATTCGACCAGGTGGGTTCAGCCAAATGGGTTCGCCCAGGTGTGCTTGCTGTTGGATGACCTACCCTATTGGGTCAAGGTGTTGTTGTATTTCTGCATTGAGAGGTCACGTAATTCCCTTGTGGCTGCCATACTAGACCTTCTCTTAGATGTTGTCCAAAACATATTGGACCATATAATTCCTTGTTATCTTCAATACCAAGTGATCGTAAGCAACTTTGTATAATATGATTGCCAAGGTAGAGAATTGAAAAGTCCAAAGTTGCTCCGTCAGATACTGTCCACCTATAGTGCATCCATGGTCCGTCGGCTAGGGCATGGGATAAATCCGCATTTTCACTAAACTGAACAAAGCTTATAAGTCTTCATTTTCAAGTTTTTTTTTAAGGTCCGTCATCAAGTTAACAACCCATGGTTCAAGGGATGAGATAATCATACAGATCTCGTATGGTTACAGGTCATCTCCAAACTGGTAACAATGGGGATGCCAAAGTCAAATGCACACCCCATTGGCTAGCTGCAACCTTCCATATTGAAATCAACTGCACTTGGTAAGATGCTAGAGCTGCCTAGACTTTTCATGTTGAGGTCAGCTGCAACTTGAATGGTAAGATGTCCCTTATGGCTACCAAATCAGGCCAAGGTTTGGAAAAGGTAATTTGCTGAATTGGTCGGGCTTCCTTCCATGTTGGAATCAATCGAACTTGGTAAGTAAGCCACGATAAAACCGCTCAACCCTTAATAGCTTGGCGACTGGGCTAAGTATGGAAAGTCACCTTGTTCCTTCTATGTTGAGGTTGGCAAGGCTTGGTGACTTACCAAATTGCGTATCACAGCTTGCCAAATCAAACATCACAGCTTGCCAAATCAAACATCACAGCTTACCAAATCGAGCATCACAGCTTGCCGAATCAAGCATTACTTTCCTTTCTCTTGGATGACGCTGACCTTCTTTTTTTGAACGCTGACTTTCCTTATTGGGCACTGACTTTCCTTTCTTAAACGCCGACTTTTCTTTCTAATACCTGAAACTAAAAATGACAGGTTACCTTGCCCAACAATACTCAAACTGGCAGGTGCTCGGTCGTTGCCCTTTTGGTTCATGCCATCTCCTCTTTTCGAAGGAATTTGCCTCCTTCTTATTCAAATTTTATATATGGTAGGTATGGTTTCAAATACTTTCTTTAAAATTATTTCTATATATGAAAATATCAAATTTAATAAAATCTTCAAATATTATTTAAAAAAAAAACACTAGGTTTTATTCCCAATTTTTGTTTGCAAGGGTGACCTACTTTTGATCCATGAGTCAGCCTATAACCACCTTGACCATTTAACCCTTTTCATGAGTGTAGGGTATCGAACCACTTTAACCACTTCAACGGCTGTAGGGTATCAAATCACTTTAACCACTTCAATGGGTGTAGGGTATCGAACCACTTTAACCACTTTAAAGGGTGTAGGGTATCGAACCACTTTAGCTCTGGGTATCAGGTATCGGAATGAGACTATTCTCGACCGGGCGAATTTCTGAAGTCTAATTTGAATTTAATTTATTTTTGAATATCATGGGTTTTGGAATTTCATAAATTTATAAATTTGCAAACATTTTTGGGTTTGATTCCCAATGTTATCTTTTTCGTTTGTTTATATAAAAAGAATTATTTGAAATCATCCTTTCGTTAAAGGTAACCATTTAAAAAGGCAGAATCCTGCCAATTTGGTCCTGAGGGCAAAATAATTATTTTTATAAAATTTTGTCCAAATTTGATTTTTTTTAAAGGGATGCAATATATCATTATTTTGAGGTTGCTAGAAAATTTTGATACCAAAATAAGTTCATTTGATATATTTTTATTTAAAAGCCTGAAGCTTCCAAAAAAAGTAAAATTTCTAAAAGATGAAAATTCTTTATTTTGAAAAAAAAAATTGGGTGTTTACAAGCGCATAATACTGACAATAACCAAAATACACTAAGTCAGATTTTGGTGGACTCACGTTCGTTACGTGAAGCCTTATCCATGTTCTCCTTTGAAAATAATGGTTCTCTAGTATGCCCTCACTCAACCAGTAGATTCCTGCAAGTACCATTAGAATTGTGTCGCCACTTCTGACAATAGTCCCGAATCTCAAATACAAAATGAAAACCCTAAACAAGTGTCTATCATAAAGAAATCAGTAAATGAAAACCTCTAAGTAGTAAACATGCAAAAAGAAATGCTAATAATCTTTACCCTAAATAAAAAATGAAACATACACAGTGAGAGAGAGACGAACAAAGAAAACGTGGCGGCAATAAGAAGAGAAGGGCCGGGGGTGTGGGTGGGGAGAGAAGAGATTATCGATTGAACAGCCGGCCGAGAGAGACACCGTACGTGCATGAGGGTGGGGTTTTGAGAGACGGGGATGGGATGAGAAATCTAATAAAAGGATACACTGGCCGCGTATTATTAATGTATAATATGGCAGTTATGAAATTGCAGTTTTATACCGTATATCCACTTAACCGCCATTTGAGAACCACCATTAAATCTGACATTTTCAGTGAATTTGGAACCCGTTGTGTAGTGGGTTCTGCTCACTTCGTAATTCCATCCGGACGATGTAAGAACAAAATGCAGTAAATGCCAAGTGAGGGAATTGTGATAGGTAAGCTGAAGTTAAGCAAGACCTCGGCCAATACAAATAAAGAGACAAAAGGAATTATGATCATGAGTTCGATATCCAGGTTGTGGCTTTGGTCTCTGCACCGAAAAAAAGAGATAAAAGAAATTACATCGATTCTGATCCGGGTTAATAATCAGGTGGTTTCTCTTTTCAGGTTATAATGGTGGTTTCAAATACATATCAATGTTTAAATGTCGAGTATGAAGTTACGAACTTAATTTTCAGTGCAGCGGATCCAACTGTGTTGATCACACAATCAGTCCTCGATCCAGCTATCATGTCCAAGACCCACATAATGGATGGGTCTTTATGCCTTCTTTGCCTTCAGAAATTCAACCAGGCATTGAATCCATGAAATGTATATAATCAAAATGTAAGTAATTCGGTAATGTTATTTCTGCACATACACATTGGTGAAAAAGTCTGAAGTAAATTTTATCGATAAAATGTACATAAATTCTTCACCACTCTCCCCAGCATCTGGTGTCCATAGCCGTAACATGTTTCATACGCTTTTCTCATGTTGTAACATTACATAAATTAAGGTTCGATGTGACGATCTGTATCATTCGGTATAAAACATGTAGCGCGGCGATGAGGGTTTATGACAAGATTAAACAAGCTATTAAAGGATTTCTATCACGCTTATCATATAAGATTAGTCACGACCTTGTGTTATATTGATTAAATGCATGCTATGTGTTGTCCATCTGTATCATCCTAATCAATATGTCGTACGATCCAACTAGAATACAACCTTGATTTGAATACATATATGCCGTTTTTCTTATAGAATAAGGTAACATGTCTTTGTAAATGTGGCTTTAATTTGTGAACACGAATTGCAACCCGACCTGGAAAGCTTGTGGTACGACCCAAACCGGACATGAAAACTAGAGGTCTGTCTTCCTCGGGCAGGGCCTATACTTCACGAGATTATGTGATAAATCTTCTGTTATTCTTTCTTTTCTTTCATTTTCTTGGCTCCATACTTTTATGGGAACCTATCTCCCTTTGTCTTTATGCTTCTGAAACATATTTGTGCATCAGTCTTGTTTGTTTATGTCATTTTATAGGATGGACGAACAAGTAAAGACTGACAACTAATTTCCAGGCTAAGTACAATACACCACCACCACCAACAACAACAACAACAACTAAGCCTTTTCCCATACTAGACGGGATTGTCTACATAGATTCTTTGTTTCCACAAAGCCCTATCATGTGCCATGTTCGCAGTTAACTCACAATAAGCTTGATCATTCTTTATTATTTCTTTCCAATACTTTTGTTGTCATCCTCTACGACTTTTAATACTTTCAAAATCTAGTTTTTCATATTCTTCTTTTGATCTTCTTTCTATATGTTCAAACCATCTTAAACGATATTATCTCATTTTATCCTCTATTGGTGTCACTCCTAATTTGTTTTTAATAACCTCATTATGTATAAGGTCTTTCCTTGTATGACCACTCATCTATCTCAACATCTTTATTTGTGTCACAACATCTTTTGTACATGTTGATGATTAATTGCCCAACACTCGGAACAATAAAACATGACAGGTCTAATTGTTGCTTTATAATATTTACCTTTTAACTTTAATGGTATCTTCTTATCACAAAGAATACTTGATGCTCCTCTCCATTTTAACCAACCTGTATTAATTTTATGCATAACATCTCCATCAATCTTTCCACCACTTTGAAAAATTGACCCTAGATATTTAAAACTTTTCTTTTGGGGATGCAATGTGTGTCAATTTTAATTTCTATGTCCTCTGAAGTAACCAAATGATCAAACTTACATTCTATATATTGTCTTTATTCTACTAAGTCAAGAGCCTTTACATTCAAATGTTTCTCTCCATAGTTCCAATTTTCTATTAACTTTTTTCTTAGACTCCTCCACTAAAACAATGTCTTTTGTAAATAACATACACTAAGGTACTTCATCTTGAATATATTTTGTTAACTCATCAATCACCATTATAAATAAGTATGGACTTAAAGTTGATCCTTGATGTAACCCAATAACTTCAAAGAAGTCTGTCATTCCTTCATGAGTCCTCATACATGTTTTTGCACCATCGTACATTCTCTTATAAGGTTTATATATGTCAATGGGATACCTCTTTTTTCCAAGGTTCTCCAAGAACATCCCTTTGTACCTTATCATAAGCGTTTTCTAGATCAATAAATATCATGTGAAGGTCTTTCTTTTTTGCTCTAAAATGTTCCATAAGACGTCTCAAAAGGTGAATCGCTTCAATAGTAGATCTGCCTGGCATGAACCCAAATTGGTTCTCTGTTGTACTCGATACCTGTCTTAACCTACAACCTACGTTTGAGAATTTTTTTCCATAATTTCATAATATGGCTCATTAACTTGATACCTCGATAATTCATACAATTCTGAATGTCTCCCTTGTTCTTGTATATGGGTATAAGTATACTTGCTCTCCATTGCGTGGGCATCTTTTGGTTTCTCTATATTTCGTTAAATAGTCTTGTGAGCCAAGTGATTTCTGTGTCTTCTAGGATTTTCCTAACTTCTATAGGAATATTGTGTGGTCCTACTGATTTATCACCCTTCATATGTGTAAGAGCATCTTTGACTTCATTCTTTTGAATACGTCGATAGAAATTGTGGTTTATATACTTTTCTAATTTGGCTGACTTTCCTAATCTAATACTAACATTTTTATTTTTATTAAAAACTTATAAAATAGCTTTTCTATCTATTTTTTATATCATCATTTGCCACTAGAATTTTTCATCCTCGTCTTTGATGCATCTAACAAAATTAAGATCCTTAGTTTTTTTATCTCTAGCCCTAGCTATCCTAAAAATATCCCTTTCACCCTCTTTTGAGTTGTTTTTTATATAAATTCTCCTAAATTTTAGCTTTTTCTTTACTGACGGCCTTTTTTGCTTTTTTCTTTGCTTTCTTATAAACCTCTAAAATTTCACGAGTTTTTTAGCATAATGTAATTTGCAATATGCCCTCTTTGCTTTAATTTTATTTTACACCACTTCACTCCACCACAAGCTTCTTTTTCTGCTGGTACACCTCCCTTAGATTCACCTAACACATCTTTCGCCACTTTTCTAATATGTATAGCCATATTATTCTATATATTACAAGGTATATAATTCCAAGCATCTCCTTGAAGGACTTTCTATTTAAATATAACTTCTTTCTCGCTTTTGAGGTTCCACCATTTAGTTTGAATAGCTTGATTCACACTTTTCTTTTTTGTCCACTTTTCACCTCTAAATTCATAACTAAAAGTTGATGTTGGGTGGTTAAACTTTATCCTAAAATTGCTTTACAATCTTTATAATACAATCTATCTTTTTTCCTACAAACAAAATAATTAATTTGTGTTTGTGATAAGCCACTCGTATAAGTAATTAAATGTTCATCTCATTTTTTGAAGATTGTATTGACTATAAAGAGATCAAATGCCATAGCAAAATTTAAAACCTCCCTCCCTTCCTCATTTATACCTTCAAAATGAAAGTTTTCATGAATATCTTGATATCGTAATGCCTCTTCACCGCATGTTCATTTAAGTCTCCTCCTAACCAAATCATCTCCCTTTGTGGAATTCTTTGAATCACCTTATCTAACTCCTCCTAAAAAGTCATCTTTATACTATCTTCTAGTCCTACTTGGGATGCGTAAGAACAACTATATTCAAAATCTTTGCTCCTAACACTAATTTCAATGTCATGATTCGATTACTATATCATTGTATGTCTACTACACTATCCTTTAAATATTTATTTATGATAATACCAACTCCGTTTAGAGCATTTTCCTTTCCTGAGTATTATACTTTAAAACATGTATCATCAATCTCCTTTGTTTTTTCTCCAACTCACTTTGTCTCTTGTAAACATAGGATATGAATCTTTCTCTGAATCATAGTATATACCACCTCCATTAGCTTAGCAGACAATATTCTGATATTCCAAGAACCAATACAAATCTTATTATCTAGGACTAGCTTCCTTACCCCCCCATCCATACAGAAAATGTGGAGACCCTCTTTGCAATTTATTTGCTACATTAGAGTGGCAATGTAGTGAGACTAACTTTTTTACCTATACATGTCCATGATGTGGGAACCCTCTCTGCAATTGATTCACTACATCCGGGCAAAAATGTAGAAGCCCTTGCTTACTTTTCACTACATTCAAGCTTTACAGCACATCGCTAAGAGGGGATGCCCCAACGCAATGCTCATAATTTGTATAATCCATAGTATAAAAATTCGACAAAGTTTTATGCTGACTATCGAAAGCCTAATGGAACCCTCCTCCTTTATCTAGGCATAGAACCGGCCATGCAAGGGTGATCCCTTATATGGGCAGAGTTTTAGGGGTCAAGTGTGTAATTAAAATAAAACATGCAATAGCAACTAGCGGGGAGCCAAACACATGATAATTGAAAAACTTGGGGTCTTCTTGCAATAGCCAAGTCATTTAGTTACATATGGTAGCTTAATTTATATATTCATAAGGTCTTGATCCAACCCACTTGACAATTCTTATCGGCTAAGTTGATATTGATGAGTATTGTTTTGACCATAGCATGCTCAGTACATCTTTGTTCTTTATGATTCACTTTTGGTTTTATACATGCTTCTGAATCATATACACGCACTAGTTAGAAGCCATCAATGTAGGCTGCAAGTACCATGCATGCATATGCATGAGGGAGTGATGTCCATGTGTGTGCGTGTGTCACACGCACACAGTAGCCTCAAGAATATAGAAACAAAATCTTTTTCAAAACAAAAAATAGGAGATAATAGCCATTAACTTTGAACCAACACAAAATCAAAATATATAGGTACGTACTTAAAGCTGGGTCCTCAGTTTTAAACAGGTACATATCAAAAAGGGAACATTTGCTAGGTTTGAGCTTAATTACAGCAAAGCATGTCCTGGGAAGGTAGTCACCCACATGGCAGAGGGGGTGCAGAAAACTACACGCATTGGCAGCAGAAGCCCCAGGTTCGATCCCACTTGCACGTGGATCTACCGTAGCTTTGTCGAGACGAGCACGTGGTTATGTTCCAACATGATTTGACTAGACAACCAATCCATCATAGTTTTTTTTATGAGGATTGATGTGCACATACCCTTTTTACTATCTACATCACATTTTTCTCACATTTTTCAAAAAACCCTAATAATTGCTAGGATACCCTTTTCATCTGAACAAACTCTCTACCTATCCAAACCACCGTATGCCCCTTTTAATGTCCATTCTTTGCTCCCGCAATCTATATTTATTTATAGCAAAGGAATGGATCAAAATCTGTCAAAAAAGGAAGAAGAAAAGAAGAGAAGAAAAGGAAGACATAGGAGGCCAATTTGAAGGAAGATTTGTTGATTTGTCAAGATATGTTATTAATTTGGTTTTGGTTTTGTCGTTTTTGTTTTTTTCATTCTTTTTTGTTGGATTTTCACCAGAAACCCATTGGGTTTCCATCTCCAAAAGCACCCTTGGTGTGTCTCCCCAACGTGGGAGACACATCTAGAGTACGGGTCTCTCTTGGTGAGAGATGCACCTGAGCCGCACCTCTTGTGTAGGGGAGCCATATCTCTCATCAAGAGAGACCCATACTCTAGGTGCGTCTCTCTTGTTTTGATTTAATTATGTAATTTTACTTTTTTATTATGCAAATATGATTCATGGGGTACGAGTAGAATGGAGTAAAGTCATTATTTCGTATAAGAGACGTGATGTCGTATCATATAGAGGACAACCTCATAGACGGCAACGAAGAGAAGAAAACATTTTAGCATATACAAATTTTGCTGAAGCTGGGCCTTCAAGTTATGAGGAGGATATATCAACCTTAGAGATTGAGATTTATGTTTCATAGTGAGGATGAAAGAATCCCTAATATGTTTAGATTGCTCCCTAGTTTTGAAGGCCACATTGGTTATAAGATCTAACATAAACAAGTAATTTCTAACTTTAGTAAAATTATACATTCAATATCAATACTCACAATTTTAATTGACATATAAATGTAAATGTACAAACAATACGAAAGGTGGTAACATCTTACATAAGGTATATTGTTGGCAGAGTATGGTTAGTAAAGAAAACAGAAGTAAGACTTGGTAATTAGGTTGAGATTATAGATGTGAGTGAGCTAATTAGGTAAAAAGGTTTGTTATATGAAGTTATAGACCATGCGTTGTTGATTGCTTTTATCGAGCATTAGCAACCAGACACAAACAACTTTCATATGTTATAGGCTGAAATGACTACCACACTTCATAATGTCCATGAGATTCTTCATCTTCTAATGAAGAAACAACTTTTTGCCTTGACATAAGAGATTATGTCTAGATGCAAGAAAGACATTTTAAGTGATATGTTAGGTATGAGAATCGATGAAGTAATGCTAGAGATTAAATTGAGAGTTATTAAGTTTGAGGTGTTCTTAATTAAGTTTTCAAGAAGAAGAGATAATAACAAAAATAAAGCTTTATTATATGATTGCAGAACAAGCCTTTTCAAAGCTGCAACTATATTATTTATTTTTAAATTAAACACCACCAACACGATATATTATTCTTCATATAGGTAAATAAACAATTTTATATATATTAGCATGGTATTTAACTTTGTTGTGATTTAATTGTAGTATTAACTTTTGTCGTAGTTGCTTTCTTATACTAGTGTCTTACCATAGCACATGACACACTAACACTAACTTTAGTACATTAAGAGTGTATATAATTACCATTATTGGATGACTTTGTATTATTGGAATTATTAGAGTCATACGAACAGTGCTGCAAATGAGCATATCAATCAACATATATGAGAATAATAGTGAGAATACATGATGAGCTCGGTATTACAGATAATTCATGTGTTGGGCTGAACCATTGTATATCGGGTTTATACCTTGTATTTGAAATATTCTTTTGTATTATTCATTACATGTATATGTAAATGACATTTGTAATAAAAGAAATTTTGATTCGTCACTCTTTGCCCTTAATATACACAATTGTTATGAAATCATGGTTTCATTTAAATTGGAAAAACAATTACATGTAAATTATGAATAACATTGAATCAATATCTTCAACATCATGTACAATATCATCTCTTAGTCTTCTCATTTGTATATATCTCGATATAATCATGAAACTATTGATTTCAATTCTCAATGTTTTCATTTCGATATCATTGCTAAGATGGAAAGATAGTTGAGGTGTGTGATGGATTGTGATAAAACTTTTTTTTATTCTTTAAAAAGAAGTCGTGATATATTGGAGATCATCTTTTAGAAAAATATCTCTATTGCGTAGTATCGTATCCATTATATATATAATAGACACACGAGCATACACACATATATATATATATATAGAGAGAGAGACCGAGGAAGTGGCAAATGCTCATGCTCATACATCATCCTTGCTCAAATCTACTTTATCATCTAAATATTTGATCTTTGAGATGAATGATTGAGGCGATAAAACCAAATATACATGATGTATTAAATGCAAAGTATAAAAGTATAAGAACACTTTTAATTCAAATCCCTATCATTGATTATGCCAATCAAATGATATAAATGTTTAAGTAGATTGAAACATTGATAAGGTTTGAGAATTTACCACTTTTAATTCAAAGTATAATAACACTTTTAATTCAAATCCTTGAGGATTCACGACGTCGAGGAGAGTCGGATGCACGAAGATGCTAGAAAAGGTGAGCTTTTTTCAGTTTTCCGTTGATGCATTTGGCACCTAGTTTTCCGATGAAATAATCATCCTGGCTCATGAATCTTGATGCGGGTTGGGAGATTACACGATGCTATAGAGATATCGAATCGGCGGGAAAATGATTGCCTGTTCACCGGTTTGTAGAAAGATGAATGCAAACAGGTTCTTCATTGTTTTTCAGCGAGTGACATGGGTCGGGGAGGGTGAAGCAAGACCGGGCAGACCAGCGAGTGACGTGAGTTTTTGTTGCTGAAAAACGACAAAATCACCGATTAAATACTCCATGGTATCTGGTTTGTGTTGATCGTGTCCTGTTTCATGTGTCATGTCTGACACGATATATCATATCTGAGACATTGTTTAATCGTGTTATGTCATGTTGAGTGTGTCATGTCATGTACGAAAAACTCGCGTTAGGTAAGACCTATAATGTTTTGGGCCTTGCTCTGGGTAGAGAACATGTTGGGTTGTACAAGACAAGTTCTTAGGTCAACACTGGACCTGTTCAGACAAAGGTTACAGTTGGGTTCTGTGTTGACCTACAGACACAAAATACCTATCGTCTTATCTAGTTTGGATCTACGACAACATATTTATATCAAAGATAGGTTTTGGGACATTTAAGGTCTGATGTGGACCTCTGTTAGACTCATAATTAAATAAATTTTGATATTATTATTATTTTGAAATTACTAAAGATTAAAATTATAGGTTATTTGATATGTTTTTTAGATAAATCTTGTTATAACTTGGTTGATAATGAACATAATTTATTAGATATGTGTTTGATATAAAACTATGATTTGATAATCATATAGAAGTGGATTTGGACATGTAGATTTAGATATGGATATGTAGATAATATAACATGGAATTGGTTTTAAAATATAATAATATGTTGTGTCAAGTCTCTAGAGACTTGTAAGTCCCTTGAGCATTCAAATTCAAGTGAATATAGTGTATGTTTTCAGATACTATGACGTGAGAGTCAACATAGTTTGACCATCGCAGATGTGGTAGACCAAAGTCATGCAAGGGAGGTCTGAATGACTCTTATAGCCTTGGGGCAGACACTAAACAGGTTGTAACCATCAAAACACATAATGATGTATGCGTTTGTGAGTTGATTTAAAAGTATTGATTATTTTGAAATGTTTGTAAAATGTACATACTTTTAGTATGACGTTTATTAATAGGTAAGCAATTTTTTTATAGCTTATGGGTGGAAGCTCACCATATTATTTTATAACTTATCATAAAGCTAATACTTTTACGCATGGTATCAAGTAAGTGCTTATTATTGAAGTTCGAAAGTTGATACGGAATGGATGGATGAAAGATAATCCTTTTAGATAAATAATGTCCTTAATTGTTTTTTCAGGGATTTTTTTGTTGGTGGACCCTACACGGTTTCAAACGAATCATTTAAAATTATAGACATTTAAAATTGATATTTCATTTGATTTAATTATGGTTGGCTTTGATTGTCGTTTATGTCCATATCGGTGCATGGAGCGTGTACATAACTCAGATCGTGTCGTACGTGTAACTCGTGAGAGTGTGATAGTATCCGTGTGTCTGAGGTAATGCACCTTTAGCGAAGTCTTGAAGCGGTGGATGGACTATCGTTTCATTTATATTATGGAATATGCTGACAATATCTTATTATATCATGGAGATCTTTCGAAAGCCGTAAAGAGTTGATAATATTTTGCTTTGTAAGCTAGAGCCGTGTTTTTGTGTCTTTCCTCTTCCTTTCCTGGCATCCACAATGATCCTCTCCTCCCAACGCTCCTTATTTATTTCTTCCTGACTCTTTTCCTCCAAGAACCCATTATTAGTCCAACCCCTAATACGTATACAGCCAGTACCAAATGAAGTAGACCCCTCTGTCTCTATCTATAAAGTCAGTTCTTTCAAGATTGATGAAGAAGCGATATATATATATATATATATATATATATATATATATATATATATATATATATATATATATATATATATAGAGAGAGAGAGAGAGAGAGAGAGAGAGAGAGAGAGAGAGAGAGAAAGAGAGAGAGAGAGGTCAGCGTTGGGTGTGCGGGAGAGAAAGCCAACGGAGAATACTAAGTCATAGAGAGAAATGAGATGAGGGGACTCTCACACATCCAGCTGCTTCAAGCAACTTTTGCAGCCTCGCTAGGCCTATGCTTACTCCTTAATGCCCTGTGTTCTTCAACACTGTTGCACCATTTCTTGTGGCATCATAGTCATGTAACCCTTGCCATATTGTGGTGTCTGGCCTTGAACCTATTCTTACACATCCGGTCTAGTCTCCGCCGGGTCTTCATGCTAGACTACTCCTGTTTCAAGCCGGACTTAGACCAGCAGGCTAGCTATGAGGTGTGTGACTACTTCGTGCGCCGGAGTGGACGTTTCTCGACGGTCAGCGAGGAGTTCATGAGGGGCATCTACCTTAAGTCCCGGCTCGGCGACGAAACATACGTGCCTCCTTTCATCTTCAACCATGACTATGATGCTACGCTCAGCTCGGCCCTCGAAGAGGCTCACCAGGGCATCTTTGCAGCCGTCTCAGACCTATTTGCTAAGATGGGTGTCTCGGTATCAGATATTGACCACCTCATAGTCACTTGCAGCGTCTTTGCCACAGTTCCATCACTTTCGTCTCGGATAGTGAACCAGTTCGGGATGAAGGAGACGGTTCGTACGTTCAACCATAGCGGCATGGGTTGCAGCTCAGGTGTTTTCGGCTGCGGACCTTGCTGGGCGGATTCTTCGCAACGAGCGGAAGACGTCACTTGCGCTGGTGGTCATGACCGAGAACATGAGCTTCAATTGGTACTTTGGCGACAAGAGGTCCATGCTTGTTACAAATTGCATTTTCCGTCTCGGGACGGCTGCGTCCTCATGACGAACCGGCGTAGCCACGCGGTCAATCTAGAGTTGGTGGATTGCCTAAGGACTCATCATGGGGCGGATGACCGAGCCTACAAAGCCGCTTTCCAAGAGGAGGACGAGCAGGGCGCGGTTGGGTTCGCACTGACCAAGGACCTGATCAGGGTTGCTGGTGAGGGCCTGCGTGGACACCTTTGAATATTTGCACCTCGTGTTCTTCCGTACTAACAGCTGCTGGCCTATGTTTACGCCAGTGTAAGTCAAAGCTCTTCGGGTCAGATGCCGCAAAGCCACACGTGCCAGACTTCATGGCTGGATTTGAGCACGTGTGCATTCACACGGGCGGAAAGGCCGTGATCGACAATATCAGACGTGTACTGAAACTAAAGGAAGAGGTGACTGAACCGGCTCGGATGGCGCTGCACCGGTTCGTCAGCACATCCTCTAGCCTAGTGTTTTATGAGTATGCCTACTTTGAGGCGAAGAAGAGGGTCAAGAAAGGAGACAGGGTGTGGATGCTTGCCTTCGGTACTGGGTTCAAAGTGAGCTCACTTGTATGGAAGGCCATGAAAGACTCATCTACGGATCCCTCCAATCCTTGGGCAGATTGGATTCACAGGTATCCAGTAAAGGCATGGTAAAAAAGCTAGAGGGGGCTTTGGTTGGGGTGACTACAGAAAAAACAATTTCATAGTCATTCTCGTAATGGGTGTTTTTCTCTTCTTTTTTTTGTCATATGTATTATGGGCATGGTTAGAAGTTGCTATAGTTTGTCAAAAAGGAGAATTTTTAGGCTGCAAAGTGAAGAAAAAGATTCTTTATTAAGTTGGGGAAAATAGCCAAAGAAGGTATCCAAGGCTACCAGTCGACTCAAAATTAGAATCTTTTAAGTTAAAGGTCCTAAGTTTGATACTCGAAGTGTTCATATCTGGTAGAGGTCTGCATATTCCAACTTACCTGTAAATGAGACAGAATACGCTGCCATGACATCTTATGGGACAGTCCAGGCTAGAGAGGGCCATAATGTTTCTCTAACAGATACAAAGTATGGATAGAGACAAAAGAGAGGATAGAAGACTAAGAAGTTTGGTGGCTGAATGAAATGGGCATCTATGACAAAGCAATACTTCTTGAAGAAGCAAATAAAGATATGCTTCTCATATCAAAAGTACTTAATGAGTTTGTAGATGAAATTTATTGTATGTCGATTACGTTTATTTATGTGATTATGGTGCATGTCCTTGTCAATGAAAATTATATGATTATGGCTGATGTTGCCCTAAATAAGTATTTACTGAGATGGGATGAAATTTATTATGGTTGTGCTCTTGGATTTTCCTTTTTTCGTGGATGCCTTATAGGCTAAACTTCTCGCGACTTCTCGAGTTTAACTTGTTGCATCTAGCTTTTTGATTGCTAACATCACACGAGAAAATGACATGCATGCACGCTAGCTAGTGTGAGCGAAGAGAAAGACAAGCCCTTTTTCAAACGAAGTAATGCTGATTAGAAGATGCAGCATGGGAACTTCCTAACTTTGGAGCTTCGATGGGATTTGAATCATTAGTTTTTGAATGATCACACCACCTGGGTGCCTCAACACAAGTTTTGTCCCATGCTAAATACTAAATTCACGGAGTTTTAAATAGGACTTCAATGGAAGGCTGAAACCCTGGCTTTAAAATAGCTGAGGTCCTATGTAACAAAGAAAAAGAAGAAGACATTGAAGTCCTCTGTCTCTACGTTGTGAGCTTGATTTTCGGAAAACGCATTCATCAGTATGTATTTGGGCTTCGGCCTCCCCTTGTAAAAACAAAACAGAGCTGAGGACCAAGCCCTTGGCAAGAGAGCCTCATGATTCAGGTAGTCTGCTGAGATCACAAGTCATGGACACCCTTCATTAGTGATGCAGCGGAAAAGATAATTAATGGATTCTGTCTAGAAACCATCCTTGTTATTAAGCTCGGGCAACTCAGGTGACGACAAGACCGTTCTCAGTTATTCCATTTTCCCTTCTTTTCCGTGACAATGATGAGACCCAAGCCAGATGCAATCCTCGCATATCAAACTCACGACCTTCACATTGTGAGTCGAACCTAACCAGGGCTCGTTCTGCTATCACATTCTCCCTCAACTTGTTTTGGAAGAGAACAATTTACTCATTAATTATGTCATATTTTTTACGTTGATTAATGAATCTGTCTCTCTCTCTCTCTCACACAGATTGGTATGTACTCATCTAGTCCAGACTTAGCTTGTGCGATCAATTTTACTCCACAGAGAAACTAGTTTTCTTGGTAATCTGCAAATAAGATTTTATGAGCACAAAAATGCTCAATAAGTGATCACAGTGTGTCACATTTTCGTAACATAACAAGGTCTTGTTAGTTTCTATAGTATAATAAAACAATACTTACTCGTATAGCCAAGCAATAATGACCACATTCATTCATCAAAGTACGTCAACCAAATATTTGCTCGACCTTGAAGCACAGCAAATCTAGCCAATCTCCCTGTCTGGCTTTCTTTTTTGGTTATAAGAAGAGGCCGAAGCTTAACACCCACACTCATATATGCCCCCTAAGGGAGTCGGACTTCCCACCAGAAGCAACGGTGCTAGAGCACCATGCCTTTGAGATAATAACGTTCTTGGTAAGTCTCGGGCTTTTGTTCTTGGGATGAAAGTATATATATGTGTGTGTGTGAGAGAGAGAGAGAGAAAGACCTACAGGCTTACTAATACAAGGAACTTACGTTTCTCGAGGCTTAGATCAGATATTATACACTTGCTCTGCTTAAAATAGTAAATTTAGGTCTCCACTGCCACTATTAAAGTGGACGCATAAATTATAAATATATCAAATGCGAAATTTCAATTTCACCTGGTGTCTTCTCTACACTAACTGTGGAAAGAGAGAGAGAGAGAGAGAGAGAGAGAGAGAATAATTTGATCTTGTGAATGATCGACCTTTGACATATTGTCCCGCAATGTTTTGTAGACCATGGGGAGGGTCACCAAGATACTGGACCACAATTAATGGTTTGCAACAAACCTAAGGCCAGCCATTAAGTGCTGGACGCGACCACCATCCAACCTTCAGATGACGTTGCTCTCATCTTTGATGCGTGTTGCAAGAAATACTGTGTCTCGAAATATACACGCGCGCGTGTGTGCGTGTACGTGTGAAAGCCAGTGTATATCGTTCTCCAAGTTAAGAAATTTCAATAGTTGCTTTAATTTCGACTATTATGCGCATGGAACGTGTATGTATTTCTATGCACTGGTATCTCTAATAATACTGTAGCCGTGATTGCTTGTTTTTTCTAGTATATTATAGAATTTATCAAGTTTGGTTCTCGTAACTTTCGAAATTTCTCGATGCTGAACAATCAAGATAACTCAGAATTTATGAGAAAAATACTGTAAAAGTGGCCACAACATCTATTTTGATCAATACATTTTGCACATTGTAAATCCAATTGCTAGCATTTGCGTTTTAGAGCTCTTTTTGTCCTGTCAAAGCTGATGAAGTAAACTGCTCATCGGACATACCCATAAACTGTCTCTCTCTCTCTCTCGCACACACACACACATACAGAAGTTTCTAACTTCAAATAAACCGTAAGTGCGCAGGCTTGACTATGATTCTTTCTTGTACAAGAATGTCTATTGTCAAGGCTGTTAGCCTGTCAACATTGGTGATGAATAAGATCATTACGGAAATACCGGCGAGGTGTTGATACATTTGCACCAATCGCTATTGGTATTGTTTTTTGGCCGAAGCCTAACAACACACACACCCTATGGGAGTCGAATTCCCACCAGCAGCAATGGCGCTAGAGCGCCCTGCCGTTGAGCTAACGCTCTGGATGGCAAACGAATTGTTATTTTAACTAACCTACATTTTTGACTGCTATAAAACTAGTATGAACTTTGTAGCTATTGATTCCACAAAGCTGCACAACAACACAAGCATATGTGTGTGCGCGTGCGTACATATGTGTACGAATTATGCCTATCTTTATAGCCTAGGAACTATTTATTCAGCTGCCACCATCTCTTCTCAATTCTTACAGTAAAGTGTATTAATAATAGAGAAGGTTGCAGCAGCTAAAAGAGAAAAAAGAAAGAAGGAAAAGTTGTCATAAAAAGCTTTATCAGTTTTTGATAAGCAGGAAGAAACAGGCTGGATGTACCGAATTTCAGGTGCTGCAGATTTGCCTCGACTCATGATTTAAGTTTCTACAACTATTCACCATTTCCTCTGTTTGTTATACCAAAACTACATAAAGATTGACTGTGAGAACGGTGGGTAACGTGGGTGTGTTATAAAGTTCTGATTGTTACTAATCCTGACACAGAACGTGAGATCTGCTCTGTTTATTATAATGCATAGATTCAAGCAGCTCAAATCAATGAAGAAAAATGCATATGCCCTAGTGCCAAAATTCCTAGCCTCACGTTTTAAGGTAGGGTGGCGAATCAGGTCAAGAGGTCAGGTTAGATAGAGTTAGAAAAAGAGTATGACCCTACACGGACCCAACTTTTTCCTCGGATCATTTCGCACAACCCTAACCCGAAGTGATTGAGATTGGGTCAATTCGACCCAATTGTAGAAGAAACGCAAAATTAGCATTGAATACTATAAAAGTGTTCAGGGGAAACCTCACAAGCAACAAAAAAAATACTAAGTCCATACGCGTGTCCACCCAAGGTATTGAACTCTTTACCTTCAACTTGAAGCTTCCTTTGAGTCACCCTCCCCAGCCAGGAGAGCACCTACTCCTTGTGCATCACTAAAGTTTTTTTCTTTCCTCGGTTACAAGAGGAGGCCGAAGCCTAACACCCACACATGCACGGTCAGGGAGTCGAACTCCCCACCAACAACAACGCGCCGTTGTCTTATTCAACCTAATTATTGTGCGTCACTAAAGTTGATGGAGCAAACTTTGAAGAAGCTTTTAACCTAATTATTGTGTTGGAACCAAGTCTTATTTAATGTCATTAATTTGCCATAGGTGTCTCATTTAATTATCGTTAATTGCATTTAACTCTCGTTTTCCATATCTTTTCAACTTATACCCATGTTGAAAGATGGCATACGCAGTTGAGTACTAGGAGGCAGATTTTGCATTCACTCATACCGGGAATCAATGGTAAGTTCAGACTCACACACCAAATTAGCACATCGTCCACTTTGAGAACATTGAGATATTGTTTTCTTCATTAGGAAGAAAAGGTTAACAAGTGTTGAAAAGAAACAATAGACAACAATTATCCGTTTTGAAGTCAAATGCTAATTTTACACGATATAGAGCACAATGGCGGCCAAGTTTCTTATAACCATACCCACTTCGTCTGAGATATGGCTCGGGCTTGGTTGTTGTTGGTTGGTCTGGTACCTGCGGAAGAACATGTATGCATTGGATGCTTACATGAAAAAGTGATGCTGAAAGGAATACGAAAGGGAAAGCTTTGCATTAAATTCATGGTGGTGGAATTTATTACGCGTTCTCACTGTAATTAAAACTTTAATTTCTTTATCGTAACTATTAAAGTGAAGTCCTTGTTTCTCCACACAAGCAAGGCATGCGTCTATAGCTTCCCGATTATGGGTTTTGTCACGGGTCGAATCTCAAATTTTAATTTTTCGAAATTCCCTACTCGTGATGGTAAGAACCGGCTATGAGGTCCTTTCAGCCTCCTCCTTTGGTACGCACAGGGTTGCTGCACGTCCTTGGCTCAACCGCACGCCAACGCCCAGCGGAACCTCCTCTTCTACGGTGCACTTCTCACACGTCTATGCTCCATTGGAAACCAACACAAGAGACTTAGGAAGAGAAGCAGGCATACTTACTTTAATTCAATGCCAAATGGATACAACCGGCTCCATACAACGGTGGACCACTCACACCCACACAGCTTGGACTCACACACCCTTGCCTTAGCTAGTTAAGGACCTTCCCCAAGGCCGTAGCTGAGATTCCTCCTGCCCAGCCATACGGCAATGCGTCCACAGGCTCTCGTGGATCGCTCTCTCTCACAGCACCATAAGCCTCACTCTCATCCGGGGACTAACTTCTCCCTAGTGGCATGCGTGCCCCTTATATAGGCACCCTCATCTAGATCAGCTGCAACGTCTCCAGGTGGCTGTTGGGCTCCCAAGGTGGTTCGGCTACCTCCCTGTTCCACGCGCCAACTGCCTGCAGTAACGCCCGCCTGGCGCGCCTTCAATTGTCCCTGTAACGCCCGCGCCAGGAGCCAGGGCGTAAGGCTTGCGCCTCTTCAGCTCCCACTACAGTACTAGGGCCCGATGTGCCTCAACTCCCAGCAGTCACGGTGGCCTGCCCCCGCAGCACCTCTCTGTCTTCCTAGGGGTGACGGCTGTCATGGCGCCTACCACCCGATTGTTGTTGTAACCGTCCTATGGCACATGTAACGGTTGTATCCAGCCTGCATAGGTGTTGGAACTCGATCGACTCATAGCACTAAGCTCCGATTGACTCAAGGCACCCTAAGCTAGACTCACGACTTGACTCGCCCAAACTTACAGACACTTGCTCGAGCTTATAAATACCCAAACACACACACCACGAAATACAAAACATGTATATACAGGGGGGGTTTACATCATTCCTCACGGTGAAGCTCTCAGTGGATGCTATGTGAGCACACACGCCAAGTGTTGAGGCGGGTAGCGTGCAGGCGCGCGCCCCATAAGCTCTATTTTGTGACAATTCTCCCTCGGCCAAGTAGGACCTCACCCTCGAGGTCTCGTGAGCATGTGCCTTGCCCAAGGCACTTCCCCGGTTGAGCACTGCTTACGTCCCTAGCCGTTCGATCTTCCGCCTCGCTCGGCTCTTGGTGCTGATACATATCCACGAACTTCTCCTAGATGAACCCTCCCTGTTGACCCCTGTCTGGTGTTGGCCATCCGCCTCCTGCGGCACGGCCTTAGAGCACTACTGTTTACCTGCCATGACCTTGTCATGGCACTGGTCGCCCACTCCCTGCGGTCAAACCCTGGTGCCAACTGCAGCGCACGGTGGGTGGCGCTAGGCCTCAGCATTAGCGTTGGCGCCTTGCTTCTCACGCCTTCACCTACCTGAAAACCTCCTTTCCTGAGGGGGTTTCTCTGGTGCTCCTACCCTTGCGCAGTCCTGTCTTGGCGCTTGGTCCCACCTCCACAGGATGTCCTTCCGTCGTTTGTGACTCCCGGCCCTACTGCCGGCCTTTCACTTGTCAGGCATAAAGAAGCACATGTCAATGTAGCAGGTGCCTTTTCTGGATCCACGCACGACACGAACCCTGGATGACCTTCGTGTATAATGACCATTATGCCTTTCCATGGTCCAACACTCAGTTTGCACCCTCGTGCCATTCCATCAATGGAAGTCGTGGCTACATTTACAAGTTTTAGTTGAATTGTGGATGGTATCACCTTCAATCCCATTGTTTTGGCAACTTACAGCGCAATCAACGAATGACTCACTCCCAAGTCTACCAGTGCTCGAATAGTATGTCGGTCCATCTGTACCTTCACAAAGTTCAACGTTTTGTTTGGACCCTCACAGCTTATGGTGTTGAGGAGCTGGAACTAAGTAACTTGGATCACCCCATCCCCTAGCGCATCGGTCACTTCCTCGACCCGAATCTGCTCCCCCACTTCTAAGGCCGCTAACTTCGCCTTCTTAGGGCAATCTCGCATGAGATGTGGCCCGGTGTATATGTAGCACGGCCCCACTCCCTTGCCTCCATTCTTGCCCCCTGAAGAGGGTGCTTCCACTCTCTTCTCTAGCTCTTTACCGTTCTTATTGCAGTACTTAGTTGATTTGCCATCCTTCCTCCCTTTAGGTGCCTCGTGACTCTCCTCTCGCGTACCCCTAAGGTCGAAGAAACTCTCCACAGCTGAAATCGTATCCAACATACACGATGGATTCCTCCTCCTCAGCTCAACTTGAGCCCAAGGTTGCAAGCCTTGCTCAAAGTAGAAGAGTTGATCAACTTCCGTCATATCCCGTACCTCTAACAGTAAGGAGTTGAATTTTTGCACGTACTCGTGAAGAGTACCGGTGTGCTTCAGCTTCACAAGAAGCTCTCGGGTCCTACGACTATGGTTCGTAGGCGTGAATTGACTCCTCAACTCACTACGAAACTCCTCCCAACTCACTAGGAGAGCGACACCTCCATTGGCAGCTGCTACTTCCCTCATACGCCACCAAACCTTCGCATCGTCCTTCAGAAATAGCGAGGCAACTAGAACCTTGTTGTGCTCAGCCACCTGAAATACACTCATGTATCTCTCTAAATCCCACAGAAAATTCTCCAACAATTTTCTATCTCGAACCCCCCCAAATGGCGACGGTTCTGGAATTCACAATTTCAAACATGCAAGGTTAGAATCGTGTGCCGTTTCACGCAAACCTACTAAAGAACCCGGGTTGTGTTCCCCTTGTCGGACCTCTGGCTCGGTCATAGGTTACTTTTGCAGTCAAGCCACTTGCACCGCTAGTTGTGCTTGACTTTCCTTCATGGAATCTTGGTTGTGTTGCATCTCGATCTGGGAGACTTGCATTGAATCCAATCTTTGCAGAATTTGGACCAAGACATCTTCGGCTTCGGTTTGTTGGGAGGAACCAGCATCTTTCGATGCTCCTCTTCTGTTCTTCCCCATACTCGCCTTGTGTTGGACTGTTTACAGAGTACAGACACCAGGTCGGGGTACAACAGACCCGAAAGAAACCAAAAATCAAAGACCCGAACCTAACTGTTGCAGAAAAATAGACTCTGCACAACTGGTTTTTTTACCAAGTTATAGACCCGATTTCAAGCACTTACAGACACCGATTACAAAATTCAAACCCACTATGAACTTTTAGGATGTACAGAGAGTACACACACTAAATTTCGGCCAATTTGACCAGATTTGCCCTGTCAAATCAACAATATAAAACCGCGAAAATCCATTTCTGGAATTTCTGTGACAGTCTCCAGCAACTTCTAAATATGGATTTTTTCGACGGAATCCTTTCGATTTTCCGGTAAGGCACTGCTGTCCCGTGTACTCCTAACCCTGCACTTGATGTTTTGGCACTACAAGAAACCTTTTTAGTCCAAAATTCATCAATACCAACCCGTCCTTCATGAATTACCGCAGAAGTTTTATTTTTGAATTTTCTGGTTTTTCGGTCCTCTTTAGCTACGATTTTTGAGTGGCTTCCTTTGCGATTTTCTACAAGTGAGTGTATTCTATCACACTTGGATAGAATCTTGTTAGATTGAAATAGATTCCGCGTCGTTTCAATCAACTTAGCCTGTCCACAATCGAATCGAAAATTCTGCAGAAAAAATTTTAGTAGAATTTTCTGTCCACTTGCGATTCGATTCCAAATGCATGTTTAACAGATTTTATGGATCAAATGGCATTGAATTACTCAATTAGGCTCTGATACCAAACTGTCATGGGTCGAATCTCAAATTTTAATTTTTTGAAATTCCCTAACCGTGATGGCAAGAACCGGCTATGAGGTCCTTTCAGCCTCCCCCTTTGGCGTGAACAGGGTTGCTGCACATCCTTGACTCAGCCGCACGCCAACGCTACGGTGCACTTCTCACACGTCTATGCTCCCTTGGAAACCAATACAAGATACTTAGGAAGAGAAGCAGACACACTTACTTTAATTCAATGCCAAATGGATACAACCGGCTCCATACAACGGTGGACCACTCACACCCACACAGCTTGGACTCACACACCCTTGCCTTAGCTAGTTAAGGACCTTCCCCAAGGCCGTATCTGAGATTCCTCCTGCCCAGCCACACGGCAATGCATCCACAAGCTCTCATGGATCACTCTCTCTCACAGCACCATAAGCCTCACTCTCATCCGGGGACTAACTCCTTCCTAGTGGCATGCGTGCCCCTTATATAGGGGCCCTCATTTGGACCAACTGCAACGTCTCCAGGTGGCTGTTGGGCTCCCAAGGTGGTTCGGCTACCTCCCTGATCCATGCGCCAACTGCCTGCAGTAACGCCCGCCTGGCGTGCCTTTAGTTGTCCCTGTAACGCTCGCGCCATGCGCTAGGGTGTAACGCCTGTGCCTCTTCAGCTCCCACTCCAGCACTAGGGCCCGGTGTACCTCAGCTCCCGACAGTCACGGTGGCCTGCCCCCGCAACACCTCTCCGTCTTCCTAGGGGTGACGGTTGTCATGGCGCCTACCACCCGATTGTTGTTGTAACCATCCTATGGCACACGTAACGGCTATATCCGGCCTACATAGGTGTTGGAACTCAACGGACTCATAGCACTAAGCCTCGATTGACTCAAGGCACCCTACGCTAGACTCACGACTTGACTCGCCCAAACTTACGGACACTTGCTCGAGCTTACAAATACCCAAACACACGCACCACGAAATACAAAACATGTATATACAGGGGGGGTTTAGATCAGTCCTCACGGTGAAGCTCCCGATGGATGGTGTGTGGGCACACACGCCAGGTGCTTAGGCGGGTGGCGCGCAGGCCCGCGCCCCATAGGCTCTATTTTGTGACAGGTTAATGAATTACATGGTTGATATGCACACCTTTTTTACTATCTAGACACTCTATTTTTCTTGCGCTTTTTAAAATACTCTTAGTAATTTCTGGTAGTTACCAGAGTATCTTTTTTCATCCGAACACTCTCTCTCCTACTATGTGAACCACCTCCTTTTTTGTCTGATTTTTGCTGCCCGACCTACTCTAGCCACCCATTGCTCGATCAACATCCATTTGCAATAAAGGAACTTATTAAAATCGGTCGAACAAGGGAGAAAAAGAAAAAATAGGAAAAAAGGAGAAGAAAAAGAAATGAGAAGCCTATTCAAAGAGATTCAGTGATTTTTTGAGGTATGTCACTGATTTGTTTAGTTTTTATCTTCTTTTATTGTTTTCATTGTTTTTTACCATATTCTCGCCAAAAAACTCATCACGTTTCCACTTCAAGATGCACCTAGTGCTTATCTCTTTTGTTTCAAGCAACTCTTATTTGACTAACTGATTTTTCATTTTTGATATTCAAATATGACCCATAGGGTATAATGTCATCACTTCTTCTAGGAGATGTAAAGTCATATCATACAAAGAACGACCTCGCAGACGACAACGAGGAGAAGATGATGACATTTAGGTAGATATGAATATTGTTGAAGGTGATTCTTCACATTATGAGGAGGATATAGATACTTTAGAGACTAAGATTGATATTATAGAGAGTGAAGATGAGGGATTTCTAGATATGCCAAGATTACTCTTTAGCTTTGAAGGTTAGATTGCTTATAAGATATGGCAAGAACAAGTAGTTTCTAACTTTAGTGAAATTGTACATTCAATATCAACACTCACGGTAACAACTCACTATGTAAATGTAAATATACAGATAATACGAAAAGTGGTAACAACCTACACAAGGTATACTATTGGCAGAGCATGGTTAGTGAATATAGCAGATGTGAGTCCTAGTAATTGGACTGATATTGCAGATAGGAGTGAATTGATTGGACAGAAAGGTATGTAGTATGAAGTTATAGATCATGCGTTGCTTTTATCAAGCATTGTCAACCAGAAATAAACAACTTTCACATGTCATAAGTTTAGACGACTACATACTTTATGATGTTTATGAAATACTTGGTCTTCTAATAAAAAGACAACTTGTTGTCTTGACGCAACAAATGATAGCTAGAATCAAGAAAAACATTTTGGGTGATATGTTGAAAATGAGTATTGATAAAGTAATTCTAGAGATTGAGCTAGGAGCCATTAAGTTTGAAGTGTTCCGAAGTAATTTTTGAGAAGGGAAGTCAACAATGAAAATAAGGTTTTACAATATTTGTTGTATCATCTAGGTTTAACATTATATCAAGATAAATTTAGAGATAGAGTGTCAATAGTGATTGTGTATTTATTTGCACATGATGTTTGGAAGGTTGATAGTTATGCTTATGGTACAACAACATTAGCATACTTATATAGATAGGTGGAAAAGATATTTTGGATAGCGGCACAACAACTTAACGGACCTACTTCTTTACTTCAAGTAAGAACTTGTACTACTATTGTTTGCTACAATATTTTTCATATAATCATTTTTCATAATTTAACAACTAAGTTACATATTTTAATTTTATGTATGGATTTATGAGTATTTTCCAACCTTCAGAGTTAGCATGTGATCGAAATAGTTGTATGGGGAACCACGAGCAAGCGTATGTTAGGCAATCTCCTATTGATCGACTTACTAAGTTCTATAAGTAATTGGATTTGATGGCGATAGAGTAGGTAATTTATAAAAGTGTAACTATATTTTTTATTTTTATATTAAACACAACCTTTGATGTTATAGAGTATTATTTTTTATTTTTTGCAATACAGATTAACTGATAGCTATATAGTTATGCAAAGTACTTGGATCATAGTGCATATAAGTTGTCTAGATATTACGAATACATTTAGTGTATACATATTGTGGAATCGTATATGCTAGATCATATAGTTTGACAATTCGGCCATGTGAAGGTATCCCAATAGTGTTGATAAGGCCCTCCATTATAAATAGACTTTAAAGTAGTGTATTCTCATAAGGCCCTCTGTTGTATAAGATACAGTATGAGCCACAATTCTTACACTATTTTGAGCTTGATCATTTTGGTCTCCCAGCAATGTATTCTCATAAGTGCAACACGTTGTACATTCCTTTGATGCATCGATTTATTTTGAGAGATTCTATCAGTCAGTTACATGTAACTCAAGTTAAGCAATATGATATATCATTCTTTATGCAAGTAAATAAATAATTGTATATGTTGGTCTCTAACTTTGTTTTGATTTATTAGAATACTCACTTTTTTTATTAAAAAAAATAGATGATATATATGCATTAGTAACAAATTTTACATACCTATTAGTTGTATGAGTACTATAATGAATCACCATATTTGTCTATATTGAGACAATTCTCTCTTTATATGGATCCAACCATTACTCTTTAATATAAGAGATCAAAAAAGGAATTTTTTTCTACTTTAATTTCATTACTTCCACTGCTTCCTTGCAACTATTGTTTTCTGATGAGTGATTGACCTTTATCCAACTTATTCCAAATATAGTCGCCATCTCTTTATTTATTATCAATTTTACGATAAATATTTTAATGTTCTTCGTTATATGTCATCTACATAAAAAGTGAGTTGCATCCAGAAATATGATTTGAATGGCATTCACCAATGCTAGATCACAGTTACTACAGATTAAACATGAAAAGTTGTTTGAAATACATAACTTTCTCTCGTAACTTAATATTCAAATATAATTCTTTATGTTCTACACTCATAAAAGTGAAATCTAAAGAAAAATTCTTGGAGGTTGATGTGAACCTGACAACCTCAAAGAAAAACATCTTATACTTACAAAATATGAAGTATATATAACTGTTACACACTATATATGAACCATCATTTAAAAAAAATTGAAACAACTCTTAAATGTTTGTCCTATATGTGTTATCAAACTCCAATACTTATAAAAATACATGTAACAATTGTATTAAATGAGGATATTTAAATACAATCTCACTAACAATATCTATATCGGTGATTTTATAATATCGTGTATAATATTGGTGAGAGTGTAGATCAGGTAGTAGTTGTTGTATAATACTTTGAGAACCCCTGTCTTCTTTCTTAATTTTCATCAATGCATTATAAATATATCTTATTGTACTAACATTTGGCTCATCAACGTGCTTCAAATACGTCAAAATATGCTTCAATGTGCAATGACTTTTTTAAGGTCCTTTATTGCACTATACTAAGATTCACTCAATCTCCCTTCAAAATCATGCCCTTTCATATACAACCCTAGAGGATGGTTATGTGTCCATTCATTACATTCGATTTCTAATAACCATCGATTATATCCTCTCCTATCAATAAAAATGGTCACTCTTCCTTCTTATTATCGTCCACCTACTATTTTCATTATCAATATTTTACTTACCTTGTATTTGACACTACTTTCACAACTAAGCTAAACATTGCTTATTACATCTTTACTCTTTGAACAAAGAATAACAATAACAATATTATGTTTATTCTTAATATTTTATACATACTCAATAAGCTTATTATAATTGATAAGCATATCCTCTATCACAAACATGAATAAATAGTGAAGTTCACTATCTTCATAGTCAACAAATGTTTCTTCTACTTTATCGACTAACAAATCAATCAATAAACCATCTGATGCACTACAATCACTTCTAGCCTGTCATTCTGTAATACATAAAGGGATATAAGATTTCAAGCATATATGCTCAGGCGCATCTCTATTTGAGGAGAGACGTGGACTAAGCACATCTCTCCGTTGGGAGATGTAGATCAACCACACCTTTTCCTCAAAGAGAGGCACACCTATATTGTGTTTCGAATAAAAAATCCGATGGGTGAGCCTTTTAACCCAAAACTATGAAACATCAACCGAAATAGAAAAACACAAAGACATCATACACCTACAAAAATCTAAAAATATTTCAAGAAACCAACCTCTCAAAATCTTGAAAAATCTAAAATTCAGTCAGATCAATCGTCTCTTTCTTTTCTTCTTTCATGCTTTGTAAATCTGTAGTGAGGTTCGTAAGAACCTAATTATATATTCTTTAGTTGCAAAGAAAGCAAAAATAACTCCAAATGAATAAAATATCGATCGTCATAGTACAAAAAAAGGAAATACCAAAATTAGGTGTGGAGAGGAAAGAGAAAATGCTATAGGGGTATTTTTTGGTATTTTATAAAGTAGGGGTGTGTGGCCAATAAAAGGGGTATGCATATTGTAATCCCCTTGAATTAGTAAGGAGTAAGACTGGACTTCATATATGCATATGGGCATGGATTGGGTGAGGAAACCCACTCCCCAAAACCCAATAAGAGTTGGGACCAACCTAACCTTGTATAAGAAATATGCTAGATTGAGGTCCACTTAAAATAGGCATGTCCTTCGCCTGTAGTGGCCCTAATTATTGTCATAAAAAGCTTGGCAAAACCCGATGTCATGACCAATCATTAACATCATAAGATTTCTATAGAGGCCATGGTGATTCTGTAATTAATTATGCATTAACCATTTAATTTAATTGATTGTTTAGCATAGGTTTGGTTTAACCTATCACCTACAATATGTGAATCATGCAAGGTCATGCTTGAATAAACTATCTAAGAAAATAATGCTCCAAAAACTTATTCTTTCCTATAAGAGTTTTCTATCTTTTCTTCTTTAATTTTTTTGGATGTAGTAAAATTAAGCAAAAGTCTGTATGTTTTCACTTAGATATAGCAAATAAATTACAGAGAGAGTTCTCACATCATAGGTGGGTATAGATAAAGAAGTTAGACTGAGTACATTGTCATTTAAATATAGTGAATAAATTATAGAGAGGGTCTCTGTATTTTTAGCACAAACAAATATGGGGATAGGGAAACTAGTCTTAAAATAACAAGATTTGTATTGGTACTTAGAATATTGCTACATTGACTGATAAGCTAATGAAAGTGGTGGATACTATGATTAGGAGAAAGGTTCACTTTCTATGTTTAGAGTTGACAAACTTTCTATGTTTAGAGGAGACAAAATGGGTTAAAGTAAAAGTTAAGGAGATTGAGAATACGTGGTTTAAATTATGATGTTGAGGAAAAGAAACAACTCGAAATAGAGTTGATATTATTGTAAATAAAGTTTTAAAGGATAGTGTAGTAGATATAAAACAATACGATGACCAAATTATGATAGTGAAATTAGGATTTCGGGTGAAAGCTTTGAATATAGTTTGTGCTACCTTAAGTAGAACTAAAAGAAAGCATAAAAAAGGCATTCTAGAAAGAGTTAGATAAGATGATTTAGATAATTTTATAAAGAGAGATGATTTGTTTGAAAGGAAATCTAAATGGGATGTGGCATTAGGATTTCAAGGTATCCATGAAAACTATGGCTTTAGGGGTTTAAATGAGGAAGACAAGAAAATTTTAAGTTTTGTTGTGACATGTAATCTCTTTATAGACAATAAACTTTGGAAAAAATAAGATAAATATTTAATTACTTATAAGAGTAGCTCATCAAAAATATAAATTGATTATTTTGCTTCTAAGAGAAAAGATATATTGTGTTGGAAGGATTATAAGGTAATTTGAGAAAAAAGCTTAACTACCAATATCAACTTTTAGTAATAAATTTACATGTAAGAAAGTGAACAAAGAGATAAAAAAATACATAGAGCTACTTGGAGTAAATGGTGGAACCTAAAAAATGAGCAAGAAAATATATTTAAAAAAGTTCTTCAAAAAAATGGTTGAAATTTTGTAGGCATCGCTTGTAACATGGAAAGTAACATGAAAATGCATATTAGAAAAGTGGTAGATGTTTTAGGTGAATGTAAGAAAGGTATACCAGTATAAAATGAGGTTTTGGGGTGGAGTGAGGCTATGCAAGATAAAACTAACATAAAGAGAGCATGTTACAAGTTGCATTATACTAACAAAATGGATCAAACCTGAAAGGCTTATAAGAACACCAAAAAAAGTTAAAACAGTTGTTAGAGAAACAAAAGCCAAAACATGTGAGGATTTAAAACTCATCTAAAGAGAAGGTGAAAGAAATATTTTTAGAATAATTAATGCTAGAGAGGGGAAAACTAAGAATCTTATTTTGTTAGATGCATCAAGGATGAAGATGTAAATATTTTAGTGGAAAGCAATGATATTAAAAATAGATGTAAGTTACTTTTATCTTAATAGGTTGGTTAAAATCTTTTTCATTAAAAAGCTTATAAATGTAACTATGAAGCTTTTTAGAGCGATAAAAAATTGATATAAATGTTACACATAAAAATAGAGGTTGGTTAAAACGGAGAGGTGTATGAGGTATCCTATGTCATAAGAAGATACCATTATAGTTGAAAGGTAAATATTATAAAGTAGTATCATGTGCTAGGTAATTAATCATCAATATGTGCAAAAATTGTTTGTGATAGAAATCAAAATGGTGAGATGGATATGTAGTCGCATAAAGAAAGACCGTATTCATAATAAGGTTATTAGGAACAAATTGTGAACGACATTGATACATGATAAATGAGGAAAATCGTGTAAGATAATTTGAACACATGGAAAGCAACTAAATAAAGCTTTCCTAAGAAGATGTATGAAACTAGATAGTAAAAATGTTAAAGAGAAAAGGAAAAACTATAAAAGTATTGAAAAGAAACAATAAAGAATGATCTATCATTTCTTGAGTTAACTATTAGTATAGCACATGATCAAATTCTATGGAAACAAAGAATCGTGCAGCTGAACCCATGCAGTATGAGAAAAGGCTTAGTTTTCATTGTTATTGTAGTTCTCTTCTCTCCAATTGTTTACCCTTTGTTTATCAATTATCGAGTCCAAACTATTCAATTCGTTGTAGCCAATTCCTTGAATATCCTATTCCAAGTTCAAAACTGATTCTGAGAATGATGCAAAAACACCAAAGATTGAGCATGGAGGCGTCATGTCCTTGTGGTTAGTGGAGAACAACAATCACACCGATTTGTCAAATTGAGCCGGCAAAAGATTCCTGGAAAAGGGGGGAATCACTTTATGTGTTGATGTAGCAAGTGACCCTCGTCCAAACCAAAAGCAGGTCATGTCCCACACTTAATCCGGTCAGTAAGATGGATTCTTGGTAGTCCCCACGCTGCTTTATCTTGTATCACACCATTTAGCTCTGAAGGAGAAATTAGTCGTGTTAGTAGTAGACCATTGTTAGTAGAAACATAAATGGGGAAGTTAAGTGCCAACAATGGTAATTAGCTTTCGATTTAATGTATGAATCTAAATCATACCCGATGGTGTTGTGTTTCACATGATTCTACTTTGTGGCCGAAGGGAACGCACCCTAATTGCCAATTCGAATCAATCAAAAGAATAAACCTCAAGTGGGACCTCTTTTCCTGTGGTACTAGTACTATTGTTAGAAAGCTACGGTCATCTCCTAATGCTAATATCCGTGCTTCGTGACATGGAAAGGTCACTTCGGTCAGGTTGGCCTAAGAGTTGGCTCATATGTAGAAGTCTGGCTTTCATATATGAAATTCCTTTCCTTTAACTGGCAAGACCTGTAGGATAAACCTCACTTGAGTGCATATGATTTGATCACCATGTCTTTAAGTGTCCCACATAGATATATATGTTCAGTTCCGGTTTGCCTGAAACTAGAACCAAACTGCCAGAGAGACAGATCCTATTCCGATTCTAGAACAGTCGGTTTTACAGTGGTTCCGATTCTAACATCGGAACCATTATTACATTTTTTAAAAATTTGATGCCTCTATTACAAGGCAAACTTCCAACCTTTTTAAAAGATGAGAAGAATGGTACCATAGATACAACTATTCCTGATTCTAGCATCGAAACCATTATTACATTTTAAAAAATTAATGCGAACACCTACCGTTAGGTTGAACATGCACTTTTGATATGCAACTTCAAAATAAATATATAAATATTATGCATGGTTTGAAATCGCTGTTTCCAATTTTAGTTCTAGGCTGGTTTCCTAAATATCAAACCGTAACTGAACCGAAGGGTCTCTGGTTTTGGTTTTGAGACTGGTTTCGATTATGGGCAGTTTTGCAGCTGGTTCAATTGTGATTCAAACCGTAGGACCGATTCCGAACTGGCCATGTCTAGTCCCACGTATGATATGACCACCATACCTTTTATGATACACATGCTGCCAACCTCTTTGCTCTCACACTTTCCCGTCATAGGGGCTTAGGAATTTGTTCCTCGTTTTCTTGTTGGCAAGCAGGCGCTACCACGTACGATGCATAGCATATCCAACTCATCGCCTTGGCTAGAAGTATTAGAAGTATGGGTATCCAAGAGCCGATCCAAATCCATTAAATCGATCCAAACTACAGGTCCAGTTGGGTTTAACCGCCTTGTAGTTTGGTCGTCAGTTTACAATTTTTTTCGTATTTGATTCAGTTCATGGATGGACGTTCAAAACCGAACCATTTGAACCAAATATGCATGCGTGCAGGTACGTGAGCTCTCTCTCTCTCACACACATTACGTGGTAACATAGGAATGAAACTTCCTACTGTTGAAGCGTGAATTTCTATAGGACGGTCGGCAATATAATTGTCAAACATAGTTTTGTTATGGTGGTAAGTATATCTAAACAACTTATTCAATAATTCACTAATTTATTTATCATGTGTGCTCATACACTATATACCAAGTGCCATACTGGGACGTTAAAGTGTATCTTCATGGTCTTGGACCCGATCAAACCGGGACTGATGATGTTTTGTTTGTCTTTTGACTTACACTTGTTTGGTTGGGTTCCTCAATAGCTAATCAAATTGGTTTGATTTGAAGTAAGGTAGCCTTACTGTAAGCTTGTAATAGCAGTGTAAGCTTGTTTCGCAAGGCTTCACTTTTACCTTTGCAATAATATGGTGTTACAACAGAGGCAAAACCTTTCTTATCAATACAATTAAAAGTGATGGATTGCTACCCCATGTTGGTTAATGCTAAAGATAGGTCATCCGGTGACATTCAGTACTCCTTTTTCCTTTAGCCCATATAGAGACTTGGTGCCTGCAACCTCCAACTTTATGTGGCAAAAAAGTACCCCACTCGTCCTCCTTTACAGTTGTATAACTTTGTGCTCTCTAGTTTCTATGCCGACCAAACTTGACCTGGAACACCCTTATGTAGCATGATCTGATAAATATTTCCTTCCATGGATTTAGTTCTTTTTTATGGACCAACCATTTGTATTGCACATCCTCCCAATGCTCTTGGGGAAAGATGGTTTTTTGAAACCCCTTGAATGAGTCAAATTGCTTACACCGTTCAGGTCATGAGAAGTCACCGTCCCACACACAAAGGGTTAGCTCAACTGCCAGAACTCTCTGATTCTCACGATGCAGGTGGTGAGTTAGATCCATGGGGTTTGCATGTGCGCAAGACTTCGGCCTTCTGTTGTAACGAGAAAAAGAAAAGAAAACAGGAACAGATCACCATAATGAACACTCCCGCTACACATTTCAGCGCCCGGGTGGGAGCAAAAGGCATCTAAAGCGAAATCAAACTGTGCAATGATTTGATTGACATCATATTGATTGTGAAACCTCAGATCTTAACCGGTAGTTAGCTTCTCCCTTTCTAAGGAAAAGAACAAACCCTGCTAATCCTTTTCAAGATAAATACGAGTCATTTGGAGCAACAGTATTCATAATCCGAGAGCTCACATCACACATTTAGGCATGATTTAAGGCAGTGCAGATCTGGAAATTAGTTTTGGGTGGTGCGAATAGCCTACGAAACTGTTCGTGGAGCCAACTGTGTTATATTTCAGGTGGCGCAGCCTCACGTCTTTCTAAAACATTCGTAACAATGAAAAGACTGATGTAACTTACAATAGGGTTTTCAATTTATGAACAAAGCTCCATCAAGCCCCATTGCATCTACTCCACTCCTACTTCATAAACCTTCTTTTTGCTAACAGAAGGCCGAAGCCTAAAACATACCATGCATACACACCCCAGGAATCAAACTAACTAGCTGCTACATGAAAGCGGAGATAAGGCTCTGAGTAGGAGTGGTGGATACGAGGAGCACATCAACCTTGTCACCCTGAAATTTCTACCATTCAAATGGGACTCTGCGTGGGGTTGATTGCCCTTGAATAGGTTGAAAATGGAAAACTATAATCAGGTTGCTGTCAAGTGGGTGATCCCTTCATCTATTCCCTTCTTTCATGCTCACTGACGGTTCCTCCACTAGAGTTAAAAATAAGATCTTTCTTTCATGCGGTTGATGGGTTGGGTCGATTTTGAGTGGTCAGACGTTATAGCTCGGTGCATGAAGCATGCTCCAACATACGTCGCAGGTGGTGGGTGAGTAACATGGCATGCACACATGGGTGTGCGATCGGCTTCCACCTCCTGTTGCATCTTCAAAAGATGAGATTGGAGCTTGGTATCCTCAATTGTTAGTTTCAGTGCAGGCATGTTTGGCCTGTATGCTTACAAGGTAGACTCGACTCTCCAAACAAACAACCAAATCACTATGCCGATCACTGTTGTATAAATGCATGACTAACTGATCCAGAAGTAGTCATAAATAGTAGCCTCCGTTTTCAGGCAATGTCGATCTTTTGATTTCAATCTGCATCTGATGGAGAATCGAAGGGTCCAATGCCATCTTAGATTTCTATTTGATTGATGAAGAGTAGACTTTTACTTGGAAATCATGCTCGTCAGCATACCAAAGTTTTAAGAAACTCTTCCAATTACAGACTGAATCTAACACATTTTTGTCAAAATTGATAAAATTGTAAGCTGAAACCTGCCAAGAGTAGAATTGTCAGAATTGATATTATAAAATTACATACATAATAATTTTAGTATTGTGATTCGTGAATGATGTTATAGAATAATAATTAGATTTTGTTGAGTTATTGCAATTTAAATACATTTATGTACCAGATATGTCAACCTAGATAGAAAATGAAACCATATTAAAGGGAGAAACAGCATCTTCTTTGGTGTAAGCTGGATGAAGAACATGAAGCTGAGTTACATATACTTTTGACATAAATCAAATTTTATAAGCTGAAAATCATTGCGTATCCAAATAACAACACTAAATAGTAAAGCTGTTACTTTTATAGACGAAGCTTACATACATACACACACACACAGAGGACTTGGAAATTTATGAGTTTACACAGACAAGCTTATACATTCAGATCCAATTTATACAATTAAAATGATCCTAGAACAACCTATTCCACCACTTGCACCACATAGTCCTACAAGACATGGAAATTTTTTTCAGCTCCTGCAGCATTCCTGGGGTTTGTTAGCTAGAAATCACAGTTAAGGCTTTGGCGCTTTGAGCCTCAGAAGGGATCACTCACGCAGTAGCGATTCCACAATGTACACAGAAAACAAAATCTCCCCATACAACTACCTAAAACTGAAATCTGCCAAGCCATAACTCTGCAAATACAGTAATATCGGGGGTACCCACGTCCAAGATATGGAGTAGAAAACAACTAAAAGCAGTGTTATCCATATTGCACCGTATCGTATGATACGGTGCGATACGTATCGATACGATACACCATAGTGTATCGCAAATGCGAACTTATCGCACCGTATCGTGCAATACGGCCCGTATCGCTCGTATCGTATGATACGCACAGGGACCCTTATAGCCGAACGAAAACCCGCATTTTTACGGTTTTCCTTGGTTTCTTCGGAGCTCTCTAAGGTCCTCTAGCGTGGTTTTTGGCCTCCTTGGTGTTCAAGGCTCCAAAAACGTGCTCTACAGTGTCCGTGCAAGCCTCCTAACTCGGATTTCGGCATATTGTTAATGTTTTTTTTTTTTTCCTTTGTATTTGTTGTTTTTTTGTTTTATTTGTATTTTTCTTTTTTTGAATGACAAAATATAAAGTTATTGAGTGTGTGGATATGATTTTTATTGCATTCATGAAGTGGGAGACACTCTATTTGAGTGTTATTTGATGATTGAGGATTTATAAAGTGCTTTTATTTTTAGGTTTCATATTGAATTAAAGTACTTAATTGAGATGGCAAGAAGGGGTGTTAGAGACTCCCATTCTCGTTCTGATGATCCGGTATGACAGTGGGGTACACCAGTTGAAGGTTCCAGATCAGATGTTTATTTTGTAAGGGTGTGGTTAGTGGTAGAATTTCAAGGTTGAAACACCACCTAGCAAGGACTAAGAAAGAAGTTGCTCCTTGCAAAGACAGAGTTAGAAGTTTGCCAGAAGGTATTAAATGGCAGTGTCTTCAAATGATTGAGAGTATACAAGAAATGAGACAACAAAAGGATGATTTGGAAATGTTTGAAGAAGATACTGATGCTACTGGATTTGGATTCACTGATAGTTTGCCTTCAGATGCCCGAACAGATATTGGTAGTACCAGTTCACAAGCACCTAGCAAGAGAAATAGGGTTGCTGAAAACTTTGGAGGTGGTAGAAGAGGAAGTTCAGGAAGGAATAAAGGAAGAACTGCTTCTAGCATTCATTCATTTTTTCTTCCAACCACTACACTTGGTGCTCAACCTAGAATTCGTGTTGCTATGGCTTTGGAACAACTGCATGATCAGGCAAACCTTGCAGTGGGCAGATGGTTTTATGATGCATGCATTCCATTCAATGCAACAAACAGTTTTCATTTTCAAGCAATGGTAGATGCAATTGCTAACATTGGTCCAGGATACAAGATGCCCTCCTATCAGAAGTTGAGAGGAAATATCTTAGATAAGACCGTCATTGAAGTGCAAGAATATTGTTCGACTTTGAGAGTCATGAAAGGAAACAGGTTGCATTATCATGGCAGATGGATGGACAAATAGGCGAGGAAGAACCTTGCTAAACTTTCTTGTCTACTGTCCTAAAGGACTTATGTTTTTGAGATCTCTAGACATGTCAAAGGAGAGGCACACTGCGAAAATCCTACGGCAAGAATTTGATAAGGTTATATGCGAGGTTGGGCTAGAGAATGTAGTCCAATTGATTACACATAATGCAACTAACTATAAAGCAGCTGGGAAGAAGTTAGTTGATACTTATGGGACTTTCTACTGGACACCATGTGCAGCCCATTATTTAGATCTCATCCTTGAGGACATTGGTGAGATGGATGAAATAAAGGCAGCAACTTAGTGTTGCCAAGATATCACAAAATTCATTTACAACCATGCATTTGTTTTGTGTATGATGAGGAAATATACAGAAGGTGAAGAGCTTTTTCGAATAGCTAAAATCGGTTTGCAACAAACTTCTTATCTGTACATAGTATTGCGAGACAGAAGCAAGCATTGAAGAGAATGTTCTCCTCAGATGAGTGGCAACAATTTGCAAAGTTACTTCAAAACAGAAGAAACGAAAAGTTGAATAAGATTTCCGAGACAGTCTTCAGAAGTACATTTTGGAATGCATGTGTTAGACTGTTGAGGATTACATGTCCATTAGTGAAGGTTTTTAGATTGGCTGATAGCGAGGAGAAACCATCTATGGGCTACCTTTATCAAGCCATGGATAGGGCAAAAGAAGCCATCAAAAATAATTTTAATGAAAAAAAGAGAGATTATATACCCGTGTGGAAAATCATTGATAGTAGATGGAATAAACAATTGCATCAGCCTATTCATGCAGCAGCATATTATCTAAACACATCATTCAGGTACTCAACAAGCTTCAAAAGGGACGGTGAGGTTAATCGAGGCATCATTGATTGTATAGATAGATTAGTCCCTGATGAGAGCATAGCAGATGCTTTATATCGAGAGATGGAGATCTATGATAATGCTCTTCACTTAATGGGTTTGCCTGTAGCAATTTGCAATCGCACTACTATGCGTTCAGGTAAATTGTTTATCTTCGTATTTAAGTTTCTTAAATCAATACATCTTATATTATTGTGGATTATGTCTCTAATGTTTGTCTTTTTCTACAGATCTTTGGTGGAATAGGTTTGGAACTGATTGCCCAAACCTTAAGGATTTTGCAGTGAGAGTTCTGAGCCAAACCTATAGCGCAACGGGTTGTGAAAGGAATTGGAGTGTCTTTGAACACATCCATATAAAAAAGCGCAACAGGTTGGAACATAAGAGACTGAATGATCTAGTTTTTATTCATTGTAACATGCACCTTCGTGAAAGGTAATGTTGTATTACTTAGTACTTAAATGTTCAATTCAATAAATTGTTTGACTTAAATTATTAATATTATTTACTAATTGCTTATCTTTCTTTGTTGTACGCAATTAAAAAAAGTAAATAGACAAGAAAGCCAATTTGATCCAATAAGTTTGGATAATTTTGATATATTAGAAGATTGGATTATAGAAGACATTGAAGAAAATGCTCTCCTAATTAAAGAAGACATTGCATGGATTAATTTGGAAGGAGCGCAACAACAGTATCAATGAGAGAATTTGATTTCCAAGCAAAAAGTGTTGATGATGATGATGAGGAGGAGGAGGAGGAGGAGGATCTTCAGCAAGGAGAAGATTATTTAGTTGATCCTGATTACAATTTGTAAAATGTAAATGTATTTCATTTTTTTAATTCAAAATATGTAAATTTGGATACAATTGTTCAATGTTGAATGCTCAATCTGTACTAAACTTTGTATTATATGAATTTAAAGCATTTACCAGATTTTTCCAGATTTTTCTTGATTTTTTTTAGATTTTTACTAATTTTCTTGATTTTTTAAATAATTTTTATATTTTTTAATATTACAATATGATACGGGCGATACGATACGATATGATACGCCCGTATCGTGGAGCCCAGCGATACGCGATACGATACATGTACCCCATAAATGCAAGTTATGTTTTGCCCAGTGAGCCAATCAAACTATCACATCAGAAAGAATAATTGTATTCATAACTAAATTACGAATGTAATAGTTACCAATCGAGTTTCCCTAAGTGAAACCCTCATGCTTCTGCTTCGGGATCTAACTAAAGCAACTTAAGCTCCAGTGGTCCCAAATGTAATCGTTCCTCCAGTAACCAAAATGGTACCTGAGATCTAAAATATTAGCCAGCAAAAGACAGCACCTTTCACTAATATGGTTGTGTCTAGAATAATGTCTTGGAGATACCTGATGACCTCAGAACCAAGGAGAAATTGCGAAATAGAATACTTAATTGACCCTGCAAGGGTCTCCTATTCCTCCAAATCTAGCACAAATTATGAAACCAAATATGAATGTAAATCAATTAGCTGCCTTCATGGTAAAACCAGGTATAATACCAACCAATAGTTGTCTTCACGATTGAAGAGTGGCTGCATCCTTGGGGAAATTCGTGAGTTCCTCTAAGAAAGAGTGGAGAGAGGGGAAGAGATTATTACATCATGGGGGGAGACAAAGCTCCATTAATACAACCCCTTTTGAATTGAATGTTAAGAAGAGAAAGGAGAGAAACAATGGGGCAGGAATACTTACACGGATTCTTTCAAGGACCGGCTCCCAATAGCAAATCACAGCCCTCACAAATTCCCCCTTATCCTCTCTTCTTTTCTCACTCAAACTCTCTAATTTTTGCAGCACTTGGCCTATTTTCTTAGTTCTTATTAACTCCTCTTGAAGTTCATAATTTGTCTAAGGTTCCTCATTCGATTTGGCTCCTGATATGGACATAAGAGGCGTCATTCGAGGCGAGTTCCATTATCTTCTCTACCATCTCACCCTTGATCCTGACTGTGGCTCCGAGAATTTCCTTTGTTCACTTTCGATTCAGTGCATCAACTACTGCATTGTCCCTCCTTGGATGTATAGATGTCAAAATTTTACTCCAAAGTCTATGTAAAGACTTTCACACACTACATTGTGCACGAGCATGCCAGCTAGTTTACTCAAACTAGCAACGTTGTATTTTCTGTGCCAGCTAGTTTACTCAAACTAGCAATATTGTATTTTATGACTTTAATGGCGATTGTGGGGAAGTGGAATCTTTTCGACTTATGCCTTCTTCAATCGGCGCTCAAGGGTCAGCCTAGATGCTTTTAGGATTGATCTTGATCAGGTGTGTTTTTCAAATACACTTTTCGAATCAACTTAACTCAACGAAAAACATGAACGTGGCCTATGGAAGAAAAATTTCTCTAAGTTCTGAAAAACAGAAATATTCATGACATTGACATCTCCAAAATTTAAAGTTCATACCTCCAATTATGAATCTACACCAAAAGCATTTTCATCTAGATAAAGTAGCAATCAGCAATCCTTCACCAAACCTCTCTAATAGGAATTGTGAAACCTGTTTAGGCATGCAATAGAAAACATGGTGACATTTCTAATACTGTATAGATCAAACTTTTAAGTTACCAAATACCTATATGTCCAGCAGAAACTTTCAAAATAGCCAAGGGGTTTTAGCAGCATACCAGACAAAACCTGAAGTTAAAATACGCATCATCCATAAACCGTTCTCAAACCATCTTCAGCAATATCACGTATATCCACAACATATTTGGTTCATTAAAGTCTGGAGTTTAAGCAATATCGAAAAGGATAGCCTGACAAGATAATAGGATGAAGTAAATCAACTCTGTTGGACCGACAGATCCACGGGACATGATGCAGTATCATTTAACAGAAGGTACTGAGGATATTAAATCTGATATTCACTTATGACTTACCCTAGTGTCACCAATGAAAATTGTTCATGCACATATTTAGAGAACATGGATAGTTAACTACCCAATACTCAAACCATAATTGCTACTCTATAATACTTGCCTTTCAACTTTAATGATATCTTGTCACATAAAATACCTCATATACCTCTCCTCATCATTTTAACCAACCAGTATGTGTAACGTCTCCATCAATTTTTTCATCATTCTTAAAAATTGACCCTAGGTATTTAAAACTTTCCTCACAAGAAATACAATGTATGTCAATCTTAATTTCTATGTCATTTGAAGGAACCAAATGACCAAACTTACATTCCATATAGTTTGTCTTTATTCTACTAAGTCGAAAGCCTTTACTTTCTAATGTTTCTCTCCGTAGTTCCAATTTCCCATATTCAAAGAACAAGATCTAATTTTTAATTTAACTTGTAGGAAGCTCATTCTGAACAGCCAGATCTAGTTACCACCGACAGGAAACTATACCAACACCATTACATGAATACTCGGTGAAACTATTTAACATTTTCCTCTGCAAGCTTCTCATGGAACTAGCTTCAAACTAGAATGTTGCTGCAACTCTAGATGAATTTCTCATTTTTAGTTCCAAACTCTCCATCATTCCTGAACTGGATATCTGATATCCACTCATCAAATCCCAATTGCAGCCTTTTGAAGAATTCATAGAAATCTAATCCATCTGAAGATCCTCCCTATGCACTCAATTGCTACAGATCAATAACCTTAGTCACCAATGAGCAGTACGAAGTCTGACCTGTTTCGAGACTGAAATCATCGTTGAGCCATTGAAGCAAATATTATGACTGCAAAAAATGGTTTGGACAAGAAATTAATAACAAAGAAGACAATTTCCTAAAGGATTCTATTGTGCAGGGTTCATTTCTGGAATAGTTATACATAAGAAAATGATTTCAGCATATAAATCCCTTCAGATACATGAACTATGGATGAACTTCAATTGTTCGTGAAGCCCATTCTTTTGGGTGAGCTGCAAGAGAACGCAAAAGATAAAGCTTTGCTTATGCAATAAACATGACAGAAAACCAAGAAATATAAATAGGTTATCACGTAAAAACAGATTTTGATTCTTGCCTCTAAGGTTGGAGAACAAAGGTTGAGTTGACTATCACCAATTCGCCTATGAATTCAGAAACAAACCCGAATACAACACTTATTTCTTGTTTACAACAACAACACTTATTTCTTGTTTCATAGAAAATTTTGAGAACACAAAGTCGATAGCTGTATCTTACAGTAACTGATTCATCAATATGTTCAGAAAAGCATCAAAGTCATGTTTCAGAAATTTCAACCAAATAGCTATACATGAACTCCCATCAGTGTGAGTCAGAGGAACTACACATAGACCAAGTTTCACCTCTTCAGTTGGTTATTTTGCAGTCCTTTTAATGCTTCCATGAGAATATCTAAAGTGACTCTGGCCATATGGACGAAATATATTCTGAGTACATGAAAAAGTTAAGAACTTACAACTCTCCAAAGTTTAACCGCCAGAGACTTGCAGAAAAGTCATACCTTCACATGACAATCCCTGTAATGACATTTGTTCCACTTCATAAAGTTTAATTTTAACCTATACCATTCTTATGATATGAAACATAAAATGTTATGAGCTTAAGAGTTAAAAAAGAACAGAATAATATACATACTATCATTTATTAACCTTTAGTAACAATATTTGTGAGCCTTCGAATGATAAGAACCTACTTAATTTTATCTTTTGTTATTGTTATTAGTGCACTGACAAAAGAAAATTATCTTAAGAACACCAGAATCAAAATGAAATGCCTAAGAGAAATCACAGAGGTGACACTAAAAATGTAAAAGTAGAATAAGAAAAACGTAAATTGCATGACATCTGATCAATAACCATGGGTTAGTGATCAAATGCCATGAATAGACAGAGTTTACTTTACACCTTTCTCCAAGGTTAAATAAAGAGGTACATAATAGTTATTTTTGCCATCACATACCCTGTTCAGCATTTCCTGCTAGAGTTGTAGAAAAGTACATATAATCTCTCTCTCTAGAAAAAAAGAGGGGGAGATATCATGTATCCTCGAGTAAAATACACTAAATCTATGAGACACGTATACAAAATCTCTTTCATCTTTCATGATTAAAAGATGAAAAGATAGGCATGATGAGTGGTTTTGAAGCCTTCATATAATACATTCTATTTATCCTAACATATGGAAGTATTTATTTCTAGGGCTTCATTGAGGTCACATCTGTAAGATTGTTTTGCCCAATGTTGTAAAAATCGTATCATATCGTACGATACAATATGATTTTATCGCGTATCGTACGAGAATACGATATGATACACACACACGTATCATAAGAAGCGATTCATCATGTCGTATCATACCGTATCGTATGATACGGGGTTGTATCGTACCATATCATACGATATAGGTCGTATCGTACATGTCGATGTTTGATTCTTTTGATATAAAATCAAAGAATCCAAGTTGCATAAATCACTTTTGCTTCTTCCCAAACCCTTTTTCACGTCATCCCCTTGCTCTCAAATCCTTTTTCATTCTTATTGATTTCATGATTTATTTACAAGATTCTCAAATTTTTCACCCAATCCAACTCACATCTCCAGTGTTTTTATCAAATCCCCCTTTTCTTTTGCATTCTACTGGCTTTTACAGATTTCATGATTCTTTACCTCTAAAAAGTCTTTTCTTCTTATTGATTGTCCATTTTTGTCTTAATGGCTTTCGATCAGGTTGATCCGGTACGAAAATATTACATCTCGGTGTATAAAGGCAATAAGCTTATGAACAAGTGTATGTTTTGCAATGAAGTAAAACATGGTGGTATTTCTCGTATGAAATACCGCCTTATGGGAACAAAAAAAGATGTTAGTGCTTGTCCTTGGCTTTTCAAAGTAGTGAAGTATGAGATTAGGCAGGTATTAGAGGTAGAAATAAGTGGTTGGGATATGTCTCAACTATTTAAAGATGCTTCTCAAGGGATGTATGGTGATGAATGTCATTGTCCATCTGAGATGGAAGAAGATACGGCTTAAGAGGAGAGGAGGAGACGAGAAAAGGAAAATAGTGTAGGTTCTAGTGGTAGTAAGAGTGGAATTTACTCTTATTCGACTTGAAGAGCTCCTACTCGCCCAATGCCTATAAGAGGTACTGGAGAAAGAGCCAATGCTAGAGATAGTGAGATGCCTTCATTTTTTTTCTTCATGTACAAGCTCAGTTAGGCTTTAGATCAGCTATGGCTTCGAAAGAGGTAATTAAGAAAGTATATTTGAAGTGTGCATAATTTTTTTATGAAAATTATCTCTCTTTCATTGTTGCAAACTCATTTTCTTTACAAAGCATGGTGGATGTTATTGCCAGTGTGAGATCGAGTTATACAATCCCTACTTATCATGCTTTGAGGCATACGTTATTAGAGAAATGTGTTGATATTGTTAATGCATGAAGTTGTGAATTTAAGGAGTAGTAGAAGAACACGGGATGTTCTATTATAGTTAATGATTGGACAAATGGTCAGCATAGGTCTTTGGTGAAATTATTGGTCTATTATCCCAAGGGGACACTGTTTTTGAAATCATATAACTTCTTGTCCCATATTGATAAAACTGCAGAAAATTTACTCTCTATTTTTTAGAAAGTTGTTGACAATGTAGATGTTTAAAATGTTGTTCAATTCATTTATGATAATGATGCAAATTTTAAAGCAACTGATAAGATACTTAAGGCAAATCATCCATCCATAGTATGGACTCCAAAGTTTATTTATAATCATTCTTCTGTATTGCATTTGATGCAAATCCATTTACGTGAAAAAGAATTGATTAGGACTTCATTGATAAGATTTTTTACAAATGTCATTAATGCGCAGAGTCTTGTCATAAAGAAAAATGCATTAAAAAAAAGTTTGCATATGATGAATGGAGTTCTATTAGTTGGCCTAGAAAAAGGGAGGAGATTGTTGTGGTAGATGTTTTCAATGTTGATTTTTAAAAAAATTGAAGTAAATTTTTTTAGAATAATTGTACTTTATAGAGGACGAAGAAGTAAAAAAGGGTATACTGAATGCAATTTACCTTGTACAAGATTCATCTACTCGTTGCAATATCCATTTAGAGTTAAGCAAGTATACATAGAGTGTTTGAGATTTTGGAAGGCCAATTGCAATCCAACTCCGCTCCTAAATGCAACTATGTATGTTTTTATTGATATTCATTTAAGTTATCAATTGATTGACTTTGAGTATTTCTTATTAATCATTATCATGTTTTACAAACAACAACTAAGCCTTTTCCCATACTAGACGGGGTCGGCTACATGGATTCTTTGTTTCCACAGATCTCTATCGTATGCCATGTTAGCAGTTAACTCCCAATAAGCTAGATCATTCTTTATTGTTTCTTTCCAACACTTTTGTGGTCGTCCTCTACCTCTTTTAATACTTTCCAAATTTAGTTTTTCTAACCTTCTTACAGGTTCTTCTTTTGATCTTCTTTCTATATGTCCAAACCATCTTAAACGATGTTCTCTCATTTTATCCTCTATTGGTGCCACTCCTAATTTGTTTCTAATAACCTCATTATGTATACAGTCTTTTCTTGTATGACCACTCATCCATCTCGACATCTTCATTTCTGTCACAGACATCTTTTGTACATGTTGATGATTAACTGCCCAACACTCATAACCATAAAACATGGCAGGCCTAACTGCTGCTCTATAATATTTACCTTTTAATTTTAATGGTATCTTCTTATCACAAAGAATACCTGATGCTCCTCTCCATTTTAACCAACCAGCATTAATTCTATGTGTAACATCTCCATCAATTCTTCCATCACTTTGAAAAATTGACCCTAGGTATTTAAAACTTTCCTTTTGGGGAATGCAATGTGTGCCAATTTTAATTTCTATGTCCTCTGAAGTAGCCAAATGATCAAACTTACATTCCATATATTCTGTCTTTGTTATACTAAGTCGGAGGCCTTTGTTTTCTAATGTTTCTCTCCATAGTTCCAATTTTCTATTAACTTTTTCCTTAGACTCCTCCACTAATACAATGTCATCTGCAAATAACATACACCAAGGTACTTCATCTTAAATATGCTTTGTTAACTCATCCATCACCATTATAAATAAGTATGGACTTAAAGTTGATCCTTGATGTAACCCAATATTAACTTCAAAGAAGTCTGTCGTTCCTTCATGAGTCCTCACACATGTTTTTGCACCATCATACATGTCTCTTATAAGGTTAATATATGTCAATGGGATACCTCTCTTATAATCATTATCATGTTTTATTTCAGATAAATGATAGACTCGCTTTGATATAGATACACTGAACATGTCAAGGTTTACTTAACATATATTGAGCCAAACATGCAGTTCGAGTAGGTGCGAGAGAAATTAGAGCTTTTTCAAACATATTCACATAAAAAAGAGAAACAGACTGGAGCATGCTCGACTGCGTGATTTGGTATACATTGCATATAACATAAAGTTAAGGCAAAGGTAACAATTTTAAAAATATGCATTGGTGCTCCCAAACTCTGCCCATTTAAGGAATCACCCTTGCATGGCCGGTCCAAAGCTCGGATAAAGGAGGAGGGTTGTGTTAGGCTTCCGACAACCAGCATAAAAATTTGTCAGACTTATTTATCATGGATTCTACAAATTATGATAGGGTTCTAAGGAAACAAGGAATCCATGTAGCCGACCCCATCTAGTATAGGAAAAGGCTTAGTTGTTTTTTTTATTGGTGCTCCCTAGTTTTTTCTTATTAATAATGAATGATTGATAACTATTGCATTTGATATTCTTGATAATGTGAATATTTTTTCTTTACAAATAAATACAAAAAGATGCAAGGGTAAGGAAGGTGTCGTATGACCCGCTGAGCTACGAAAATGTTGATATTCTTTATGACTTAGTCGAAGAGGAGGAGCCCCATCAATTTAGAGGATGAAAACTGAAGGGCACTCTAAGTCGAAGAGAACTTGGAGTTGGAGATGATGATGAAGATGAATATGTTGGATGGGCGAATCCAATTGTGGATGTAGCCGTGGCACTGCGGGTAATATGACTCTATAAGATAGTGGGCATAGTGGGAACTGCATGCTAGCTCTTCCCTTTCAATCCATTTTATCGATAAAACTACATATTACCAGTACCATGGGTACTGAATCTATGGACATAGTGGGAAGGGGGTTTAGGTCATGTGGGCGAGATACCTAAGGCTGGAGATTTCAGTTGGATGGTTCCACCTCACTCGATAGGCAGTTCCTTTGAGTTATCAAGCAGAAAAATAAAAACTTATTTTTGCTATCTATTCTTTTGTTGTACCAGCTTAATCAAGAATCAAGATGTCTGCTGACAACGCCACCGTGGTCATCTCGCCTTCATCCTATGACATAAAGGAGGTAGGCCTTAATTCTTTCATCAACAGAAGGAATAATAACATTATGCAGTAACTGGGCCTAAAAGAGGCCACAGCTGATTTACACTAAAACTCTGATGTCCTTGACAAAACTCAGAGTAGACATCAGCAAATTCCCACAAAGAGAACAACTAGCATACTCAAAAGCTGATATAGATCCATCAAGACATAGGAATCATAGCCAAATGATACTTCCAACTTACCTTCTGCTTGAAGACATATAGTATAAGAACCCGCACGACCTGAGTGCAGCAGAGTTCCCTCACATGTGAGAACAAAACTAAAAGGTCAATAATTCGTAATAGACAACACCTAATCCGAAAACAAAATAGAGGGCTTGCTATATGAATTGCACACACATCATAATCATATCGTATGTGAAATGTACCCCAGTCGATGACCTCTCAATCAGCATCCATAAAAGACGAAAGGAAGAGAAAAGAAAGTGAGCTCAGCTACACCTAGAGTCATGCTTTATCGAACTCATAATGCAATTGAACGGCAATAAGGTACACATTAAGTCATTAGTACATATGGGAAACACCGGCTAGCTGTTGAAAACAGTTTCCCCTGTCACCAAATCTCTGCAATTGCATAACATCAGAGCAAGGTTAAGACGTCAAGTCCCAAGTCACAAAACCTCACTCCTGCGGAAAATCAAAGTATAATAAAAAAGACGGAAGGTTAATTTATGGCACACCCACGCAAATGAAAGAGCAAAAACAGCAAAAGCTAAACCAATGAAACTAAAAGGAAAAAAGAAAAAACAAGATCGCACTTCTCACAACATGAATGCAAGATAGAGAGAGGAAAGAGAGAATGGATGCAATTCCAAGGTCACAACCAACCATCAACCAAATGAATGGTGATATTGAAAAGGTTGCACTACCATGCACAGGCCAAGCCTATGCAACCATATGATGCATTTCACTGAACCAAGAGGGCACCGAACCCAGTATCATGTGCAGGATTGTCCAATACCAAGTTTCTCAACATTATAGTAAAACAAGACAACAATTATCAGCAATGTTATGAACAGTGTTTTCTATCTGTTTACCTGCCATTCAGCGGTAGATCACTTCATCTCCGACATGAGCTTCTCATACTCCGAGTCTCCGGCATCATTACACTCTGACGACGATGAACCAAATTGCGGAGTAGTTGACCATGGCACCGAGCTGCTCATACTCTTTAATGGGCCTCCAGAACCAACATTTGCAGAGGGAAGCATTCCGTAATACATTTGGTAACTACTAGGAGGAGGATCCCCACCTGCATAAGTAGGCTGAGTTCCCCGTGGAGCCGAAGTCCGTGGATAAGACAAACACTGCGAAGTATCGCTACCAGCTTGCAATGAAGGCAGTACCGAAGATGGCTGAGACGAGTGGGGATAGCCCATTCTAGGACACTGCGTTCCATATTCTGGCACTGGCTGCGGCTTTGCCCAAGGCCATGGCATTCCCATGTAAGGAGCCGGCGGGGCAAAAGATTGAGAAGATGAATACGTATTGGGATCGGAACCGGGAAAGGAAGAGCCAGAACCGCTAGGTGGGGCAAAAGATTGAGAAGATGAATACGTATTGGGATCAGCACCGGGAAATGAAGAACCATAACCACTAGGGCCGGCAAAAGACTGAGAAGATGAATACGTATTGAGATCAGCACCAGGAAAGGCAGAACCACAGGTCGGTTTCGGAGCCGCCAGCGGCTGAGGCGGTTTTCCGGCTATCCTAACCGCCAGCACCCTGCCTTCTAATCGATACCCATTCATGGCAGCGATCGCCTGGGCGGCCTGATTTGCATTCGAAAACTTCACGAAACCGTACCCTTTGCTCAATCCCGAGACTCTATCCTTGATCACCTTCGCCATTACTATGTCCCCAAACTGCGCGAAGAGACGAATCAACCCATAGTCATCAAGATTGGGGGGAAGATATCCAATATACAGATTAGTATCGTCATAATCCTTGCCGCAATCCGAATTTTGCTGCCGAATTCATGTTGGTACTATTCGCATTTGCCGGAGAATTCCCGTTAGCCCAAGTTGGGTTATGCCCACCTTCGCCATTACTATGTCCCCAAACTGCGCGAAGAGACGAATCAACCCATAGTCATCAAGATTGGGGGGAAGATATCCAATATACAGATTAGTATCGTCATAATCCTTGCCGCAATCCGAATTTTGCTGCCGAATTCATGTTGGTACTATTCGCATTTGCCGGAGAATTCCCGTTAGCCCAAGTTGGGTTATGCCCACCTTCGCCATTACTATGTCCCCAAACTGCGCGAAGAGACGAATCAACCCATAGTCATCAAGATTGGGGGGAAGATATCCAATATACAGATTAGTATCGTCATAATCCTTGCCGCAATCCGAATTTTGCTGCCGAATTCATGTTGGTACTATTCGCATTTGCCGGAGAATTCCCGTTAGCCCAAGTTGGGTTATGCCCACCTTCGCCATTACTATGTCCCCAAACTGCGCGAAGAGACGAATCAACCCATAGTCATCAAGATTGGGGGGAAGATATCCAATATACAGATTAGTATCGTCATAATCCTTGCCGCAATCCGAATTTTGCTGCCGAATTCATGTTGGTACTATTCGCATTTGCCGGAGAATTCCCGTTAGCCCATGTTGGGTTATGCCCTGCACTGCCAGTAATTGCCAAAGTAGCGATCGTCGCTGAGTTGCCGGATCCGCCCAGGCCGCCGCCACCACCACCGCCGCGGAGCTCTGCCTGAAAACTCCGGTACTCGTCGTCCATATTCTTCCCCGTAGTCTTCACAGGGCAATCGACTGTGGGGTGCCCTCCATCGCCACAAATCTTGCACGACATGTCGCTCTTGAACGTCGACAACCTCGACGGGCAGGCGTATTGCCGGTGCCCCGGTTCACCACAGAGCCTGCAGAACTCGTCATCCCGGATCGTGCCGTTCAAGGCTGTCAATTCGCGGAGTTGCTGCCTTTTGTGTTCGTTGAGTACTTCATCGACGGGCTGAAGAAGCCTCTCGACCATCGCCGCGGCCATGTCAAGGGCTTCCTGTGTCTCCGCCTCAACGAGAACGTGAAGATCTTCGTTTTCCGACGGGTCTGGCTTTGGGTCGCGCTTCTGCTGAAGCCGTCCTTCCTTGACGGAGCCTTTGCCCCGGATGACGATCTTCGCCCCCGTTTCCTTCTCCATTCTTTTCTGTGTATTATTACCCCTCGGGCCGATTATAAGGCCGATGAAATTGTGTCCAGGAAACTCCTTCATCGGGATGTAGAGCTTCTTTTGCAATTTCGGGGGCCGGTAATCCGCCGGGTGCTTGAACGCCGGATTCCGCTTGACTAATTGTGAGATGATATCTTGCCTTTCGCGATTGAGGCGTTCTCTTGCGCGGAATTCCCCCGTGTTGACTCGGATGCCCATGTTATCGTAGATTGGCTCCGGCGACGGCGATCGGGCACCCTCCAGTCGGTGGTCGAGAGGGAGGCCGGATTGCAAAAGGTGGGAGATCTCGAGGAGACGGAGATTGAGAGACTGAACCTCAGGATGAAGATCGAGGCCATCAGCGAGTTCCTTCCTGAAGGTGGGTAATTGAATCAAAGGTTTCGCGTCGTCATCGGCCCACCGGGACTTCCTCTTACGGCCAGCACCATCGGCATCCGGCTGCGGGTCCCACCGTGAGCGACGGCGACGGCGACGGCGGCTTGTAGCAGTCTCGTCCTCGGCACCAGATCCATCTCCGCCGGCGTTGCCGCTCCGCGTGGTCGTAGTGGCAGTTTCGGATTGCAGAGGATGGGCGGAATCATTCAACGAGGGAGTTTTGTCCGGTGGAGGACTGCAATAAGGGTTTGGATCGTCCTCAGGGGGAGGGCATACATAGTGGGATTGCGACGGTTATAGGTGGCCCTCCGGCGGTAAACGGTGATTTTCCGATGACTGATTTCCAGAATACATTTGGTGGTCTTCCAGACGCATAGGATCCCCCATGAAAGAGAGAGAGGGGTTTTCCTTTTCATGAGAATATATGCAAAAGGTTTTGCGGGTTTGGACAGGAACACACGAGGCAGTGTAGAACTGTTCGAAGGACTCTGTGACACTATCGTTTCAATGGCCAGCGTATGTTCCGATTGCCTTTTAAACGTATGTTTAGAGGCGCCACTCATGCATATTAAAAGATAAACATACGTAAATACGGGCATAAACCTTAACCCATTACCATTCCGTAATGATTAGTATAACCTTGAGTTTTCCCAATTTAGTTAGGGTTCCCACCTGAAACCGAGCAAAGATAACCTCGCCTAAACAGGAATACCAAAGAGAGGTTAGCACAAGTAGTCAGTTGTACACGGCACTGAAGTCCGGCTGCAGTAGACAGGGTGCACACGGCTGCACCTGTCTCTCGGCTGCAACACAAAGGTTTGGTGCGCCCTAGGGTCGCACCGCGTCGGTCGCTGGGAGTAGGTGTCTTCGACTGTTGCTGAAGGTAGGCACCTTGGCGGTACCCTATAGAGTGATACCTGCGGCTGAACGGAAGTGAGGCGTCCCTGCGGCGGAACTGAAGAGAGGCGCACTGCACGCGCCTTGAAGAGCACCCTGTTGCAGAACGGGGTGGGTGGCGCACTGTCTGCGCCCTGGAGAGAACAGAAGACTGTCACCGCCTGTGACAGTCTCTGTTGCCAAGGTAATCGACACTAGGGAGTGCCCTGCACCAATGAGCACGTCTGGCTACTATTGTTGCACACACCACGGACCTATCGCGGTGCCTTACTGCACTGGATCAGTAGCACGGTCTTCTACACAGCAACGGCTTCTCAGCACCCGATCACAGCACTACTACGGGGCATTGTCCGGCCCTGACGTCCACACTTCTGCACTTGGCCCTACGATCTCACACACTCTTTACACTCACTCTTCACTCACTCCATAAGTTGTTTAACCCCCAACACAGGGAAGGAGGGCCACCTTATAGGCACCCTGCCCCGGGTAACCGCTCCCTCCAAGGGGGAGGGGGTGGTTACTCCTTGTAACCGCTCCCTCCCAAGGGATGCGGGTGAGGTGTCCTGGCACCTCACGCCTGAGCGCCACCTACGCCCAACAGACTAACCGTTACCCGGTTAGCCCCCAGGTTTCCCGAACTAACTCAACCACCAAGAACCCGACCTACCTGACCCGACATGGCATGAACCCGACACGACCCGGACCTGACACGACCTGACTTGGGTCCGAGCTTGACTCAGCCTAGACCTAGACTAATGTGACCTAGCTTAGACCTAGACGCACACACATGGCTCGGGTTTATAAGCACACCCGATCCTTACAAAGGACACACATGCACAACATGGTATATGTACAAAAGGGGGTTTACAAGTGGTTATGGTACATGGTGAAGCCTCCGGATGTAGGGAGTGCACGAGCAAGCCTCCGGATGTAGGGAGTACATGGTGATATCTTGTCTAACCAATGGCGGTGGTCTGCGTTCAAGCCTCTGTGGATCTTTGAAGTACTTTTTCAGCTGGGATACATGGATGACTGGATGTATCTTCAATCGATCTGGTAACTCCAGTTGATAAGCAACCTTACCTATCTGTTGTATCACTCTGAACGGTCCATCGTACTTCGGCTTTAGTCCCATATGACTACTCTTGTAAACCTGCTTGCGGATATACTCAGGTATCCGAAGCCAAACCTCGTCTCCTACATCAAACTCAACATCACATCGATGCCTGTTCACCTGTCTTCTCATTCGGGACCCTACTCTCTCGAGCGAAGCCTCTCGCTTCCTTGTACATGACCTGCCTATCGTGTTACTCTCGCAAGGCGGTTGGACAATTCCCCATCCCATTTCCCTGTACAAGCTCTAAGGGTCCGAGCGACTGCCATCCCAACGTAAGCTCAAAAGGACTCTTTCCTGTGATTGAGCTTTTATGGGAGTTGTAGCTATACTGAACTACCTCCAGAAGAAATACTCAGTTCTTCTGACTAGCAGAGACATAATGGTATAGATACTCCTAAAGCATCGCGTTGAGTCTCTCCGTTTGACCATCGGTTTGTGGATGCTGTGATGATGAGAACAGGAGACCCGTTCCCATCAATCTGAATAGTTCGATCCAAAACCGGCTCGTGAAGCGAGTGTCACGATCACTAATAATCTCGGGATGCCAAAATGTTTCACTACATTTTTAAAGAAAAGATGGGTTGTCTCTTTGGCATTGCATTCCCGCGGTGCGGGCATAAAGACACCATACTTTGAGAATCGATCCACAACCACCAGTATCATTTCAAAGTCGTCTACTCTCGGCAATCCTGAGATAAAATCCATGGAAACAGATTTCCACGGTCTCTCTGGTATCGGAAGAGGCTGAAGTAGCCCAACTGGTCGTCGTCGCTCCACCTTATCCTGCTAACAGACAGGACACATCTGGATATACTCGGCTACATCGCGAACCATTCGGGGCCAGTAATATCCCCAAGACAAAAGGGCGACGGTATGCTCTATCCCTGGATGTCCTGCGTACTTTACATCATGTACTTCACGCATCAATGTCCTCCTCAAGTCTGCGGCTCCAGGTATAAACAATTGACGATTCTTGGTCCATACCAAGCCATCTCTAATCTCATATCTATCAGTTATGCCAAATCCTACTTGAGATATAATATGATTGTACAAAGTATCCTGATCAATGACTTGCCTTACTCGATCAATCATCTCCCCACGTATTCTGGTAATGGCACACAAAGTTTCTACCCTCTTTCGACTTAATGCATCAGCCACTACATTTTCCCTGCCTAGCCTATATACCCAGTCGAAATCGTACTCCTCTAGAGTCTCAAGCCAATGAGCCTGTCGCATGTTGAGCTTCTTTTGGGTTTTAAAGAACGTGTTTGCCACATTATCAATCAAAATAGAAAAGTGGGATCCAAGAAGATAAACTCTCCAGATCTGAAGGCAATGTACGACTGCCAGCAATTTTTTCTCATGCGCAGGATACCGAGTCTCCGTGTCCTTTAGCTTTCTACTCTCGAAAGCTATGGGATGCCCATCCTGGGTCAGAACACCTCCGAGTGCTCGGTCACTCGCATCCGTATGAACTTCAAAGGGTTTACTGAAATCGGGGAGACGTAGAACTGGCTCCTGACATACCAAAGTTTTAAGTGTCTCAAAGGACTCTATGCACTTAGGCATCCACTCCCAAGTTCTCTCTTTCTTCAACAATTCAGTCAATGGTGTTGCGATCTTCGAAAAATCTCGAATGAATTTTCGATAATAATTCGCCAGCCCAAGGAAACTCCGTATCTCACCAACGTCTCTGGGAGTTTCCCACCCCTGAATAGCATGGACTTTCTTGGGGTCCATGCGGATCTCTCTTCCGCCGATAATATGCCCAAGAAAGGTGATGGTGTTCTTAGCAAAAATGCATTTTTCTCTCTTTACAAAGAGAGAGTGTGATCTAAGTCTCTCAAAAACCAATGCGAGATGTCGAATATGCTCCTCCAAGGTCCGACTATAGATCACAATATCATCCAGGTATACAACTACAAATTCGTCGATATAACCTGCCAATACTCCGTTCATAAGCCTACAGAAGGTCATTGGAGTATTAGTGAGCCCAAACGGCATCACTAGAAACTCGTATGCTCCATACCGTGTCACCATGGCCGTTTTGGCCTCATCCCCAAGTGTTATCCTCACCTACCAATAGCCCGATCGAAGGTCCAACTTCGTGAACCATCTCACTCCTCCGAGTCGATCAAATAGGTCGGCTACTAAAGGGATTGGGTAACGGTCATTCACTGTTACTTTGTTAAGTGCTCGATAATCGACGCACATTCGTAGTGAACCATCAGACTTCCTCTGAAATAGTACCGGCAAACCAAAAGGTGATTTCGACGGCTGTATCATCCCGGCTTCCAAGAGCTCCCCCAACTGTTTCCTGAGCTCCTCCAACTCCTGAGGACTCATCCTATAAGCGGCTCGGGATGACACTCTTGCCCCCGGTTCCAACACTATCTCATGGTCAGTACCCCGCCTAGGTGGTAAACTTTTAGGGAGTTCAGTAGGCATCGTGTCCCGGAAGGTGAGCAACACTTGCTCAATCTCAAGTGGAACCCTCTCATCTCCACTCTCTCTCTCATCTTCCCTCAAAACCGCAAGTAGGGTAGGATGTCCCTTACGGAGACCGGTTTTGAGTTGCATTGCGGAGAAGTAAATTGCTCCCCATGTTAGAAGACTAGGAGCCTTACCTGGATCACACTGAGGTACAAATCTAGGTTGTGCGGGTTCCACGCACACCAATCCTCTAAGGTGTGGTGCAGCCATCATGCAAGTTGCACGGAAGAAATCACAACCAAGCACAACCCCAAAATCATCCATTGTGCTGACTATGAAATCTAAAGTACCGTTCCAACATCTAACTTGGAGACGGCAAGCTCTTGCTATACCAACAACTCTAGAAGCGTTTGTGTTCACTGTTTTTAACCGCGGTTCAGACCGCTCTAGCCTCAAACCCCATTGAGTGGCTAGAGTCGTGGAGATAATCGAATGGGAGGCACCAGTGTCAGCTAGTGCTCGTACTGCTGTGTCACCTATCCATGCCTCAACTAAAATCAGGCTGCGGCGTGGTTCATCACGCACATAAGCTGCACCTAAGAGCTGGAAAGACGCGGCTTGGGCGCAGGTGCTCGTACTAGCGCCTGCCGGTTCTTCATCGGTGATAAAGGCGGTGGCTATTTTTTCCTTTTTAGGGCAAAATCTCATCGGATGAGGACCTTGACATATAAAACATGTACCCTGAGTCTTGGCTTCTTCCTTGTGTAGCTTATTTTTGCCTTTGACTCTATTCGATCCTTCTTTTGAGTTCCCCTTTGATCCCTTTTTCTTTTTCTCCCATCTCTTAGTCTTACCTTTTTCTGATCCTGATTTCTTATCCTTTCTCTTCAGATTATTCTCACTCTTTGTAGATCTTAGGTCTACAAAAGTCTCTACAACTGAAATGGCTTCAGTGATAGTCGAAGGACATCTTCGCCTAAGTTCCACTTGGGCCCAGGGTTGAAGTCCCTGCTCGAAGTAAAACATCTTATCTACTTCGGTTATGTCCCAAACTTCTAGAAATAAAGAGCTGAAACGTTGCACATACTCGTGTAGAGATCCTGTGTACTTAAGTTTCGAGAGGAGTTCTCTCGTCCGATGACCACTGTTGGTCGGTGTGAACTGCTTCCGAAGTTCGAAGCAAAATTCTTCCCAAGTCGAGGGAAGAGCGGCACCTCCACTGATGGCTGCATCCTCTCGCGTGCACCACCAAACCTTCGCATCATCTCTCAAAAACAAAGTATCTACTAACACCCTGCTATGATCGGCTACTTGAGATACACTCAAGTATCTCTCCAAATCCCAAAGGAAATTCTCTAATAATTTCCTATCTCGAACACCTCCAAAGGGTGTTGGTTCGGGGACTTTAATTTTTGAGCAAGGAAGGTTGAGATCGCGTACTGTTTCATGCATGTCCACAGGAGAAACCGGTGTTTGAAGTTGAACCTCTGCTTCGGTGTCTGAGTGCATGGGCTGCTTTTGTAACCTAGCCACACACACGGCCAATTGAGCCTGGTTTTGCTATAGCTCTGCATGAGAAGTTTGCAAAGAATCGAGCCTTTGCAAAATCTGAGTCAGCACATCATCTGTTTCGGGTCGCTGGGATGGGCCTTCTTCATCCCCCGATGCTCTTCTGCTCCTTACCATGGTACTTACAGACTTTGTTTACACTTCAGACCAGAAGACTAATACAGACCCTCAATTCGAACCGAATTACAGACTTTAGCAGAAATTTTTTTGTAAACAGTACAGATGACTTTCAGGCTGACTTCGAGACTCTGTAAAACCACTTACATACACCAAAATAAAAATCCAAGAGTACTGCATGTACACTGATATACAGAGAAGTTATCTGCAAAATTTCAGTGGAATCCGACTATGTTATCGCTGTCAAATTGTCTGCACAAAATCGTCAGAATTCAGCTTTTCGTTTTATATACTTGCTTTTCTTCAACTCCAATAATTCGACTTTGCCAGCGTATTTCACTAAATTTTTCTGGCTCACTTCTGCCGATTAGCACTGCTAAACCTGTCTAAGGTCTCCCTTTAACTGGATAAACACTGATTAGATTCAGCTTACACCAAAATCAGATTCAGTTCCTCAGATTTTTACAAAACTCAGATTTCTGAAAAATATGGTTTTCTGATTCACTTTGGCAGGCTTTTCCAACCTACTGTCAAGGCTGTTTCTTCAAACCAAAGACCTTCTATCAAAGTTTGATAGAATTACTCGGACTTAGGATAGTTTTCTTCTTGTTCTAACCGAGTTACCCAGTCCAGAACCGATTCAGAAAATCTGTAAAAACCACTTGGCAGAATTTTCTGTCTTCGTTCAGTTATGCACCAAATGTATGTTTTCAGCGATTCTTTCACTAAAAATGCATGGGATCGAGCGTTTAGGATCTGATACCAAACTGTCACAGTGTCATTTCAAAACCAAAATTTTTCAAAACCTTGTTTCACTGTGATGGCTAGAATCACCTGGTGATTCTATCAGCCTATGTTCCAAACCTTTGCCTTTTCAACAGATGTTTAGAGGCGGGGTTTGCACATTCACCACTCATGCATATTCAGAAATAAACATATATAAATACAGGCATAAACCTTAAACCATTACCATTCCGTAGTGATTAGTACAACCTGGAGTTTTCCCAATTTAGTTAGTGTTCCCACCTGAAACCGAGCAGAGATAACCTCGCCTAAATAGGAATACCAAAGAGGGGTTAGCACAAATAGACTCCCTCTTTCAGTCGGTTGTACACGACACTGAAGTCCGGCTGCAGTAGACAGGGTGCACATGGCTGCACCTGTCTCTCGGCTGCAACACAAAGGTCTAGTGCGCCCTAGGGTCGCACCGCATCGGTCGTTGGGAGTAGGTGTCTTCGGCTGTTGCTGAAGGTAGGCACTCTAGCGGCACCCTGGCGATACCCTGTGGAGTGATACTTGTGGCTGAACGGAAGTGAGGCATCCCTGTGACGGAACTGAAGAGAGGCGCACTGCACGCGCCTTGGAGAGCACCCTGTTGCTGAACGGGGTGGGTGGCGTACTGTCTACGCCCTGGAGAGAACGGAAGACTGTCACTGCCTGTGACAGTCTCTGTCGCCAAGGTAATCGGCACTAGAGAGTGCCCTGCACCGATGAGCACGTCTGGCTACTACTGCTGCACGCACCATGGACCTATCGCGGTGCCCTACTGCACTAGATCAGCAGTACGGTCTTCTGCATAACAACGATTTCTCAGCACCCGATCACAACACTACTACGGGACGTTGTCCGTCCCTGACGTCCACACTTCTGCACCTGGCCCTACGGTCTCACACACTCTTTACACTCACTCTTCACTCACTCGACAAGTTGTTCAACCCCCAGCACAGGGCAGGAGGGCTGCCTTATAGGCGCCCTACCCCGGGTAACCGCTCCCTCCAAGGGGGAGGGGGCGGTTACTCCTTGTAACCGCTCCCTCCCAAGGGATGCGGGTGAGGTGTCCTGGCACCTCACGCCTGGGCACCACCTGCGCCCAACAGACTAACCGTCACCCGGTTAGCCCCCAGGTGTCCCGAACTGACTCAACCACCAGGAACCCGACCTACCTGACCCGACATGGCATGAACCCGACACGACCCGGACCCGACCCGACCCGACTTGGGTCCGAGCTTGACCCAGCCTAGGCCTAGACTAATGTGACCTAGCTTAGACCTAGACGCACGCATATGGCTCGGGTTTATAAGCACACCCTATCCTTACAAAGGACACACACACAACATGGTGTATGTACAAAAGGGGGTTTACAAGTGGTTATGGTACATGGTGAAGCCTTCGGATGTAGGGAGCGCACGAGCAAGCGCTCTATGGATTTGTCTGTGACAGACTCTTCGATTTGAGTCGGTCTATAATTTCATGGATGCACAAATTCTTGGTGGAAAATATTGCCCATCCTTTTTACGTGAATATCATCTTCTCTTTTCAATATAAAATATCGTTTTTATGTAAAATAACGTCCGTATCTCTCCAAATATCAGAACAATATTTTCGCCAGAATGGAGAAGACAGTGGGCTACGACGAAGCTTTTATATTATTCATAAATATAAAGAAGAGTTAGGATAAATACCAATGCCTTCGATCACTTGCCTTATTATACTTTAAACCGCTGCTGAACGTATCGACACAAAGCACTTATATTTTCCCTTTAACAATCCATATGAACGATATGTATCACATATTCCCTAACTTTCAAATAAGAAAAGTTCCTAAAAAGAGTAGGAAGAATAAAAAGCTCCCACGGTATGAGAAATTAAGTAATAATGATTATAAAATGAGTCAAATTATGTTGGCAGGACCCTCTGCCTCCCATGATGCAGGTGGCGAGTTGGATTTCATGCATGTATATTGACCTTCCCAAAAAGCAAAACGAAGGATCTCTAATATAACATATTACAAGCAATTCATACTGAAGCATTTTAATTTTAACGAATAACATCTCTTGAAAAATTTGGGTCGCAGTCACGTTGTTAAGCATTTTGGGTCAGATATAGGTCAAAGAAAAATGACCCGATATATATATATATGTATATGTATGCATATATGTGTATATATAACTGGATTCTACATTCTAACACATACATGCTGATTGTCTATTATTTACTTTTGAAAGGTATAATGTTATTTAGATAATAATATGAAAGGCATCCTTATTATACTTACACTTAAAAGAGTAAAGGATAGGAATAAGTGTGAATGTATGAGAAAGTTGCAGAATCAAATCACTCTAGAAACATAATATATATATATATATATATATATATATATATATATTACACATATTTTCTATATAAATAAATATAAAAAGATATGTAAATATACAAGACAAAGTTATATACGTATAAAGTGTAAATCTATACACATTTAGGTTGACCCAAAGTTAACTCGAACCTAACCCAGGTCACGTCTGGATTAAAAGAATATGACTGAATACGAGTTCGAACAGAGCTGGGTTAACCCAATTTTATCAAGAGCCTGAAGTGACCTGACCATAAAACAACCAAATGACCCGATTTGACAGCTCTAATGGTTTTGTTATCCTTGCTACAAAGTTTGCTCTCTTAGCATGAGTCTTAGGTTTGGATTCTTCAATCATATCGACTTTTATTTGTTGTAATGTAATTGAACATGATCGTTGATGCTTAAAAAACTCAAGAGGGACATGTGGCAAGCTTTGGAAAGCCTAAAAAAGTGGATGTCAGTTTAGGCCCACGACATAAATAGTTTGAAGGCACCAAGTAACAATGGTGATAAATGACAAATCAAAAAAACCGACAAGGGGAATTGGGAGTTACTGTAAATGATGTACACGAAAGACAGATTCAAGTGTTGCTACCTCAAAGGAGGTCTATAAATAACAATTATAATGTTTGAGCAAGAGATCAAATCAATCACATCATAACTCGTTTTGTTCCTACTGTAGCTTTTTCTTGTTTTTTACAATAGTCCTAACTTAGTTTATTGGTGTTCTTGCTCCAACGTGACAACGCTATGCTTTACGTGTCTTCTCTCATCATCCTCTTTGCTCGAGTGCATAAGACCAACAACAATCGGAAAATGCTTAGTCCGATTCAACGGGACTCCCTTTCGTCACATGAAGCCTTATCGACTTTTTCCTTTGAGAACGAGGATTGAGTTCTCTGGTAATGTCCTGACATCATGTCTACATTCACCTGCTGGTTTCTATGAGTATTACCTAAATTGTGTCACCACTTTTGATGATAATACATTCTTTAGCATGTCTCATGAGATGACATGCCTTTTCTGGTATTATGTAATGCATGTGGACTCGATTTGGTTGGGTATACTCAATTACCTCCTCTAGTATTGACTTCAACAATGGTTCACTAGTCTAGAGTTTACGAATACTTGTACTTGACGATATGTCTAGTCAAACCTCAAGTTCTCACGTAGTGCAATACAATGTGAGAACATCCAATCTACCTTACATCCTCGGGTCGATGTTTGAATGGTTAAAGCCATTCATCAGCAATTGGTTGCACACATAATTCAGGGATCTCTAGGGGGTCTTTATTTTGTCAAATATATGATGAGACCATGCTTACCATGATCGCGAACTAGCTAGTTGTCCTACAAGAACATGAGATGCTAGTTGAGAAGCAAAATTATATTGTTGAGGTAGTCACTCAGGCACCAGCCCATTTAGTATATATACTAGGGGCACACTCCAGGTCCCTCAACTAATGGTGCCACTTCCAGTGTCCAGCTTCATGATGGTGCAAACTGGTGTATGTTTTCCTCCACTACCTTAACCCGTGGAGTATGGTTCATAATCCTACCAGAACAACTTATTTATATGATTGACTCACATTTGTCTCAAGCATATATTGCTTAGTTTCAACCAGCTAATTGACAATATTAGTTAGTTTGGCAACCAATACCTCACTCACCATTAAACCTCAAAAACTATTGAACTAAGATGGTGTCATCGACTTGACTCGAAATGCATTTGGTATCGAGGTCAAGGCGCATGATGCCGAGGTTGATCACAAGCCTTATCCTAAATAAGTTATCAAGCTTACTCCCATCCCAATAGGTTTCAAAGCAAAGTTTACCACCTTCTCGAGGCATGATGACAAGTATCCTCTAAATATTTGGAACGATTCATCTTTGAGTATGAAGAGTTGGGAAATAACAAGTTTCACAAGCTCAAACTCTTCGTGTACTTACAGGCCAAACATACACTTGGTACATATCTATTAAGAGCAGTTTGATTACGACATGGGAGGAGATATAAAAAGCTTTCCTTAAGTGTCATAACAAGATTCAACCTAAACTCACTCAATCACATTTCATGAACCTCCAACAAAATGATGGAGAGAGCACTAGAAGTTCTATGACAGTCACCCATTATCATATGTAGTTAACTGAAATCAAATATGTACCTTTGGTGAGAAACTGTTTATAGTGGAAAATCAAGAAGGGACTGGCAGGTTATTTCTATCCCACTCTAGTCTAGTTGACGAACCAAGTAGCCGAGATGGAGTATATGCTGAATACTCTTGATTCTTTGACTACCAAGCACGAAAGATAAAAGAAGTCCGAGCAACAAGCCAATCAAGGAGATGATACACAAAACAGATGAAGATCATGATTCAGTTGAAGTCATGAGAAGGGCCTCCTTATGTTTGTAATGCTCTATGGCCTCCGGAAGGCAAGGAGAAGGTCGATGTAAAAGAGTCAGGGCTCTTCAATAGTCTAAGGATGATTAGATCTTTGATTTGTTGTTAAAAAATCAGCAAATATGTCTTCTCGAGGGTCATTCCATCCCTGCTCAAGAGGATCTCAAAAAGATGCCGATGTGTTGCAAATGGTACAATGTCAACACTCATGGCATCAACCACTACACCAAATTCCATACTAATACATCAACGAAGTCTGCCTCAAGCTCGTAGAAAAGCAGTTTGGAACTAATGTAGACTTGTTTCGAGTCTTATCCATCTTGACAAAAAATGGTCCTTTATTACCATTTCATACAATCTCGATTGGCGATACTTAGAAAAAAAAACCATGGTTCTAATATATAGACATCTCGAGAGCCCACAAAACAACGGGATGAGTCGAGTAGTGTTGGAGTCCAAGGAAAGAATGGTGGGCCGATGATGAGCAGGATATGCCTAGCCCCCTCTGGTTGTTCTATCATAATGACCGATTTTACCCTCAACAAACTCGACGCCCAGTTCGAAGAAAATGGAGGCCTCACCAACATATACATGAGCAATGACGACTTTACTTTTGGGGGCCACCTCAGGAAAGATCCCCTTTCCATCGCATAAGGGATGAGCTCAGCTTAAATGGCCACAAGCAAACAAAATCACATTCAACTCGAGTTAGGTCAGGCTCACCCATTTATCACCACCCATATCCTCTTCCTCAGGTGGTCAGATGTTCATTCACAATAGAATGATTACTTTGAACATATCAAGTGGAGATTGAGTTAAGTCTGAAGGTCACTTGATTAGACCCCAAGTCAATTCGAGGGTCGGTCAATAGTTCAAAATCTCATGACCTAGGCAACAGTCTCAACCCTACTTACCGCAGCTCACATGTACACAAAAAAGCTTTACTTAGAGATAAAGGGCATAGGGGAGGGTTGCAACAAAACACAGAGGTTCCTCGAGAAGCCATAGGCATCCTTTCACCCCACTCACACCCGATTTATCCCAGATTTTGATGAGGAGTTGGAACACAACTACCTCCAATGATAAAAAAGGGTAAACAATGAAGGTCAAGTCCCTCACACACATTTTTGCCGCGGGGTTTACTGAAGTTATCTAGTATTGTGTTAGATGATGAACATGAATGCTCGACATAAGACATACAAACCAAGTTGGAAGGGCACATGTATTTCCTCCTTGAAGAGATCGACAAATAGATCAAAGTGGTCCACAACAAGTGCAAAAAAGATTTTGAAGCCTCCTTCAATTCCAACCAAGAGAGAACTGATAAAAAATTCGAGGCAACTACAACCCTTTAGAAAGCATGCCTACAAGCATACATGTAATCGATTCTTCGATGATCAGGATCCTTTGGTCTCCGACATCGAGGATCAGGATGTTAACAAAGACAAAAGTCTGACTCCAACAATTGAGCTTGTCAAGTCATAGTTTTAAGAAAATCCCAACCTCGAGAAGCACCAACTGATTCATTGATGGCTAGTAGAATGGAGTGGCAGGAACCAAATTTGGTTGTAGTCTCTCGGTCTTGCAAGGAGGTACTACCACCGATTCAATAGGTTGATGAAACCAATAAGAAAGTCTTGATGCATCTAAGGTGGTTATTGCTTAAATGGTAGTTGTATATTAGATAAAGACTTTGATGTTGACATCTTATGCCCCCTATAAGGTTTGATCACTATTCTTTCAGCAAGTTTTGTTCCCGTAGAGCTTGAATAGGTTAATAAGGATGAAGACTTTCTAGTAAATAAACCAGATTTGGTGGCTCTAGTAAGTGAGATCGACTTATTAATAATGTTCGACGAACTGTAGAAGTAAGACATCTTCAACCATTATACACCAAGACCATCATCATAGATAGTCATCTCTTGAAAAGGGTATTTGTCGATGGACGTTGAATGCGATGTCTTACGAGACCTTGAAGTAAATCGGAAGAACAATTTCTGAGGAGAACCATTTGTTGTGATGGAACTGAGAGCCATGAGACTTGCATTAGGCTCCATGACTTTAAATACCCCATTCTTCATAGTTGATGCCAACCTAGGGTATTCGTTACTCTTCGGTAGGGATTGGATACACATGAATTACTGCGTGCCCTAGATGCTACATCAGAAGGTGGTGTTCTGGATAGATGATACAATTAAAGTTGTCGGCACCTAAGAAGATCCTTTGCAATCAATGTCCAAGCAGTCAACGCATTATTCTATTCACCTTGGGTTAGTCCACTCATTAAACCAGAGGCCTTCGAGGGTATGAGAACATGTCACTTAACCACTTGAGGCCAGTAGGTTTGATCATGCCGACCTATGACATTCCAAGCATTACTTATAGATGGTCACCCCTAGGTGATCATTGCTTTTCTCCGGTTATTGGAGGTCTCACACATCCTTGTTGCGGCTCTTTCACCTGGCAGTCTTAGTGGCTCTTTCAACTTATTGTCAGCCTCAGCAAAGGATCAATGCGAGCAATCCAAGGGTGCTAGGTGGGTAAGCTGAAACTTTACAATCGATATTTGCACCAATTAGGGGAAAGGTGGTGTTCAACTCCAAGAGAGTAGAAGTGTTTGGTGACTCCCAAGTTGTTTTGAGCCAACTCACTAGCGATTACCAATGCCTTAGTCTGAACCTATTACCCTTACATCAGTCAGTGAGGGAGTTGATCGAAATATTTACCGAGCTAAAATTGTTGTATATAGTAAGAGAAGATAACCATGTTGCGAATGGTTTAGCACAATCTTCCTCAGGTTATAAGGCAAAAGATGTGAACCAGTGGCCACTAGCAATGGCAATAGCGTCAAGGAGTAGAGGTTCTTAAAAATTTGAGGACTGAGTTAATATGATACTTCAATCAACTGTCTTAATGTTCAGATATTAAAACTCAATGAAGGGCTTTAAATTATATCTTGTTGGATAGCAATCTGTATAAACAAAGCCACCAAGGTCTACTATTGAAGTGTTTGGGCACAACAAAATCTCATACGATAATGGCAAGTTCACGAAAAGATTTGTCGCACTTACCAATCTTGACCCAAAATGAAGTGGCTATATATAAACACCAAAACTTATCTACTACATTAAGGGGTGCCAATAGCGTCAACACCATGGACCTTTGCATAAGGTACTAACCTTGGAAGTTCACTCAATTATTAAGCCATGGCTATTCCGATGATGGTAGGTTCTCATTAGTAAGATGGAAAATAAAAAATGTATTTCTCGGTAGAAGATGCTTGAAAAAAAGTACAAAAATCAAAGCGGTGATTCGATATCAATGCCTCAACAATGATACGATATTTCTTGGTGATTGCCATACCGCCTGAGCAAATAATAAATTTGCATAGCCATAATAGAAGGAAAGTTGCATACTCATCTCTAGTTACCTCCCCCATTTGATGAGCATTGACTTCAAGGAATCTTTTGTAAAGCAACTTTTTAGATTAAAAGGAGAACTTGAAGCTATTAGAACCAAGGACATGAAGTTTGTGCCATCACAATCAAGACTAGTGATAACATGTACATCTAGAAGAGTAGGGCCTACCATACCTAACTTAAAGACAAAATAATTGATGTTAGAGGACCATAACTCTAAGAAACCGAAGAGGAGGTCAAAGTCCGAGCTGAGAGTAGTCAATAAGATGATAAATTCCCATTGATGTAAGTCTTTTGTGTACTTGAAATTCGCTCTAATTAGCTATCAAAGGTATTTCTTAAAAGGCTTTAGCCTAGTATAAACGTCCTTTAAAAAACGGTCACACACAACTTGAATGAATAGGCAAGGTATACAAATCAATAACTTCTTCTATAACTATTAAGCCTTCACTAGAGAGGACGGTTGAACCAAAAAGAAAATGGTAGGAATCAACCATTGAACAAGACACATGGTACCCCAATGTTTAGATTTGTGAGAGAGCTAGGTCTCAAGAAGCCAAATACTTCCCCTTGGTTTGAGTATGTGAAGCCATAGGAGCATGAAAAAGAAGATGAAAGTTAGGGATGTCAGCAAATATTCAAAGGAAGTTCTCAAGAAGAAAGAAGGCCTAAACTACCTTTTTATACATGTTAAGCAAAATGTTCTATCAATATCAACTGGCATAATTTTTTACTCAATATTTGAAGCATCATGGGATTGTCATGTGATGTTAGTGCAAACACCCAAAAATTTTCTCAAAAGATTTGATCTTTTTATAATTTCTGTCTTTTTTAAGAAAAATTGTGGTTCTGGGTCTTTTAAGGTTTTCTTCCAAAGACACGTTAAATGAACTCATTTCTTCGCCAAAATTTTGTAGGAACCTCAAAATAAGGGTACTTTGAATCCCTTTGAAAAATCAAATTTTGACAAGAAAACTAAAAAAATGAATGCTCTGCTCTCATGGCCAAATTGGCAAAATTCTACGATTTAAAATAATTTCCTTCAAAGAAAGAATGGTTTTAAACAATTTTCTTCAAAGAAAAAATAAAAATGGGATGTTGGGAACCAAACCCACAAAATATTTGCAAAATGATAATTTTACAAACCTATAAAACCTTTGAAATTAAAAAATCAAACAAGTCCAAAACAAAACCACAAAAACTCGTCGGATCAAGGATAATCCTACACCAAATGACCCTACACCAACAAAAGGTTAAAGTGGTTCGAGACCCTATACCCATCAAAGGGTTAAAGTGGTCTGAGACCTTACATCTATTAAAGGGTTAAAGCAGTCAAAAACGGTAAATGACTAACTCACGGAGCGAAAGCAGGTCACTTATGCAAACATACACTGGGAATGAGACTCAATTGTACTCCAAAAAGAATATTTGAAGATATCATTAAAATAAGAGAGAATTCCCATATCCGGGAGACATGCTAGGGCCACTATTTTCATGATCGAAGGACCTCGAGCCTTAATCGATAGGTATCCCACAAGAAGGAGAAGATTCACTAATGATGGCCTCCTAAAAACAGTCAAGGTCACTATGAGTCATATCCTCCATGTAAATGGGATTGTGTAACGTACGAGATGTGCTTGTCATCTTTAACCTCTTTTTATTCCTTGTAGCTCTTACAAAAGTGGGTGAGTCTCAAGTCCTCTTATGTGAAGGGGAGAAACCAAATAATCAGGTTGACCCATTGGAGAAGCTAGAGAACATCCACATGAATGCCTGTGTCGAACATCGTAGGATTGAGGATTATTATTGTGGGCCAATCCATGCCACAATCAATCCATAACCATACCTTCATGGTGGTTGGACCACCAAGCCATAAAGTTAGGCCTTCTCTAGACTCTAGAGCAAGGATATGAGCCATGAAACCAAAAAAGAAAGTCTTGCTCATTTGTCTCTAATGATTGATCACTCGACAAGTCGATTTTAGTAGGGCAATCCTTGTCAAAATCTCAATTGTCAAGTGAGACAATGAGGGTAGTAAGGGTCAACAATTATCAAATTGAAACTTGAAGACCAAGACACTTCATAAAAAAAGTTGTAGGAAGATCCTTAACAACCCTATACATACAAAGTCTGCGACAAACAATATGATAAATAGTTAGCCAAATGGTACAAAGTAAAAAGGGAGAAAAATTGCTTCAATAGGATTCATAGACCAAAGCTGAGTAACAACATCCTCGAGAGACATATAAACAAGCGGAATTTGGCTTAAAGCCATGCCCAATGATTACGATACAATCAATTGAGAGAGCAAGCGAGAATATTTGAGTTTTGAAAATTAGAAGTAGATCCAAAACTGCAAAAACCATAGCAAGCATCCTACCAAATGTGTCAAGCCATTGCTCCAAAGTGCCTGAAGAGTAGAATTGGTTGAGTGATACACGTTTGCCAAAAAAGAGAGGCAAGCGATAACTTCATATAATACATGATAGGTAAAACATACCATGCATATTCACTATTGACTTTGGTATTACAAACACAAGCAATAACATGGAAAAACTATAATAATAAGAAAGCATGATGTTCCTCATATGATATAGTACTAGTCCTTATGTATTTGCGATGAAGTCATCTCGAGGGTGATGTAAAGAGAGTTTGGGAGTATCAAAATTTGAGTCAACTAGAGAAATAGGATCTATATTGTCAATAAGTAAATTGGTAATCTCTTAGATATCTAAAATTATTGGAGACATCATCTCGAAAGAAAACTGGAAATAATTGTATCAAGATACCCAAAAAGCAAAAAAAGAGTACAAGAGTTGGTTGTCAAAGTGGATAACATGATGAGATTGTAAATACCCCATTTCACCCAAAAATGATGCTTCTATTCTTAGACATGATCCAACTAGTCAACATAAAGTTGATTGATCGATGGCGAAAAAGATAAAGTTAGGGCATTAGAGATAGCGATAAGGGTCCAAGGTAGAACTTAGCAAAACCATCTGTTCATGTAGTAGTAGGAGGAAGAACTGTACCAAAATAAGAAGCCATTGATGTAGAGAAAAGAAAAGTTTCTTCTGCTAAGGGGGTTTGCAAGCAAGCAAAACGGAAAAGAAACAATTTAAGGGAACTAAATCCTTATAAACCCCCAAATGTCACTAGAAAATGAAGAGAATCTCGAAAATCACATGGACACAAATTTGTCAGAAAGCCTTTTTTTGATATTCGATGTTGATAGAAGTATAACTTACATCCTCGATGGTAGCTCCAAACATAAAATTGCAGGAGAGATGTGTTGATGTTGAAAAACCGAGAGGGATAACTGACAAGCTCTTGAAGGCCTAAAAGGGAGATGTCATTTTAGGCCCACAACAAAAACGAGCCTTGAGGCTTGAAGTAATGGTGGTGATAGCTGACAAACCATGCCTAGCATTATGGTACAAAGCAACATCTACAAGGCGAGTGGGTAGTTATTGGAAATCGTGTGCATGAAAGATGGGTTTAGCTATTGCCACCTTGAGGAAGGTCTATAAATAGAAATTTTAATGTTCATGTATACAAACTATAGGTTCCATGAAACCCTCTTCTATTCAATCTTCTTAATTTTATAAAAGCAAAAAAAAGTTAGAGACTTACATTTAATTTGCTCTCATTTTTGCATTGTGGGCCCTGACCAAGTTCTTCTCACAATTACCATCTTATTCCGAGAGCAAGGACCATTTCTTGCGCTACACAATTCTTGTTTAATAAAAGGAAATTGCCTACACATTTGAATTGAAATGTGAGGATAAAAGGGTTCCTATTCCTATTAGTTTTAGGTCCTAATTGGATATGATTCTATATTGAGATTTGGGTCCCTTAAATGGGTATGAATCTTAAGTAGATATGAGACTCTATTTGGATTTTCATTTAAGATTGATACAAATCCTAAATGGATATGCAACTCTAATTGGATTTTGGGTTCCACCAATGGGTATTGGACTCATTATGAATATGGGTTCTAAATAGGATTTGGTTCTATTGGGAATATCCTAGGGTTGAACGATCCTAATTGGATGATCTTAGCATGCAAACGGTTATGTTATGATATGTTAAAAATAATAAGGTACTGAATTATGTTACACAGATTTTAACTCATCTAAGATGTAGAAATAATTATATGTGGGGCAACACCTTAGGATGCTGAAATATGTTGGATGTTGAATTTACCAAGATGAATAAATTAGCTATATATTGGAATTTACTATGTGCTATAATATGAGATGTTGCATTTAACACTCTCCAAGACGCCCCCCCCCCCCCCCCCCCCCCCCCCCCTTGGCCTCTATTTATAGGCCAAGGGGGGCTCTTTTAGGCCCTTCCTTGGGGGGTGATCAAAGACCCAAAACCCAGCCCAAGGTCTTCATGTTCACGTGGATGAGTGGTCTCCCTTGGTCAAATATGGACCAGCCCCATGTGGCCTGGTTGTTGGTTCAAACCATATACACCTAGCTATGGTTGGCTAGGTCCTAGACGTCTCCAAGTACAACCGGCTGCTTCTTCAACTTGATGTGTCCTCCTTTGTTGGCTCGTCCCATTTAATTAAGGTTAGGTAGGAGTGTCATTTGATATTTAGCCCAAGGATGTAGGGTGGACAAGGCTAGAAAAATTTGGTTTGGTTAAGTTAAGGCATTTGATTTAAACTAGGTCATGCTTTATGTTTAACTCAAGTGACTCAAGCTTAAAGTTCAGCTAGGTTTAGTTTTGGTGAGGTTATCCACTTAACTTGATCTTGGATGAAGACGTGCCTTGATTCGACATGATCTACTCCCTTGCTCCACGGCTTGACCTTCGCGAACTCGATCTTGGCTTGAAGCGGGCTACAACCGTTGCCTTAATCTTCGCCTAATTTGCTCAAATCTTTTGGGTCTTATCCTTTTAGCTTTAATTTGAAACCTTTTAAAATCTTTATTTTAAAGGTTTAAAATTTTTATTTTAAAGCAAAAGTTTTTTTAAAACAAGTCGGCTTTCGAAGTTGGGAGTGTTTTCAGAAAAAATTATTTAGGGTGTTTACAGATGCCTCTCTTTGGCATTAATCCAAATTCATTTAGATAATGACAAAGAATAAATCACCATTTTTTATTTACTTTCCAAATTACCTTGAGAATATAAATTATCCTTCATTTCATCAAACCCTTTCCTTGGATGATAGAGGAGGGGATTTTAGCCAAAGGGGTGTGTGATGCAAATGAAGTGTGAGGTTTAGAGACTCTTTTATGAAATGGATGAGCTTGAGGAGAAGCCTATGATGGCCGGCTGCCCCAAGTAAGACAATCCCATGTCATTTTACATTTCGGGTTTTCAAAATTCATTTTCAAAGTGCACTCCTTTTAGTTTCTATCAAAATGACTTCAATTTTTCATATTTCTCCTCATTAGGGTTTCAATACCCACTACTTAGCAGAGGTTTTGTAGAAAATTTTGAAAAACATTTCAAAATTTCATTTCCCACATAACAAAGTCTAATTCTCAAACAAAATGAAATCCAAATAAGTAGATTCTATTCCTACTTTAGGATTTTCATGGATAAACCTTTCTCCATTGGGATAAGTTGTAGGGATTTGGAAAATAGTCACCACGGTCCCTTCTGAAGCATCCCGTGGTTTAAGCTTTGACTTTTTCTGTCTATCTTTTTCTTTTTCTTCATTCAAAGAGAAGACCTCTTTCGGAGGAATTTTTGTATTTCCTCTTTTTATTTGAAGGAAAAACCTCTTTATGGAGGAGTTTTTATATTCTCTTTTTCTTTTTCTTTTTCTTTTTCTTTCAAAAAGAAGACCTCTTTCAGAGGAATTTTTGTATTCCCTCTTTTTATTTGAAGGGAAGACCTCTTTATAGAGGAGTTTTTGTATTCTCTTTTTTTTTTTTGCCAATTTTCCTTTTGAAGAGAAGTAAAATGGAGGGAAAACTTATCCCTTTGGCTACTCGATTCAACCAAGATCATCTCATTTCCTAATAGCATCTACCATTTGAAAATATTTTGCTATATTGAACTAGGCTTAATTTTGTAAGCCAAAGATTTTTGAAATATTACCAAATGATTTTGAAAATTCTACTTTTCATAAAGCATCGATTCCCTTATTTAGGGTCATACAATCAATCTTGATCCTTCTTTGAAGAAGTTCAAAGGAGACCTATTTTAAAATCTTTTCGAAAGAATTTTACATAGACCCTATACATAATATTTTTTCAAGTATTGGGCATTTATAGGGTCTACTAAATTTTTGCCCTCAATATCAATAAACCAATATGCATTATTCGTGGTTGTTCCCCTTACGACATAGGGACCATCCCACTTGGGCCACCACTTTCCAAGTAGGTGTGGGCTTCTTATGAGTGAATGATATAAATGATATGTGAAATGTATTCTATATGATATGCTTTATGAAACGATGAATGTGTTACGTCTCTATGAAAGGTATTTAGGAAATACATTCTACATGACCCTAGTTTGGTGGAGATGACATGAGCATCCATACACTATGGTCAACCCCTATTGTGGCATGTGATGAATGATTTTTCAATGTGATGCATGAATGACTCTTACATGCACGATCTTAATTCTCAGCATTGCATGATATGATCCTAGCCTTTGATGTATTTTGGGTTAGGTTAACTCCCTAAATTGACTTCTATAAAATTCGCTCCTACGAAATTGGAAGGTTTTTCCAAGTCAAGAATTCTATGAAATTTGGGAAGCTCGGAGACTTGATCTTCCTCATGGATGAGGGGATCTTCCTCCTTGCTTTGATCATTCTCAAGCACTTTAATTTTTAAGAAAGTGTCATGCAAGAGAGTGGGGTTGTGAGTAATGAGTTTGGACGATTTTGGTTTGGGAATATATATAAGTTTGGAAGAACTCGAAAATAAGCTTTGTACATCACCGAAATTTTTGGAGTTTTTAAATTTTTTCTATTTTTTTCTCTTTTTTAAAAACAAATGTTAGAAGGATGAATGTAAAAGACTTTCTTTTTGAAATTTTCAGATTTTTCAATTTTTTTGGATTTTTTCAAACAAAGACTAAGAGAATGAACATAAACAACTTTCTTCTTGGAATTTTCAGGTTTTTCAAATGTTTTTGACTTTTAAAAGTTTTTCAAAATTTTTTGGTTTTTCCAAATATATAATTTTTTTGGATTTTTTTCAAAAGAGAGATCTTTCATCAAACCTACAAAGAAAACACCATGAATTAGACTCTAAATAAGAGGTCTAAGCCATAGGTTTCGGTGTTAGTGGGTTCTAGGGTACCCTTGACCCAATTGGTCTTAGGTGGTGGCTCAGGAGGTATGGATGGGATGTACCCCAATTCATGTCGATTTGGGTTTGGAAGTGGCAAGATGGGCTCTAACCTACCTTAGTTTTTTGCTCCTAGACCTTGGTAAGGTGTATATCTCATATTTAACATCATATTCTAAGGCTTCTTGAGTTTTAAAAATTTTTTGTAAAGTGGATGGCCTTGGAATAGGGTGTCGTCCATATCATGGACATACACATGACTTGGCTTGGCTAAGAGCTTGGAGATATGAGCTAAGAATGGTTTGGGTTTTTCTAGAATACACATGACCCTAGGTTGGGAAGTTGAAGGTGGCTTGGGCTTTCCTAAGAGATGGAGGATTCTAGGGGAGGATGACTCCACGTGTTTGGGGTTGCCTAGGGGGTGGACGACTCCTAGGTGGTGGTCGACTAAGGATGGATGAGTAGCCTCTCCATTGAACGGGTGACTTGATATGCAAGGGAAATTTTGATTTCCTTTAAGTTGAGTGTGGTCTTCTCCAAGGATCACCACTACTTGGTTGTCCCATGGGATTTTTACATACTTATGAAAGGTCGAAGGAATGACCCGGAGACTATGAATCCAAGGTCTTCATAGCAATAGGTTGTAATGGGGGTTTATGTCTAAGACATGAAACAACCTCGTGTGTTGAATGTCCCCTATTTCCATAGGCAACTCGACGACTCCTAGGAGATAGGATGTATTACCATCGTATCCAGTGATAACGATGGAACTAGGTTCTAGCCTAGACATGGTGACTCCTACTTGAAAGGCCATATGAACCAGAAGGATGTTTACCTCCTTGCCCATCGACCAAGCACTTGTCTAGAGTGTGGTGATTCAAAACTACCTCTATATGCAAGGCTTGGTTATGGGCTATATTTGATCTCTCCAATTCATCCTTCGTGAACACGATGGGGGCCTTGACGCATATTAGGGAGACCAAGAAGAATAATGACTCGGGAGTAATGGATGGGTTATCCTTGACTCTTTCTAAGATTCTCTCTAAGACTCGTCTATGTTTAGGTGAAGTTTGGATCAACTCTAGGATAGACATGTTTATGTGAAGTTTTCAAAGATGAAATTCCAAATCATAAGGAGTTAACACCACGTTTTTACCTTTCTTTATGCCATGAGATGCATTAAGGATGTATGTTTTTGAAGGGCCGAGTAAAATGACCGCTTCCTTTCTAGCATTTTTATCTAAGTGTGGGGATGATAAATCCTTCAAGACCTAGTCACCTCACCCATACCTTCCCTAAGGCTCGTTCCTATCTTCACTCTACTTTGATGCTTCGGAGCACCACGAATTTTTACTAAGGCTCTAGTCGGGAGCGGGACTCTAAGCACTCCCCGGATCACTACTTGCTTGACTTTTTTTATTACGATAGAAGGTGGTGTGTGGCAAGTAGTGTGTATCGTATGCAATGCATGTTCCATTCCATGAGCCTTGAGTGGGAGAAGACATACCTCTTTTCTTTTCCCGCTTGTGCGTGTATGATTGGGGAAAGGTTCCTTTAAAATCGCTCGGGAGGGCTCCGACTCTTCCGTGACGTGGAGCCTTCCTTACTCAATCAAGTCTTCGATTTGATGCAAGAGTGCAAAATATTTACTTGTATCATGGCCCTTGAGCCTATCATACTTGCAAAACGCGTTTAAAAATTTAACCTTGGGGGGTGTCCCTTTTGGAAGAGCTGGGAGAGTGACCAATCCTTGGGCTAGGAGGAGGTCTAGGACTTCCGTGATTGGTTGTCCTAGCTGGATAAATTCTAATTCTTTTGAGTTTTTCTAATATGTTTTTGTTCAGAAGTTTTAGACGGTCCGACTGAGCTTGGCTCTATACGGACATTTGCAATCTTTTGGGGTTTTGCCCCATTGTCCGTTACGGGCGGCCCAAAAGCCCCTTGCTTTTCGAAAAGGGTTTTTTGTCCCATTCCAGAAATCTTCGTAAACCCCCTTTTTTAAATTAGTTTTGAAGAGCGAAGCCTTTCTTATAAGTTTTTGGAAATTCAAAATTTCATGAAGGGAGAAAAGAGTTTTTAAATCGTTTTTAAAATTTTCAAGGATGAGCATCACAGTACATCCTTCAGAGATGGGCTCCCTTACTTGCCCCAAGAGCAACCTCTATATAACGATGAATAAATGTGCATCCACGTTAGGTGCTTGCTTCGTATCTCTCAAGGTGTTTAAGGTAGGTGTGACTTCAACATTGTGGGAAAAACGTTGCATGAAACAATTCATCAATTCCTCGAAGGTGGCAAATTAGCTCAAGTCGTATGAAGCCAACTATTTAGAAGCACTTCCCTTGAGAGAGAATGAACCAATAAACCGTTTCGAGGAATCCTTCTTTTTATAAGCCCTTCGAGAAAAGAGTTGAAGGTGGGATCTAGGATCCCCACTTTCGTCATACCGATGGAAATTCGGTATGTCATCGTCACTATCGGTTTGATAATCGGATGGTAGAAAATTCGATAGTGTGTATGATCTCTTTTTTTTATTTGGCCTCTCAACAATTGTTGCAAGGCCTTTCTATCTTTAATTGTGAAGGATTCTGATTCACGTTCCTCCTCTAATCTAGAGGTCACTTTGGGCTTTCTCGAATAATTTGATTTTCTATGAGCTCTGGTTTTTTTGTCATGAGAGGAGCAAGATTCTACTGCCTCAGCCTCTTGGCTGATGACAGTGATTTTTTCTTCCATTTCTCTCATTATTTTCCTTTTTAGGGAGGCAAACACATCCCCTTTTGAAATCTCTTTTGAAAACCTTTTCGAAAACCGACTTGATGAACGTGAAGTTCAACTCGACACTTCACAAGATCCTTCTAAACTAGACATGCTTGAAATGCTTGAAATTTGTAAAACTTGTGCACAAGGGAGATATTAACACCAAAATTTTGAGTAATTGGAGTTTGGAAAGTCACCTAAGTTTGAAATCCTAAAAGACTCGAGTCCCACCAAGCGTGCCAATTTTATAGATGTGAAAATTTCACTCGAATCCTATGTAGAAACTTGAAGTAATCTTTTCAACACTACTTTGTGTGCGAGCATGCCAGTTAGTTTCCAAAAACTAGCAAAGTTTTAGAAATCTAACTTATTTGGCGATTGTGGCTGAGCGAGATCTTTTCGCTTTAGACCTTCTTGAACCAATGCTCAAGGGTTAGCCTAAGCACTGGAGGATTTCAAATGTATAGGTGAAGTTTCAAATCCAAATGGAAAATTAGGTGTTGTCAAGAACAAACTCGTGCACTTTGGTTTCAAGTTTGAAAATCAACAAGTTTTGAAAAACAGAAACTGGTTCTATTTTCAGAGTCTGTTTCCCATTTTTTTTTTTTTTTTTTTTTTGAAAAATAAAATTTCTAAAATTTTTGCAGGACATAGCCTGGAATGTAAAGATTCTAAGATACCTTTTGTTTTGAATTTTAGGACTACGGTGATACAAAATTAAATTGAGAAAGTGTCTCTACTCAGACACTCGAAACTGTTCTGTCACAGAAATACAAAGACCCAAAGATAGGTTTGTATCTCAGTGCTCAGAACTCTGAATTTACTGCACTTGGTCTTATTGGAAATCTATGGATATCAGCTTCCCAATGAACCAAGTTTCACTGAATTTGGATAAATATAGACAAAGTTATGGGATGATTACCTAGGCTTTGTTGTAGGAAAACAGTTTTGACATAATGTTTCTGACTTTTTCCTAATCTTACACACCTTTTAATACGTAGATGCATGGCCCTAAAATTCTTGAAAATTTTATTATAAGTGGAGTTAGTGTGCCAAATTTTAGAATGATCAGAGCAACAGTTTATCAATAAAAAATAAAGAAATCAACGTATGCAAGAATGTTGAAATCCATAATTTCATTTTTAGAACATACATGATGCAAACTCACCCGAATTTAAATTGCAACAATACAATATCCCAAAGTAAATTGTTAAAGGGAAAGGAATGGAAATATATAGATTAGCTTAAGCATAGAGGGGATTAGAAGTTATAGGATTTGTATAACATATAGAGAGGTAGAATCAAGAACACAAACAATTAGAGTGCATAAGCAAGAATTGAAAATTTCAGCACATCTACTTCTTATTACATCATGGGGGGAGACAAAGCTCCATTAATACAACCCCTTTTAAATTGAATATTAAGAAGAGAAAGGAGAGAAACAATGGAGCAGGAATACTTACACGGATTCCTCCAAGAACCAGCTCCCAATAGCAAATCGCGGCCCTCACAAATTCCCCTTTCTCCTCTCTTCTTTTCTCACTCAAACTCTCTAATTTTTGCAGTACTTAACCTATTTTCTATACTCTCTTCAACTCTCTCCACTCTTCCCTAGAAGAACTCATGAATTTCCCCAATGATGCAGCTACTCTTCAATGCCCCAAGCTCCCACTCTCCAAGATGTCTAGATGGGATTCATGCCCCCCTGGCATCTATTTATAGCCAAGGGGGGCTCTTCTAGGCCCTTCCTTGGGGCAGGTGATCAAAGACCCAAAACCCAGCCCAAGGTCTTCATGTTCACGTGGATGAGTGGTCCTCCTTGGTCAAATATGGACCAGCCCCATGTGGGCTGGTTGTTGGTTCAAACCGTATACACCTAGCCATGGTTGGCTAGGTCCTAGATGTCTCCAAGTGCAATCGACTGCTTCTTCAACTTGATGTGTCCTCCTTTGTTGGCTCGTCCCATTTAATTAAGGCTAGGTAGGAGTGTCATTTGATGTTTAGCCCAAAGATGTAGGGTGGACAAGGCTAGGAAAATTCTTTTTGATCAAGTTAAGGCATTTGATTTAAACTAGGTCATGCTTCATATTTAACTCAAGTGACTCAACCTTAGTACTTAGTCAAGTTCAACTAGGTTTAGTTTTGGTGAGGCTATCCACTTGACTTGATCTTGGATGAAGACGTGCCTTGATTCGACATGATCTACTCTCTTGCTCCACGGCTTGAGCTTCGTGAACTCGATCTTGGCTTGAAGCGGGCCCCAACCGTTGCCTTAATCTTCGCCTAATTTGCTCAAATCTTCTAGGCCTTATCCTTTTAGCTTTAATTTGAAACCTTTTAAAATCTTTATTTTAACGATTTAAAATTTTCATTTTAAAGCAAAAGGTTTTTTTAAAACAAGTCGACTTTCGAAGTTAGGAGCGTTTTTAGAAAAGTTTATTTAGGGTGTTTACAGGAAGTAAAATAAAAAAAGGGCATTTTCTTCTTTGCCATTATCTAAATGAATTTGGATTAATGCTAAAGAGGGGCATCTGTAAATATCCTAAATGAATTTTATAAAAATAATCTCAATTTTGAAAATTAGCTTGTTTTAAAACCTCTGCTTTAAAGTGAAAATTTTAAATCTTTAAAATAAAGATTTCAAAGATAAAGATGTTCAAATTAAAGCTGAAATTTTCCTTTTTGGAGAGAGAAGTAAAATGGGGGGAAGGCTTATCCCTTTGGTTACTTGATTCAACCGAGATCGTCCCATTTCTTAATAGCATCTGCCATTTGAAAATATTTTGATATTTTGAACAAGGCTCCATTTTGTAAGCCGAGGATTTTTGAAATGTCCCCAATTTATTTTTGAAGACTCTACTTTTCGTAAAGCATAAATTCCTTCATTTGGGGTCATACAATCAACCTTGATCCTTCTTTCAAGAAGTTTCAAAGGAGCTCAATTTTAAGAATCTTTTTGAAAGAATTTAACATAGACCCTTTCAAATATTGGACGTTTTCGGGGTCTACTAAATTTCTACCCACAATATCAACATGATTTATTGATTTTTGTTGCCCTTTTATGACATGGGGACATTCCTACATGGGCTGCCACCTTTCTGGGCTTCTTTGGATGAATGATATGTATGTGATGTATGGTATGCATTCCATGTGATTCAATGAAAATACATGCTTTATGAATGATGAAAATATGAAATGTATTTCACATGTCATGATGGAGATACATTTTGCATGATATTGATTCTCCATGGAAGGTGTCTAGGGATGTATTTAAAATGCCCCTAGCTTGATGGAGAGGAATGATTCACATGGCCACATGGTGAAGGGCCATGGTTTTTCCAAGGGAAATTTTGGGTTTTTGGGATGTTCCTGCATTTGGCATTTATGGTTTTTCTAACATGATCATGACACTTTTGGCTTAAGGATGGAAAACTTAAGTGGCCATCATATTTGAATTGACATGATCCCCACATTTTCCATCATGGGACTCATATATTTATCCTAACCTGATCAAGGTTTTCATATCAACAAGATGCTGAAAATTTTTCTTTTCAAAGGCACATCTTCATCAAGTCAAGCAGATAGCCTCACCAACCTTAACCTAGTTGAATTTGACTAAGACCTAGACTTGATTCACCTAGGCTAACCATGACTCATGGCCTAGCTCTAATCAAGTGACATTAACTTGACCAAATTAGACTTATCTTAACCATGTCTACCCTACATTCTTTGGCTAAACTACAATTGAATCCCCATTACCTAGCCTTGATCAAATGGGACGAGCCACAAGGGAAGTAACACCACATTGGGTACCTAGGCTCAACCGGTTATGCCTAAGTGTACTTGACTTGAGCCAAGAACCAGCCCACATGGGACTAGTCCAACTTTGACTAAAGGGGACCACAAGGCCACGTGAAGACCAGACCTTGGGGCTGGATTTGGGCCATGGAGCACCCGCCCCAAGGAAGGACCTAGAAGAGGTCCCCCTTGGCCTATAAATAGAGGCCAAGGGGGGACGACTTTGGCATCTTGGAGGCTTGGAGCATTGGAGAGCGAGTAATCTACACCTTGGGCTGGGAATTTCATGAGCTTCCACTAGGGAAGAGTGGAGAGTGGAGAGAAGGAGTGTAAAAAAGTAGGCAAGGGCTGCAATAGTTAGAGAGTTAGAGTGAGAAAAAGAGAGAAAAGAAAGGGAAGGTGAGGGTTGTGGGCTTCCATTGTGAGCCGATTTCTAGAAGGCATCAAGTAAGTAGTCCTCATCCATCATTCCTCCCTATTCTCTTCTTCACATTCAACTCAAAAGGGGTTGTATTAATGGAGCATTGTCTCCCTCCATGATGTAATAAGAAATAGATGTGCTGCAAATTTTTGATTCTTACTTATGCACTCTAATTGTTTGTGTTCTTGATTCTACCTCTCTATATGTTATAAACATTCTATATCTTATAATCCCCTCTATGCTTAAGCTAATCTATATATTTTCATTCTTTTTCCTTCAGCAATTTACTTTGGGATGTTGTGTTATTGCAATTTAAATTCAGGTGAGTTTGCATCACGTATGTTGTAAAAACCAAAAAATCTGATTTCAGCATTCCTGCATATATTGATTGCCTTATTTTTCATTACTAAACTGCTGCTATGATCTACTTGAAATTTGACACACTGTATCTACACACACAGGCCCACTTGTAATAAAATTTTTAAGAATCTTAGGGTCGTGCAACTACGTATTAAAAGGTATGTAAGATCAAGAAAAATCCTAAATCGTTTCTGTCAAAACTATTTTCCTACAATAGAGCATGTGTAATCATCCCATAATGTTGTCTGTAGTTGTCCAAATTTGGTGAAACTTAGTTCGTTGGAAAGATACTATCCATAGCTTTCTAACAAGACTAAGTGTACTAAAATCGAAGCTTTGAGCACCAAGATATAGGCCTATCTTTGGGTCTCTATATTTGTATGACAGAACAATTTCGAGTGTCTGAGCAGAGACACTTTCTTGATTTAATTTTGTATCACCATAGCCCCCAAAAATAAATCAAAAATAGTTTTGAAATATCACACGAGGATCTGTTAAATTCTCAAGATTTTTGAAAATTTGGAAGGTATTGAAATAAAATTGAAAATCAAGGTCTGAACAGAACCAATTTCTATTTTTTAGCACTTGATGAAATCTTATCTTCCAAAACACTTGGTGCCCTAGGAGAGTCTTTATATCAATTCATACGCATTGAACCTTGCTCAGGGGGTTGTCCTGTGTAATCAAGGTCTAAGGAAATTTCATTCGGTTGTTTCTAGCATTGGCTTCAAATCTCTCTCTTATCCTTAACCGATGAGCGAGTGAGTCAGTCTTAATTACTTTGGTGAGTCATATCCATTATGTGGCAGACCTTGTGCGCATGAGTAAGGAAAATCAGTAAGCGTGCGTGAAACCTCTCAGCTCAAGTTTCTTATCTCTAATTATCCTCTCAATATGCAATGTAATAGAGAATAATATTGACACCTCCTGCCTCTATAAAGACTGTAGAATATATATATATATTGATGATCTCTGACCTCCCTAAAACAAAATCTATGAGTTTCAAGCAACCATGCTTCACCATCTCCTGAAAGCTCTCCAATGACATGATATCTGTAATTGCCATCTCTAAGAACATTCACCCACCTATCAACATACAAGCTCATAAACCAAAGTATCTGCATCTTATTGGGTTGTCCAAAATCTAATATGTTAGTAGTTTTTTTGTCATGAGTTATATATATGGAGCATTAGGATCCTGTCCAACATTGGATATAGGGTCAAAACTACTTTAAAAGAAATATCACATCAGGGAGATACTCCACCCGCTCGGCTATGCCCATGTCATCAGCCCCTACTGACCTTTTCTCAAATAGTACTCCTCTTTGCATGCTCCCACAAAGACAACTCCCTCTTAGTAGATTTGTTCAAAGGTCTTCCTTTAGGATGCCGAAGAGGTGGTTCCTCTAGTGCAATGTTGTGAGGATTCAGGTTCTCATTAATAGGTCAACCAACTTGTTCTATTTTTCTTAGTGGTCCTAAAGTTTAGCAGCACACCTAAAAATAAAAACTATTTTTTAAGTATCTACTAATAACCCACATACATGAGCATCATTTGACAAATAGTTCGATAATAACCAAAAAATGTGGCTCCTTTAGAAGCGTAAGAAGGCATTTATATTTGAGAGTAGAATAGATGTGGACTAGGTTGAATTAACAATTTTAGGAGTTGGGTTGCACCCAAAGTTCTCACAAACACTTCAGTTGCCCTGACCACCACACTGGGCATGCAGCTCAGAAGACATTGGAGGAACTCAAGGAGACCCTAACACAGATTGGCTTTTCCTTGTCTCGTTTCTAGTTGATTGTTTTCTCTATATTTTATATGATCAGTTGAGGGTCTCTTTCTCATGCACACATATTTATGGCCTTCAAAATTCTGTCCATTGAGAGAAATCTTCAAGATTCCTAAGCTGTGCATACAATAGTGAACATAGACACTCTAATGAGTGTTGAAATAGATGAAATCACATTATGTTGCCCACATCATTTTGTCAAGTTGTTCTAGAGATATATGACTTCTCAATTTCCCTGGGCCAGGTCTCTTCTATCCGATAACGCTCACCACATGGCAAACTTTTCCTTTTCTTGGTTATTCTCACATATCTTCGACCACGAAAAGGAAGAAGCTAAGGAGAAGAAGAAAGCAGGAATGTTTAAACCGAATATTTGTGGTTCTACATTGAATACATGAAGCAGCTGGTAAATCAGCTCAGTTTAGCTTGTTTGCACTTGCTTCGTGATCTACAGCTTGCATAACCCAGCTTGCTTTGAACAAAATTCCAAAAAAGAAACTGACCTGCGAAAAGTTCGCCACAAAAGAGTTCCTAACCCAAAAAGGATGTCAAGGGTAATCATCTTTAACATCTCTTTTGGTAGGTGGTCAGATTAAGTTCTTTTTTCATCATGTATTGTAAGGTTTTACATTTTCATTTTGACAGATCCCCATTTCTTTGTTTTGCTCTTTTGATTGTATGCAGCTCTATAGGAGAACCCCTTTACCTTCTTTTAGAAATGACGTTTCTATCTTTTGATTAAAAAATACTAAGTAGATAGCTCATTGATCCATTTCAGTCCACATCCAAACTTGATAGCCTATTCTTGTACCATATTTCTTAAAGTCGATTGTTTTCAACATTTAATAACTTACCCATACTCGCTATTTGTCAAAAGCTCGTATAATATTAAATAATATGCAACATACTAGGCGACTTTGCACATGTTGATCCATTTGAGTATGTGTTGTTAAGATGGAGCTCATGCCTCTTACCTGACCTGCATCGAGGTAAGTATCGCAAGGTTTCACAATACCACTTTAGACATTTGATGCAAATGACAATTTAATATTTGAAGCCAATCCTTCAAATGGTATCCGTTTCATACGACATGGTTTGTGTTCTCAATGTCCAACTCCATTATGGTAAGGTTTCACAAAAACATACCACCTTAGACATTTGATGCGAATGACAATTTAATATTTGAAGCCAATCCTTCAAATGGTATCCGTTTCATACGACATGGCTTGTGTTCTCAATGTCCAACTCCATTATGGTAGCTTCTGCATCCTGTATCTCTCGTTATAGACTCAATACCGAGTCAGGTTCGCTGAACTAGCTCCTTTCAGTCTATCAAACCAGGTCAGCCAGTCCAATAGGAACCAACCAATTGCCACTTTTAAGCTCAACTTGGCTTGGTTACTAATGTTACTCGTAATTACTTTTCTCTTCCATCGTCTTACTACTTACGTGATACACTAGCACTGGTTTTACAATACTTGGAGTATGTGCCACAATTATTGTCGGGTGATACTATGTTGTTAGAGACATACGAGTGATGTTACCAACAAGCACATTGCTTGATGATGTTTTATAAGACAACCGTCGATGATGGTGAGGATGCATGAGCTCAAGAGTGCATATAATTCCCATACTAGGTTTATGTCTTATATTTGGGGCTTTTGGGATGTTCTTTTGTACTATTCATTACATGTATATTTTAGTTTCTCATTCTTCATCCTTAATATAAAGAGAAACAAATGTATAATTGAATACAATTAGAATAAAATAACTAGTGCATTTAAATTGAAAAATATATAAATAACATCTAATCACCATCCTTAATGTTATGTACAATATAATCACTTGACCTCATTTGCATGCACATCTGAATATGTGCATGCATCGATCTCAATTCGTAGCACTTTCATGTTGATATTATTCTTAACATGAAAATATAGGTGGCATCCTAGAGCCATCACATGTGTATTTGAAAAGAAATAGGATACAAGAAAAAATAAATAATCATAAATTAGATATGCTAATGATATACTGTCATTATCATTAGAAAATATCATGTTAAATGATAATAACACACATACCATATATCCCTTACAATTGGTTGTTTAACATCTGACACTATTGACAAAAATGTCATCGACCATCTCATACAAAGAAGTGCCAAGGCTATACTCTATCAAGTAGTGATGACCGAACCTATATCTGATATAAACATCTAATAATCAATACAATAAGAGTCATCCTTCGTGTATGTAATACAATGAATTAGCATCAACACCACCCTCTTCCATCAAAACTTATGAGTATAGGTAATATTGACGTGCCACTTCCTTCAAGCACTCTCTTTAAGCTTCACACTATCACTCCTCCTGCCATCCCAAAAGTTCATCAATGACTCAATCCCGTAATTTCTATCGTCAACAATAATATCCAGTAATTTACAAATATACCCATAAAGCAGGGTATCATCATCTCATATAATGGTTTAAAGTCTGATCGTATTTAAGTGTTCTTCTCAATACGAGAACTAGGAAGTCGATATTAGAAAGAGAATAACAACTACCTAATGATGAATGCCCCATTCCCAGAAGGGTCTCATGCCCTTGACCATGTGCCTACCACGTCCATGCATTCAATTTGAGATGTTTCTATATCCTCTCTTGTGTGATCGATGGTATGGGGTATGTCCACCTTTATGTCTACCTTCCTCTAAAATGGATCAATTATTGATAATTTTATCAATCTCTATATTTAAGGAGAAGACTGATCTCATGAGCATACAACCTATGCGAACAATGCAATATACATCAACATATGGCTGAGTCTAAATCTACCATCTCGATACAATTGTACTCCCTTATAATCAAGTTAAGAAAGTATCTTGATAATCTTCTCTAAGTATTTGCTATAATATCTTGTGTCATGTCAGTATAATGTAATGTCTAGTGATGGTTCAATATTCCTTAAATAACTTTTCAATTCTATAATCTACACTAATTCGATAAATGTATTTATTTCCAAATGGTATTGAATCTTCCAATTGAGCTACTAAAGAACCATTTCAGCCTTATGTGTGCATTCTTCATTCTATCCATTAAAGAACAATCTTTATATGGATAAAAACTATAAATAATATACATACACATTAATAATCAATTTTATATACCTATTAGTTATATAAGTACAATAATGAATTACCCTATCTATTCATACTAGCACGATTCTCTCCTTATATGGTCCAAGTACTGCTCTCTAATGTAAGAGAGCATGATAGATTTTTTTTTTAATTCAATTCAATTACCTCCACTCTGTCTTCTTATAAACTGTTTTCATCTGATAAATATACGATCTCCCTCTAACTCGTACTGAATGCACCCGCCATATCATTATTCTTTATCAATTTTAAATGCTTCAGTATTTTTCATATTGTACCTTCTACACATAAAGTGCACCACATCCAAAAATATGGATTCAATGATATTCACCAATGCTACATAACAATCATTGCAAATTACACGTAGAAATATGTTTCAAGTGCATAACTCTCTATCCCACCTCAATACCTAAATATACCATACTCATAAAAGTGAAAGCTATAGAAAAAATCTTCTTAGTGTGAACTAACCTAAAAAAAAACATCTTAATACCTGTAAATTGTAAAGTAATACAATCCTTATATACTATGTAAGAAACAACATTAGAAACATAAAAAAACTCATATATGTTTGTCTTATATGTGTTGTTAAACTTCAATACCCATCAAAATACATGTAATAGTTGCAGTAAACATTGATGTGCAAACACAATGTCGATGATAATATCTATGGGTATCTTATGATTCCATGTTTGATACTGATGATTCTAGGTCATATAATAGCTACTATATAATATTTTGAGAACCCCTATCTTCCTCTCTAATTTTCATCATTGCATTACAAATATGCATTGTTGTACCAACATTTGACTCATCAACCCACTTCAAATACATCAAAATATGCTTGAGCTTCCATGACCTTTTGTGAGATTCTTTTGTCACACTATACTCGGATTTACCCAATCTCTTAATAAAAGCATGACCTTTAAAATATAACCCTAGAGGGTGATTATGTATCCTATTAACTACATTTGACTTCCAATAACCATAACTTTACCCTCTCCTATCAATAAAAATGGACACTCCCTTCTTAGTGTTCGTCCACCTATTATTTTCAACATCAATATTTCTATTCATCTTTATTTTCCACTCCTTTTATGCTCAAACCAAACATTATTTGTTATGCCTTTACTCTTCGAAGAAAGAATAATAATAATAATATACTTTTCTCAATATTTCTAATGTACTCAATAAGCTCATTATAACTGAAAAACCATCCTCTATCAAAAATATAAGTAAATAATCAAGTACATCACCCTCACAATCAATAAATGTCTCTTTTACTTCGTGAGCCTCTCAATAAAAAATACCTCATCTGATATGCTGCCGGTCACATCTCTTACAAATGAGAGATGACTTAGGCCACATTTCTACTCGAGAATTAAGTGAATCAATTCCTTAAGCCCAAAATTGTGAAACATTCAAAAAACAATTTTTTTTGTAAAAATCCAATACAAACAAGCAAATATTACAAAATATTTAGAAGAATGAACTTGCTTATAACTTCTTGTTCTTGATTCTTGATTCTTCTTTCATTTTTTCTTTCTTCTTTTATTTATTTTTTACTGGGAGATTCACTACAGTTGTGTGTGCTCTGACTCTAAAGAACCAACAATGACCCAAATGAAAGAAATATGGCCATCGAAATAATGAGAATAGAATGCGTGTGTGGATAGTTAAAAGGATATGCAAATACCAATCCCAAAAATAAACAAAAACAAAAACAAATAGGGGTTCTTTGGTCTATTTGGCTCATTTTACCATCTCTAGTATTGATAGGTAAAGAGTCCAATTTGAATCCCTATTTGTTTGTTAATTGGTTGGCTCTTAGAGGATAGGTAAAGAGTCCAATATGAATACCTGCCGCCAATGGCAATGGGGCTGGGCGGGGACCGGTAGGCTTATATGGGGCTTTATATCTGAATCTAATTTCATTGTGTGCCCGTACCCGCCCCGTTACCCGTGCGTGCGGATCGGAGATCAGGAACTCGATTATCAGGCTGAATCGCCGCCTACCTTTGTGAGTATAAACCTTCCAATGAACAATGAAATCATAGGCCAGAGGAGCCATACTTCATGATCGATGCTGGCCTCTCGTATAGTCACATAGAAGAAGCCATGACTGGTGCGAGCAGATGCTTCACCAATCTCTCTTCCTCTCAGTACCTTGTAACCTACCCACTTCTCCATCTTGCAGTTCGAAGATACCACCCTTCGAGAACTAGGATTTTTCTAGGGTTTACGCCTCTCTGCTCCATTACTACCATCCCTACCACAACGCCAGAGACGGAGTCTTTGCAGCAACTTCTGCAATCCGAGCGGCACGCTTTTCTTCTGGAGAAACTGAGATTCAAGCACCTGAAGGATGCTGCAAAGGCGCAACGAAGGAAGCCACCTGTCTCTGTGTCTGCGGAAGAGAAGAGGAAGAAGGAGAAGCATGGTGGTAATGTTGTTTCCGTATCTTCATTTGTAGAGCTGGGATTGAGTGAAGAGATGATGGGTGCGGTTAAGGAGATGGGGATTTCGGTTCCTACGGAGATCCAGTTTATTGGGATCCCTGCCGTGCTGGAGAGGAAGAGTGTGGTGCTGGGCTCTCATACTGGCTCGGGCAAGACTTTAGCGTACATGCTTCCCCTGGTTCAGGTACCCGATTCGTTGAAAGACATGATGAGCATCTCAAATTGAATTCTCAACTTTTTTCTGGTGTTCTTGCTTCTTTTTTCGAATATTGAACTCTATGGCAACAAAGAATCCATATAGCCGACCCCATCTAGTATGGGAAAAGGTTCAGTTGTTGATGGTCTTGGTGTTTTTCTTTGCTTTTCGTTCTGAACTATTAGTAATTAGTAGGCATGGAATTGGACGTCTTTTGATACTAAATAATTTGTTCAAGGAGTTGCTTCTGTTCACCTGCCATTTCGAACAAGCTGCACTGGACAAAGTAGAGGGATGAACATGAAACTGAGATTTTCTACCGTGGTTGTCCTGATATTTTTTTCTAGAATGGTTAAACATGATGTCTCATATGTGTATGCGGTAGCCATTCTAGTTATACATGCTTGTGTGCCTACCTACTTTCATGGGAGTAAGAAAATTATTGTCAAACTTACAGAGAGAAAAATATGATTGGATGTTTACGTGTATATGGGGAGAAGAAGTACATTGATCACAGACTCTCAATGGAGCTCAAAGTTGGTTTCTAGATGTTATTTTCGAGTTTCATGTGTTTGGAACGAGGGATGGTTTGGTCATTCATGTTTTACATAGTTTTAAGCAGCATTTGTATTGTTAGATTACCAACAAACATTTTATGAGAGAGATGATTCTACAGTTGTTGCAGGAAGATGAAGCTACTTTCGGTATGCTAATGAAGCCTAGGCATCCACAAGTGGCTGTTATGTGTCCTACACGAGAGCTCTCTGAACAGGTTTTCTTTCTATGCAAAACCCATGTTTGGAAAAGCTGAATTCTTTGTCTTTCTGCCATTTCTCCTTTGGTACTTATTGTGATTATGATAAGAATATTCATGTAACTCTTTCGTGTGCCAAAATCTATCAGTCATCATGCAAGGTTTTGGTCAACCATGATAAGCGGGGGTGGACAAATAAGACTGCAGGAGGATTCCTTAAATGTGCCTATTGACATGGTGGTTGGAACTTGGAACCCCTGGGAGGGTTCTTCAACATATAGAAGACAGCAATATGGTCTATGGTGATATTAGATATTTGGTAGGATATAACTTTAAGTTATCTAGTTTAATTTAATAGCAAATAGTCTGGTGTCCTTATGTTTGTTTCTAACTTCCTGTGCATGTCTTGGTGTTAATAAACTTAATATTCAAACTTGGGGTCTGCATGTCAGGTTTTAGATGAGGCTGACACCATGTTTGACTGTGGGTTTGGTCCGGACATTCACAAGTTTCTCAGTCCACTGAAGAACCGTGCCTTAAAGCCCAATGATCAAGGGTACCAAACGATTTTGGTTACTGCAACCATGACCAAGGTTTGATAATTGTCATTTCATCTGGGCAGAACATGTAGAGATCATACAGATTGACCAATGAAAAAGGCTTAAACAAGGTATGCATGTGTTTGATATCCTTTTATGTAGTATTGTGACTATTGTCACAGGTATGCATGTCTATTTACTGATTTATCTTGCTCTGTAAGTTCATTTGCGTGCCTTATATAGCATATTCAGTTGTGATAAGTTCATCAAACTAAAACATCCAGTGGCAGCTGATATTTCACCAAATTTTGTAAACCCTGGCAACTCATCTTAAAAGTATTGCTACTTTGAGTTCTAAAAACTTGTTAGTCCTTGTTTAGCTGTTTATATTAACTTTCCTGTTGCGAAAAAACTAGTGGCTGTTTTTCACCTTGTTATCTTAACTATATTTTGCTTTGTACATTGTGAAGAGCAAGTTTATCAACCAAAATGCCAATTTGCTCTTGAACGTTGTGAAGAGGAAGTCCATGATGCAAATTTTCAATATTGTTTGAAATATAGAAATAATTGCAGGCAGTTGAAAAAAATGGTAGATGAGGAGTTTCAGGGAATAACTCATCTTCATACTTCATCATTCCATAAGAAGATTGCTTTAGCAAGGCATGACTTCATCAAGCTGTCTGGTGCTGAAAACAAGTTAGGGGCGCTTTTACAGGTTGAGTCATGCTTTTACAGCTACTGATTATATGCATATATTAGTTGCATGGTCATTGAAATCTTTTTGAGGGTTGAGGACAACCTAAAGGATCACTTGTGTCACCTGAAGTGTATGAACATTTCTAGGGAAAATGAAGGGAGTTGTTAATGTATTTTGTTTATTTATATCTATGATGTTTTAAACTGAATAAAAAATAGCGAGGAGAACTCGAAAGGCTTTCTCCTTTACTGTTCCTTTGTTCTATTTTTGCGGGCAAATTGTATTACATTTGGAGGGGTGTTTTAATTCTTGTTACTGCAGGTTCTTGATCCAAGTCTTGCGAAAGGAAACCATGTGATGGTATTTTGTAATACCTTGAATTCTAGTCGAGCGGTGGATCATTATCTCAGTGAAAATCAAACCTATACAGTTAACTACCATGGAGAGGTTCCAGGAGAACAGAGGTATGGTACTTCTCAGCCGTTCTTTCTCTTAAGGAGATTAATTACAGAAAGCTTGCTGTCACAAAGAAACATGCAAAGAAAGGGCTTGTTGTAGACTGTGCTAGACAGACATCGTTTGTTTCTTAAAAAGCTACTGATTGTATACTATTTTGTCACCAAGATATGTTGCTTGCGTGCCAGCTAGTTTGAACTTTTAACAGTGACTTGTAAGTAAGCTCTGATTGCTTAAGAGTCCTTGATCCACAAGTTAGTTAGTCTTAAGCTCAACGATTTGTAATTTTGACTCCTAAGGATCTCTTGTATGAATGAGCAAATCCTCTTTCATATTTGGGTTTTTCCGTAGCCAGAATGAGTTAAAGATTTTAAGCATCGCATCTTCACTTAAAGCATTTCACTCACCTGCTATATGACCTCCAGAGGCGCTTTTTCATTTGCCATTATGAACTGAAAGAAGGCACCATCTGTTTGCTGTTAATTTAGCTACTCATATAAAACTAATTTGTATATAGCTGCATTCTTTACTTGCTTCAGCTTTACTTTAATAGAGTGGTAGCGTCCTGACCTGTTCTGAGGCAAATCCTGAGCTTTCCTCACTGAAGCAATGGATGCATAATCACCTTGGACATTCGCTCAGCCTCTTGGATCGGAAACGTGACACAATCATAGTTGGTTTCTGGGTCTTTTGTTGCCAAAGTGAGCAACTCCACAATATTAGAGCATCTTACCATTTTAGTAGCACCATGTTACGAACGGAGTTCAACTAAAGTGATGATGTAATGGCCTTTCTCTCTATCCACATAAAAGTTGCTTCCTTTAAACTTTTGTGATAGTTAGAAGGTTCACATGTGGAATATCCAGCCTGCTGCTAGAAATGTATTCCGTTGTCCATGGGAGCTTTCTTGTTTTCCCATACATGATACTCTATCAACTGACTAAATGTAAACAGTTCATGACTATCGCTTATGGTATAAGAAAACGATCCTTCAAGTCACTTGAGGAATCCCAACCAATCATGAATTGAACAAATCGAGAACAGCCAATAAACAAATCCACCAAAAGCTAAGTGTTTCAATGCCTAATACAAGTCAAATAACAAGCAATCAAAGGGTCAAAACAAGTGTCAAAGTGCTGCAAAACATGTTTTATTAAGAGATAAGAGGCTCCAATTATAGAGCAAATCTACATGTTTATTTTACACCAATTAGAGAAGGGGAGGTCCCCAACGGCTAGTCAATGGGGGTGGCGAGGGCCCTGATGGCCTTGGTTATCCATCACACAAACACGGATCCTAGTGGCCCATCCTATTACATTTTAACACCTCACTCAAACTTACAGTAAAAAACTAAATCTAGGAGCCAATAATGACTTGGTGAAGAAGTCAGCTAGTTACATTTTAGATGGTACATAACATAGAGTGAGCTTCTTCTTTAAACATTTCTCTCGAACAAAGTGGCAGTCCATCTCAATATGTTTCATTATTTCATGAAAGTGTTGTTAGATACAATGTATATGACACTCTTGTTGTCATAAAACATCACGGAGGGTTGTTCTAGAGTGACTCCTATGTCTCTTAACACTTCTATGATCCATGAAGTCTTAGCAACAATAGTTGCCATTACATGATAGTCTGCTTCTATGGAAGATAGGGATAACTTCTGTGTTAAAAGAAAGAGTTGGATCCATCTCCTATTGGATCTATTCTCGGTCTGATCCAATAGGAGTTGTTAGGAAGTAAATCTTTAGTATAGGGGTATATTTGTCATCCTTTAATGTTTAACATATTAAAGTATCCCTAAGAGGTTACCGTAAAAGTGAGTGGAAGAAAGTAAAAAAAAGAGGCGGCAATCAGTGATTCAGTGTGAAGACACCATCCCCCATCTCCTCTTCTTATCTAGTGTAAATCTTGATTATTTTGAATGAAAAGTTGTGTTAGAAATCAACATGGTATCAGAGCCTAATCGGGGTGATTAAGAGTTCGTCTCGTGAGCAAGTGGCGGTAGCAGTGGTGCAAGAGTCACCTAGGGTTTAACTCAATTCTGTGTCATTTAGAAAAAACTCTTTACGTGTGGCGAAATCCAACCTTACTTGCGTAGAGGTATTTTATTTCAAAAACTAAAGATGGGGAGGATATTTGTCAGGATAGTATAAAGAAGGGGCTTTGCTTTTTTGAGGAAATAAGAGGGATAGGAACAAAGAATCTATCTACCTTAATAGCAACAAACTGGAAAGAAGTTGTTCGTTTTGATGTTTGGGGTCCATGTTTCGCTACTTCTTTAAATGGTTACAAATATTTTATATCATTTATTGATGACTGCATCCGATTTACTATGATTTATCTTATGAAATATAAGTATGAAGTGAAAGGTATTCTATCATCATTTTATATGTTTGTTCATACTCAATTTTAGCTGCCAATTAAAATAATTCGTACTGATAATGGAGGAGAATTTATGTCTCATTCCTCCATGTATTTTTCTTGAAATATGACATACTACATCAAACATCATATTCAAATACTCCTTATCAAAATGGTGTTTCAAAAAGAAAAAATCGTCATATACTTGAAGTTGGGGATACAATGTTCCTAAGTATTAGTAGGGAGAAACTATTCTAACTACGGTATACTTGATAAACTATATGCCTAGTATGGTGCTAAGTGGGAGTACTCCATTCTATTCTATGTGTCCTACTCAAAAGCAATTTTATATACCTTTGAAAGTATTTGGTAGTACTTGCTTTATTCATATATGTAATAATCTAAGAGATAAATTAGATGCAAGGGCACTTAAATGTATTTTTTTGGGGATACTCACTTACTTAAAAGGATTATAAATGTTATGGCCCATTAAAGAAAATAGTCTATGTCACAATGGATGTGATGTTTCATAGTAAATTTCTTTGTATAATACAATTATAGTGCCTATCTTACCTACCGAAGACTATAGATTGGATGAAGACGAAGAACAGAAAATGGTTTACAAAGAACCGACTACAAACAAGTTTTTGAAGACATACTCAAGGGGAAACCGACAAGTTATCATGCCCGATCCTAATGCTATCCTTGATCATAACCTTCATCCTGCATCAGTTCCACAAGTCTCTGAAGTAAACCCTTCAACTCTTTCTGATATTTGTAATGATCTATCCATTGCAGTGTTGTTCGATGTGTATCGTATCGTATATCGTTTTGGTCCATGATATGAGTATCATATCTCCTCGTATCATAATTTAATACTAAAAAATTGGTAAAAATCTCAAAAAGATAAAAAAATATGATAAAATGAATTCATATAATAAAAAAATTTAGTACATATTCATAATTCACCATTCAATAATTGAAAAAGAAATTGCATGACATCCTTATAAAAAAATACAACTTTTATAATTAAAAAAATACATTTACAAATTGTAATAAGGATCAAGTAAATAATCATCATTTTCTCCTTCTTGAAGATCCTCGTCACTTTCCGTTTCAAAATCAAAATCATCATCCCTTGATGATATTGTTGTTGCACTCCTTCCAAATTAATCAATACAATGTCTTCTTCATTTAGGAGTGTATTTGCTTAATTATATTACATAATCCACTCCTCTAACGTCTTCTTTTATAAGGAGTACATTTGCTTCATTATCTTACATAATATACTCCTCTAATATATCAAAATTATACAAACTTATTATCCAAACTTATCCAAACTTACTAGTATTTGTACTAGGTTCCACTAGTGATGTCATACTCTTTTGTTCTATTGATCTGGCAATGTTCCTGGTCTTTAAATGTGTTTGGTGACAGAGATTATTCTGTGCAAAGGCATACAATATGGAGTCAAGAATCCAATCAGATTGAGTAATAAGAAACCAATTGTTCGCACCCAAAATCATTCAAGCAGCTTTATATTGTATAAAGCTACAATAGTAAGTACATAACTTTATATTAAAGCAAAACATATAAATGGTAAACAACTACTAATTTCATCATAATACACAAATCAATCTTCATTATTCGGACCCATTTATTCGTGAGTTACAATTTTTTTTGGACATGTCGCACTGACACGGTGTCGGTGTCAATGTCGGTGTCGCACCAGTGTCGGGGTCGACACTCCACCCCTTAGAAGTGTCTGTGTGACTTAGACTTGAGCAGAAAATGAGGCTTGTAGATGGGGAACTGCTTCAGGACCCCACTCCATATTGGCAAATGGTTGGTGTTTTAACTTATCATATTATGCATGCTGAATATACAATAAGTCAATTTCAACATGCATCCACTACTGTCCACATGAGTGCAGTCATGAGAATAGTTAGATATGTTAAACATACCACAAAAAGAGAGTTTTCTTATTTTCCTCATCTTCTTTAAAAGTAATTGTCTATATTGACGTTGATTGGGGATGTGATATCATTGATAAATACTCCACCAAAGGTTATTGTGTGTTTTTAAGTGACTCTTATCTCATGAAAGTGTAAAAACAACAAAAGGTCTCACTCTTATCCACAGAGACCGAATACAGCGCAATGACAACAACAACAAAACTAACGTGGCTTGGACAACCCCTGAAAGACCTACACATACATTTGGAGTCTTCGCTTCAGATATACTGTTACAATAAGTGTCATATACATTGCACACAATGCCCTCCACGAGCGCACAAAGCACATTGAAATGAATTGTCATTATGTCCGAGAAAAATATCTACAAGGAAATCTTGATCTCCATTATGTTCAGATTGAGTATCAACTCACAATTATATTCAATAAAGCTCTTTCAACATCTCGGTTTAAAGAACTTGTGAGCAAATTGTCACTTGTTCCTCTATTAGTTTGAGGGAGTGTGTTAGAAGAAGGAATACTGCTACCGCCACCACCACCTACTGATGCTATCACCTATCGCCGCTACCTCTTACCAGCTGTTGGGCCAGCCAATGGACAACAACCCAAGGCGAGCACCCAACAACAACCATTGGGTATTGTCCCTCCTTCTTCCTCTCTCTTTCCTACTCTCTTTTGCTATTGTATTCTACTTTCTTTTGTTTATAAATACCTCCTCTTCACTCTTGTAATATCAAGTTGTTGTTCTTTGCCTTATAATAAAGTGTTCTTTCTTCAAAGTGTTTTATGTTGTGCAATTTGGTTCTTAAGGCTCAGATGGATTGAGAAGAGGCATATGCACTATTTCTTACCGAATGTGACAGTATCACCAAGAAGCATGAAGATTAAGACCTTGAGTTGCTGAAGTAAAAAACTAGGAGAGCTGTAAAAGGCAGTTGCAGTTACCATGTGAAGGGGCAAAAAACCGATTAGTATGAGTAGGTGCGTGTATTCTACTATTTGAGTGGTAGAGAGAGGGCACCCAACCAACACACCGACAACAACCATCATGTGAAGAGGCGTAGGAAAAGCCGTTTTAAGTGTGTATGGTGGAGATTGTACCTCCTACCATAAACGATCTTCTTTCTTAAGAAGAGAAAAATATGATTTTGAAGTGTAGCTGCCCATTCACTTCATGGAGAAGAAGAAAGAGAGGGAGCAATCGACAGCTATAGAAGGGTCGTGTGCTACCCATGTGTTCTTGATTGTTAAAGTTGATTTAAAGAAGCCTCATAGAGATCATTTGTACATGTGTGGTAAAGAAAGAACCAGTTTTTCGGTAAGTTTGGAGTTTGAAGTATCTCACTCCCAGCTTGAGAGGGGGTGTTGAAGAATATGTATTTGCTGTTTTTAGTGCTAGTTTTATAATTTATGATATTTGGGTATTATTGTAATTGCCCATAGTACTAAAGATATTTTGGTAATTTTCTGTTTTACAACCCATTATATAAGGGTTTCCCCAAAAGAAGATGTTGAGATGGATGAGTGGTCATACAAGAAAAGACCGTATACATAATGAGGTTATTAGAAACAAATTATGAGTGGCACCAATAGAGGATAAAATGAGAGAATATCGTTTAAGATGGTTTGGACATATAGAAAGAAGATCAAAAGAAGAACCGGTAAGAAGGTTAGAAAAACTAAATTTGGAAAGTATTAAAAGAGGTAGAGGACGACCACAAAAGTGTTGGAAAGAAACAATAAAGAATGATCTAGCTTATTGGGAGTTAACTGCCAACATGACACATGATAGGGATATGTGGAAACAAAGAATCCATGTAGCCGACCCTGTCTAGTATGGTAAAAGGCTTAGTTATTGTTGTTGTTGTACAACCCATTATATAAGGGTCATTTTGTATTAGGGTTAAGAGTTTGATTAATAGGAAGAGAGAAAGAGAGGGGGGGAACCTCCATTGGAGGGTTTCCCCTCCTCCGATCTCCCATTTTTACTATTCATTTTTCTTATTGTTTTCATTATTGATTATCCGCTACACTCTTCTCATGAATTTCAACAAATAGACTAAAAAGTTTACCAAAGACTTACATTGACCATCTGTCCAACCATCCATCGTAACAGAACATCCCGTATCATTTCACGACTCCATAAATTCAAAACTACATGCATTAACAATATCAACCTATTTATGCAATAATGTGCCCCTCAAAACATGATAAGTAGGAATTCTATAACCCAATCCCACATTGGTAATAGCATCCACCATACTTTAAAAAGAAAATGAGTTTGCAACATTGAAAGGGAGACAATTTTTATAAAAAAATTCAACACACTTCAAATCTACTTTCTTAGTTACCTCCTTTGAAGTCATAGCTGATCTAATGCCTCGCTGAGTTATATGAGTCATATGTGTGGGAAAAAATGAAGGCATCCTACTACCTCATCTAACTCCTCCTCTAGTACCCCTCGTAGGCATCGGGTGAATAGTTCTTTTAGTGGAACAAGAGCCAACTCAATTGCTACTACCACTAGAACTTATACTTTTCCTCTTTTCTCGCCTTCTCCTCTCTTCTTCAGGCATCTCTTGTTCCATCACAGCTGAATCATGAAATTCATCACCACCATGACCATACATCCCTTGAGCAGAAACATCTTCAAATGGTTAAGACATATCCCAATTACTTATTTCACCCTTAATCTCTTCTTCTCATTCGAAGCCTCTAATACCTGCTCAATCTCGTACTTCACTGCTTTGAGAACCCGAGGACATAGACTAACATCCTTCTTGGTTCCCAAAAGGTGGTGTTTCATACGAGAAATACCACTATGTTTTACAGCATTGCAAAACATGCACTTGTTCACAAGCCTATTGCCTTCATACAACTGAGTGCAATATTTCCATACATGATCGACTCGATCGGAAGCCTACTTGCTCTTTCCTGCTTGCTTTTCTCCCTTTGGGGTTTGTCGTATTTGGCTTCTTCTTCCCCTACTCATCCATGGATCGCCTGGTCCTCTGTTGAAGCCCTTCCTTCCAAGAAAGCAAGCCACATTTAGACAATGAACCTAGACGGTCCGATAGGGACGAAGGCCTAGGCTAGAAGTTCAGGGCCCCACTGTAGTAGGGGCAAATAGCGGGTGGCGTGTGGCGCGCCCCGTGGGAGTAGTTACGCGGGGCTTAGGGGCGGGGGGCTGACCGGGGTAGCGAGTCTCGGTTTAGTCTCTTGGTTTTTCTGTCGAAAAAGGCTGACGACAACTTCCATTTGCGGTTGCACGGTCAACACATTCGCTTTTGGTTGGAGATTTTCTTCTCTTTCTAACGCGGCTTCCCGTCCTCCGGTTAAGTGGGAAAGGGAGGGCACAGTGATGCCCATCCGCGTGGGCCTCAAGTAGCCTCTCTCCGGGGTTCAGATACAAGACAAGAGTGGACAATCAATAAGAAGGGAAATGCATTTTAGAGGTTAAGAATCACAGAATTTACAAAACTCCCAAATTTTTCAAGTGAAAAATCGAGTAGAATTTCAAAAGAAAGAGGTATGACATGAATTTGACAAAAACCCTAGAGATGGGGAGTTGGATTGGGTGAAATACTTGAGAATATTATGAATAAATCACAAAATCAACAAGAACAAGGTAAGAAGATGATCTGGAAGAAAGTGATTGACGTGAAAAAGAGTTTGGGAAGAAGCAGAAATGAAATCCGCAAGTTTCGGATTTCTGAAATTTCTAATAGAAAAATCAAAATTGACTCGTATGATACGAGACGTATCGTACGATACGGTGCGATACACCTCCGTATCATACGATATGGTACGATAAATCGCGATGAGCGATACGTGCCCTTGTATCATACCGTATATTCATATGATACGCGATAAAATTGTATCGTATTGTACGATACAATACGATTTTTATAACATTGATTTATGGAGCAAATGTGCAGGTTTATACACCAAATAGAGAAGAAAGGGATGCAGCCAGCAGTTGGGGGTCTCCCCAATGGCTAGTCAATATAGTCCTAGCCATTGGGGACTAGGAAGGCCCCCCAACGGCTAGCTGGGGGTGGCCAGGGCCCTGATGGCCCTGGCTATCCATCACACAAACATGGGCCCTAGTGGCCCGTCCTATTACATTTTTAACATATGGATCCCACAGAATGTACCGGTGAAAAAAGTCTAAAACAGATCTTGACACTTATTATGTGTTATTGATCATCTCCTTACAAAAGCTTCATCTCCAAGGCGACATGCTATCTTGTGTGCGGAGATTGTACTATAATTTGAAATTCAGGTATTGTTTTGTGCTTGCGTTTTTGTGTATTGTAGTGGACCCCACCTAGTGTGGAAAAGGCTTGGTTGTTGTTGTTTGCATTGGCAAACATGTGATCGCTCGTCCATGTATAGATGTCCCAAATACGTGGTTTTGAAAGGTTGAAAGTTTCAAACTGTTAAAAATCTGATATTGAGGCTTGCATACATTTGTTTGGAACTCTTCACATCCTTGTTTTTGTAAATTGATGCTTGTCTCTCATTTCAAGTAACCAGTTGGTAGTTTGGTCATTTTTTTTGCATATAATACTAATCATGCTCGGCCAACTTTATTTAGTGATGAGTAGAAAATGATTAGCTCTTGGGTATTGCAGGAAAGGTGACAAGCCTGGTTGCAAAGAAGGATTTGATCTTAGCAACCAGAGTCGAGGAGGTTATTAGGAAGAACCAGAGCTTGGAATCATTATCAGTTAGCATTAAAAGAGAGATTGCCACTCAACGACATAATGATCACAAAGGCAAGATAACTGTAACAAAAAATGCAGGAGTCACAAAACAGAAAGGCAGTGGTAGTAGTGCCTTGTTTGACCAAGTCCTGAAAAGGAAAAGGTAAAGGGATTCAATCTCCGAGGACACAATGCTATGAAGCAAACACTGACCAAAACTAAACCGAGTGTGCTGACAAAGAAATCTCCTGCAATATCATCTAAACTCCAGGTTGCGGGGTTCAGAGGACACAATGCATCTGCCAAGAAGCAAGGCAGCAAAGTTTGAAACAAGGTAGGTCACAAAGGCAGACCTATATTTTGGTGAGGGAGTAAGAAGACGGTTGCGTTGCTGTTAAATTTAGCTGTCACAAGCTGTAGTAGACAATACCCTTGAGGCCTTATTATTCCTTTCCATGCATATTAAGCCTGTATTTATAGTGGGCGCAGATTATGTATTTCAACATCCATCTTTTCTTTTCTAGTAGTATTTTGGTGAAAATAGTCTCGATCTCAAAAATGTTTCATTACATTTTAACTTCTGCCTCAGAAGCAATCAGTCTTCGAACTAAGTTATAATGATAAGCGTGTGCTTTGCTTTCGACATTTTATGCTCTTAATCCTCGTGACGTATTCGGTAAAGCTTGTACGTGATCAGCGTCCAACACATTTGCAGCCGTAGACCCATCTTATCTTTGTCTGTGTGTGTGAGAGAGAGGATTTTCTCAAGTTCAAACCGCAGTGTAAGTTGCAAGGAATTACAACCGTGGACCCTCTTCTCTTTCTCAGAATCACCGGCAAGTCCCTAAGAAGTTACCTTTCTTTCAGAGTAGGTTATAAGGAATTACACATTCAGTTCCTTCCGTGTGCCGACACTCATTTTGCCATACAAGAGCCAATCAGTGCATTATTTTTCCAATTGTCGTTCATTTCCAACCATATTAGAATTCAGAGAAACTAAAGCACCAAAGGACACAGGACTGACAAACGAGCCAAACAAATCAAAGTCTTGTTTGTTTCTTGGTTCGTTTGCTGTACAACTGAGCCAAGTAAATTGCTGGACGAACATCTTCTGTTCGAGTAATCAACAAACAGCTCACCGAGTCAAGCTGATGAGGTGGGAGATAGATTTCCTAAAATGTCCAAAACAAAACATAATAACCCATCATTTACCTAAAGTCTTCACCTGTAAAACTACCTTTCGTTTATCTTATTAACAGAATTACTTTGGACCAACTATTTGGGTAAAAGAAAAATGAGTCATTTGACAAACTGTCACGAATTGTACTGAGCTGAACATGCATGTAGTATAACGAATCATTACATAAACCGACAACCAAACGACCCTAGTCGAACTACAAACTGTTCGGTTTATTTTCCAGTCCTACCCCGAAAATACAAGAAAAGAGGTTGATTTGTGGATCAAAGGTCTCTCTCTCTCTCACGTGGTTTCAACCCACCACAGTTGCGCACCCACGAGGATGCAGCTGGATGAACATATCGAGCGCATCATATGGACTGAAAAAGAGATTTCTAATAGAGTTAAAGAGTTGGGTTCTCAAATTTCTGCTGATTTTCAGAAGCACCCGTCTCCATTAGTCGTCGTTGGGGTACCTTTAGTCCTCACTTTTGTAATCGTGTCATGCTTTTTTGATACGTTATGAATTCTGTATTATCCGTGTTTCATTGCTGCAATTTATGAGTTAGCGTGTGGCTACGGTTTTCTTCTTTTCGCGGTTTCCTTTTCTCTGTTTTTTTTACTTTGATATATCTGTTCTCGTATCAAGAGTGTTACTATTAAAAATCTTGTTTCTCTCTGGAGTCAAATCCTAATATAACACAAGATGGAGCTCAATGGAAACTTGAAGTTCATCTAGCCGGCCCTACTTAGTGGTTTTGATTCGGGTTTTGGCTTTCTATCAATAGTTTTGCCTTTTTGTGATTGGTGGTGGAAGAAGTTTGTATTCCTTTTCCTCCCCCTTCAGTGTTATGCGTTTGTTTGGTTTTATGGTGACTTTCTATTGCAATTTCAGTTATTCTCTTTTGGTTCTTTTTTATCGTCATTCGCAGTACTGTGTCAAGTTTCATTTCGTTCCCTTTTTATGATTGCTTGCGTGGGTGGGTGCAATATACACGGCTGTTACAACAACAACAACAACTAAGCCTTTTCCCATACTAGACGGGGTCGGCTACATGGATTCTTTGTTTCCATGGAGCCTATCATGTGCCATGTTAGGAGTTAACTCATAATAATCTAGATCATTCTTTATTGTTTTTTTCCAACACTTTTGTGGTCGTCTACCTCTTTTAATACTTTCCAAATTTAGTTTTTCATACCTTCTTAAAGGTTCTTCTTTTGATCTTCTTTCTATATGTCCAAACCATCTTAAACGATATTCTCTCATTTTATCCTCTATTGGTGCCACTCCTAATTTGTTTCTAATAACCTCATTATGTATACGGTCTTTTCTTGTATGACCACTCATCCATCTCAACATCTTCATTTCCGTCACATACATCTTTTGTACATGATGATTAATTGCCCAACACTCAAAACCATAAAACATGACAGGTCTAATTGCTGCTCTATAATATTTACCTTTTAACTTTAATGGTATCTTCTTATCACAAAGAATACCTGATGCTCCTCTCCATTTTAACCAACCAACATTAATTCTATGCGTAACATCTCCATCAATTCTTCATCACTCTGAGAAATTGACCCTAGGTATTTAAAACTTTCCTTTTGGGGATGCAATGTGTGTCAATTTTAATTTCTATGTCCTCTGAAGTAACCAAATGATCAAACTTACATTCCATATATTCTGTCTTTGTTCTACTAAGTCGGAAGCCTTTGCTTTCTAATGTTTCTCTCCATAGTTCCAATTTTCTATTAACTTTTTCCTTAGACAACTCCACTAACACAATGTCATCTCCAAATAACATACACCGAGGTACTTCATCCTGAATATGTTTCGTTAACTCATCAATCACCATTATAAATAAGTATGGACTTAAAGTTGATCCTTGATGTAACCCAATATTAACTTCAAAGAAGTCTGTCATTCATTCATGAGTTCTCACACATGTTTCTACACCATCGTACATGTCTCTTATCAGGTTAATGTATGTCAATGGAATACCTCTTTTTTCCAAGGTTCTCCAAAGAACCTCCCTCGGTACCCTATCGTAAGCTTTTTCTAGATCAATAAATATCATGTGAAGGTCTTTCTTTTTTGCTCTAAAATATTCCATAAGACGTCTCAAAAGGTAAATCGCTTCAACAATAGATATGCCTGGCATGAATCCAAATTGGTTCTCTATTGTACTTGATACTTGTCTTAACCTACATTCGATAATTCTTTCTCACAATTTCATAGTATGGCTCATTAACTTGATACCTCGATAATTCGTAATGTCTCCCTTGTTCTTATATATGGGTATAAGTGTACTCGCTCTCCATTCCTCAGGCATCTTTTGGTTTCTCTATATTTCATTAAATAGTCTTGTGAGCCAAGTGATTCCTATTTCTCCAAGTATTTTCCAAACTTCTATATGAATATTGTCTGGTCCTACCGATTTAGCACCCTTCATACGTTTAAGAGCCTCTTTGACTTCATTCTTTTGAATACGTCGGTAGAAATTGTGGTTCATATACTTTTCTGTTTTGGCTAACTCTCCTAAGCTAATACTAACGTCTTTATTTTCATTAAAAAGCTTATAAAAATAAATTTTCCATCTATTTCTTATATCATCATTTGCCACTAGAATTTTTTTATCCTCGTCTTTGATGCATCTAACATAATTAATATCTTTAGTTTTCTTATCTCTAGCCCTAGCTATCCTAAAAATATCTCTTTCACCCTCTTTTGACTTGAGTTTTTTATATAAATCCTCCTAAATTTTAGCTTTTGCTTCACTGACGGCCTTTTTCTCTTCCTTCTTTGTTTTCTTATAAGCCTCTAAAGTTTCACTAGTTTTCTTAGTATAATGTAATTTGTAACATGCCCTCTTTGCCTTGATTTTATTTTGCACTACTTCACTCCACCACCAAGCTTCTTTTTGTGCCGGTACACCTCCCTTAGATTCACCTAACACATCTTTCGCCACTTTTCTAATATGTATAGCCATATTGTTCCACATATCACAAGGTGTACCAACATAATTCCAAGCATCTCCTTGAAGGACTTTCTGTTTAAATATATCTTCTTTTTCGCTTTTGAGGTTCCACCATTTAGTCCGAATAGCTCGATGCACTCTTTTCTTCTTTGTCCATTTTTTTATTTGTAAATCTATAACTAAAAGTCAATGTTGGGTGGTTAAGCTTTCTCCTGAAATTACCTTGCAATCTTTATAACACGCTCTATCTTTTTTTCTACAAATAAAGTAATCAATTTGTGTTTGTGATAAGCCACTCTTATAAGTAATTAAATGTTCATCTCATTTTTTTGAAGATTGTAGTGACTATAAAGAGATCAAAAGCCATAGCAAAATTTAAAATCTCCCTAACTTCCTCATTTATATCCCAAAACCAAAGTTTCCATGAATACCTTGATATCCTAATGCCTCTTTACTGACATGTCTATTTAAGTCTCCTCCTAAACAAATCATCTCCCTTTGTGGAATCCTTTGAATCACCTTATCTAACTCTTCCCCAAAAGCTGTCTTTATACTATATTCTAGTCCTACTTGAGATGCGTAAGCACAAAGTATATTCAAAACCTCTGCTCCTAACACTAATTTCAACGTCATGATTCGGTCTGTGTGTCGTTGTATGTCTACTACACTATCCTTTAAATCTTTATTTATGATAATACCAAATCCGTTTCGATTCTTTTCTTTACGTGAGTACCATAATTTAAAACCTGTATCCTCTATCTCCTCCATCTCCTCCAACCCACTTTGTCTCTTATAAACATAGAATATGAATCTTTCTCTGAATCATAGTATCTATCACCTCCATTAGCTTACTGGATAATGTTCCGATATTCGAAGAATCAATACGAATCTTATTATCTAGGACTAGCTTCCGTACCCCCCGCATTCGTCCATATTAAAAATGTGAAGACCCTCTCTGTAAATTATTCACTACATTCAGGTGACAATGTAGCGAGACTAACTTCTTTACCCACACCCGTCTATGATGTGGGAACCCTCTCTGCAATTGATTCACTACATTCGGGCGAAAATGTAGTGGCCCTTGCTTACTTATCACTGCATTTGGGCTCTGCAGCGCGTCGCTAGGCGGGGACGCCCCAAAGCAATGCTCATAATTTGTGTAATTTATGGTATAAAAATCCGATAAAGTTTTATGCTGGCCGTCAGAAGCCTAACACAACCCTCCTCCTTTATCCGGGCTTGGGACCGGCAATGCAAGGGTGATCCCTTACATGGGCGGGAACAACACATACCAAACTAGAAACCAAATTTATCTTAACTTTTTCTTCAAGAAACCCGTAGGATTGAATCGATTAAGAGAATATACCAAAACAACAATCAAATTCATCTTAGCTGTTGAAAAGAGCACCTACCTCTGGTATTTTCATGTACACTCTATAAAACTTGTGCCTTCGGTGGATTCTTTAACTGACTTCAGTTGGAACTTTATAGGTAGAACGAACTTTATTTGGTTTTGGAGGCTAACGATGTTCAGTTTAAGGTGTTCAGTCTAGAGATTGAGTCAATTCTATGTAGTTATTCTGCATTCTTTTAGTTGCATTGCGTAAGTCCCACAATTTTGAGGAGCAGATTAGTGGAATATGTGAATCTTAGTCTCGGTAAAACCTGTAAATCGTTAGATTTGATAAAACTCTAAACCTGTTTGTTTGTTCTACTTGCAGATTTAAAGTGAATATGGTCACAGAATGGCCAATTGATGATATCTGTATGAGCTCGATATTTAGGTTTCACTGTTAAATGGATTACGCTAAATAAACTCATGTTGCAACTTCTCATACTCGTACATTAGGTTCTTAAGATGTCCGATTCATTTGCTTCACGAAATTAGTTAGTGTATCTATGACAATTGATGCTCTTCTCTGAAGTTATATATATGTCTCACCAATCACACTAGGTGGAGCCTAGGTGGCAGACCTCCAAAGATCTTAGGCAGGGCTTCAGTGGCTGTCATACAAGAAAAGGAAAAGGAACACAATTAATTCTAGAAATAACAAGAATATATATATATATATATATATATATATATATATATATATATATATATATATATATATATATATACATATGAAGACCTAGTGTCAGTGACAGTTCATAGCCATGTGACACTAATAACTGTATTTATGTCCAAGTAACATAGGATCCAGGCCTCACAAAATGCTTAAGCAGGGTTAGGTGGTTGCATATGTCAGTTCGTTACCTGAGCGTTTATAATTCATTTCTTTGTTAGTCATATGTGTGGGATATGGTCATTGAACTCACCATCGTTTTCTAACTTGCCTTCTACTTTCATGGTTATAAGCTTATTTTCATTTTCTAATTTACTATAATTTAGGTATTGAACTTGCATGTCTTACAAATAGGCTTTCTTGTAATTCAAGTGTACTTTTTTGCTTCACCCAAAAACCCATTCAGTTTGTGCAAAACTACATTGTCATTTCCAAACAGTGAAGTATTAAACTCAAAGTCACGCTTTCCTTCTAACTGCTAAAATAAAATCTCACTTTCTCATATTAGACGTGTGCTACAACCAGGTCAAACTGTCATCAGGCCTGCAGAACTTGGCCTGTATAAAGTTTTATTCTGCACTCATGGCCATCCTTGCATAGCTCGTTTGTTGCGCAGGTAGGTTTAAGCCAAGCTGAAGTCAGCTCACTTGAGCAAATGGTGGCTTTGTTACCCAAAAAGAAAGCTGAACGCATTAATTTTAGGATATGGATTTTGAACTGAGTGATAATCCAGCGAACCTTGGGTTAGCCAATCCAGTGTGAAGAAAAGTTGGTGGATTTGCAGTTGAGTTACATTGTCTTGATCTATCACATGTCTAGTATGGTTTCTGATCATCTGTGCTTTTAACAACTTTGCATCTATAAATGATTGTCAAATTGTACAGTTACTATGAATGTCTTCTGTAGCCTCCTTGTAGGAAGTTATGCCTTTATCATGTGAATAGTGAGAATCATTTGTTGGCCTTTTCTCAAAGCATTTCACAGTGCAACATTAATGGAATGTGCTTTCTTCATCCTTATAGACTCTTGGTCAGTTCTTTTATGATACAGTAGCTCCAGCTTCCCCTTAGCGGTTCTATTCTTGCTTTCTTTTGGTTCTGACATGAGTCATGATAATGCTTCCCGAGTCCTGGGAAAGTAAGTATCAAAACATTCTCTTGATTGCATGGACCCAGTCTTTCTAAATAGCAGCCTACATCCATTTGTCCTTCTACCCAAGTAGGAAGCCTGCTTACCAAATTACAGGTTGCGGAATTTTGATCTTACTTTGATGATTGATTTCTGAGATGATGATTGAGATGTCACTGCCTTAATTTCTTTCCTTAGTGTGACTATGGTGCAATTGATTGCTGCCCTGACTTACTAGACGCTGTTATGCAGGTTGCAACGGGTGCCTTTTTGTTTTTGGCTGACATAGTGCGGACAATAACCTTGCCTGTTGTGGTTGATTTTGTTAAAGTGCAATCTTATGGTTCGGGTACAGAGTCAAATGGTTCTCCTCAAATTTGTAATGATATCAAAGTTGGCATCAAGGATAAGCATGTTATGGTGGTAATACTTTTGATACCTATTTATAACAGCTTTGTGGTATTTCCTGCATAGGTTCGCTTAATGGTCGTATACTTCAAACGTTAACTTTTGGCTTATACATGAAATTTGTATCAATAACCTTTGGTATCTTCCCTCAAAATCTGAATTTTTTTCAATATGCTAATGGTACTTCTTCGTAGCATCTTCTATCATTCTAATGAATTCATGACATATCAAGATAGTCGTTCCCTGGCTTAAGTATTTTCAAGGTGCTATCTCTGAGTCCTCACACAAGTTTTTGCACCATTGTCATGTCTCTTATAAGATTTATATATGTCAATGAGATGCCTCTTATTTTCATGTTCTCTAAAGAACATCTCTAGGCACCCTATCTTAAGTTTTTTCTAGATCAATAAATATCATGTGAAGGTTCTTCTTTTTTGCTCAAAATGTTCCATAAGACGTCTTAGGTGAATCGCTTTAATGGTAGATCTGTTAGGCATGAATCTAAATTGGTTCTATGTTCTACTCAATACTTGTCTTAACCTACATTGGGTAATTCTTTCCCATAATTTCATAGTGTGGCTCATTAACTTGATACCTCAATAATTCGAATAATTCTGAATATCTTCCTTGCTCTTATATATGGGTATAAGTGTACTCGCTCTCCATTCCTCGAATATGTTTCAGGTTCTTATATTTCATTAAATAGTCTTGTGAGCCAAGTGTGCCCTATCTCTCTTAGGATTTTCCATACTTCTATATATATATATATTGTCTGGTCCTACAAATTTACCATACTTCTATATATTTAAGAGCCTTTTATACTTCATTTTTTTTAATACATTGATAAAAATTGTGATTTATATACTTTTCTGATTTGGCTAACTCTCGTAAGCTAATAATAGCATCTGTATTTTCATTAAAAAGCTTATAAAAATAATTTTTCCATCTATTTTTATATCATCATTCACCACTAGAATCTTCTAATCCTCATCTATGATGCATCTAACAAAAGTAAGATCATTAGTTTTCTTATCTCTAACCTTAGTTATCCTAAAAGTATCTCTTTTACCTTCTTTTAAGTTAAGTTTTTTATATAAATCCTCCCAAATTTTGGCTTTTGCTTCATTAACGGTATTTTTTGCTTCTTTCTTAGCTTTCTTATAAGCCTCCCAAGTTTCACTAGTCTTCTTAGCATAATGCAATTTGTAACATGCCTTAATTTTATCTTATCCCACTTCACTCCACCACCAAGGTTCTTTTTGTGCCGGTGCACCTCCCTTAGATTCGCCTAACACATCTTTTGCCACTTCCCTAACATATATAGCCATATTGGTTCACAAATCATAAGGTAATATGCTTTCTCCTAGAATTACCATGCAATCTTTACAACACGATCTATCTTTTTTCCTAAAAAAATCAATTTGTGTTTGTGACAAGCCACTCTTATAAGTAATTAAATGTTCATCTCGTTTTTTGAAAATTGTATTGGGTATAAAGAAATCAAAAGCCATGGCAAAAGCCACTCTTATATCCCCAAATCCATAGTTGTCATGAATACCTTGATATCCTAATGCATCTTTACCGACATGTCCTTTAAGTCTCCTCCTAAATAAATCATCTCCTTTTGTGGAATTTTTTTAATTACCTTATCTAACTCCTCACAAAAGCCTTCTTTATACTATCTTCTAATCCTACTTGGGGTGCATAAGCACAAACTATATTCAAAACCTTACTCCCAACACTAATTTCACCATCATAATTCGGTCACCATATTGTTGTATGTCTACTATACTATCCTTTAAATTATTATTTATAATAATACCAACTCCATTTTGAACCTTTTTTTTCTTGAGTACCATAATTTAAAACCATTATTCTCAATTTCCTTTATTTTTCTCCAACCCACGTTGTCTCTTGCAAACATAAAATGTGAATCTTTCTCTGAATCATAGTATCTACCACCTCCGCTAACTTGTTGATCAATGTTCCGATATTCCAAGTACCAATATGAATTTTATTATATAGAACTAGTTGTTCATTATGAAAATGCGAAGACCCTCGATGTAACTTGTTCACTATATTTGGACGACAATGTAATGGAACTAATTTCTTTACCTATACCCGTCCATGATGTGAGAACCTTCTCTATAATTGATTCACTACGTCTGGGTGAAGATGTAAAGGTCATTGCTTACTTTTCACTGCATTCGGACTCTACAATGCATCGTTAAAAGGGAACGCCCCAATGCAATGTTCATAATTTGTAGAATCTATGGTAGATAAGTCCGATAAAGTTTTACGCTGGCCAGCGAAAGCCTAACGCAATCCTCCTCCTTTATCCGGGCTTGGGACTGTCCATGCAAGGGTGATCCCTTACATAGGTGGAGCTAGTATTATTTCTTGATTCATATAGAGAAAAAGTGTGCCACTAAGACTAATAAAAACTGTCATCTTTATTAGAGTGTTGTTTTGACACATTACAATGGAGATGTTCTATTCCATGCTTTCGTGTAGCCAATTGTACAATCCTAGCTCTATACACGTAAAATTGGTGACTTGGCAAGAAGATTTCTGCATGCTCTTCATGAAGGATCTAGTCTTTCTTTTTTGTTTTGGTTTTGAGTATCTAGTACATTTTCAAATGACAGCATATGGCTCTGAAAAACTGGTTTTCAGAGAGTTTGAATGTTCATGTACCTACATACAAGTTGGGGACATCTGGAAATGTGGTTCATAGGGTTTTTCCAAATTTGGGGTTCTCAAGAAGTTTCTTCGTAAATTTCAAATTAGAACTGCATCTTGTGCTGGGGATCTGTAGTTTTGTAAGGTAATTTTAAAAATATCTGGCTAAAGAGCCAGCTCGGTTCCCATAGCTAACAACCAAGCTGGTTCGTGAAGGTTGTTTGGATGATGTTGTCAAGTTACAATTTTCATATGGTCTCAAGCTGGTTCTTGTATCGTGCTGCAACAGCAAGGCAGTGATCTCAAGCTCCAATGTGCAATGCCAAGAAGCTGACTTCTTCAAAGCCCGGCATCAACAAGTTTGTCCCAAGTGCAATGACTAGTTTTTTGGTTCTGCAGTTAGAGATTTACTATGAGAGAACCTGTGGTTGAAAAAGTTTCCGTGCCTTAGTTGTCTCAAGAAGCTTTTGGTGAATTTTAAATAGCTTAGCAACATTAAATCCCAAAAGTATCAGTGACTGTTATAACTGCACCTTGCCTTGGGAAACCGTAGTTTGTCCCTCATTATGACAATGCAGTTTATTGGTTCTGCAGTTTAGTGTTTTACTCTTGAGAGCACTTCTCAGAGTTGAAAAGGTGTTCATGGCTTTAGGATAGAAAATAAACTATAAGTTGCTGATTAGGTGGGCGAGGGAAAAGTCTTCCTGGCTAAAATAAAACTGAACGAAGTTGAAAACAATTAATGTATATATTAAAATTGTGTAAAAAGTTGAAAAACTACACAAGAAATGTTGGCCTCTAAATAGAGGTCTGGCGCACTCGTTCATGTTGCTGAATGGCTGCCATCTGAGACTGAACGTAGAGTTCCTTTATCTTCACAACATGGTTTTGAAGGGCAGACATTGAAGCCCAGTCTTGGATCCATATTAGGTCCGAGGGCCCTATAATATATCCTTTACTTTTGTTTGTTGTGTTCCTGTGTATTTTCAATGGAAACGTGTACCCACAAATGATTTTCTTCTGAACATTCTTTCAATCAGTTCTAACAAGGTGGGTTTCTTTGATGTTTTGCAAAGCAAAGGCATGATTACTTTCTCTCTTTTTCTATATGCATCGTAAGGTTATTTTCTATCTCAGGTTGAGGATATTGTAGACACTGGAAATACCCTATCTTGCCTTATTTCTCATTTGGAAGGGAAAGGTGCTTCTTCAGTCTCCATTTGCACATTACTAGATAAACCAGCAAGAAGGACAACTCATTTGGTACTTCATGGAGGAGGGAGATTTTACAAGGGCTTTGAAGTGAGTTCCATGAGACTTTCTTCGTGACATATTCTTTTTTCTATGGCCTTCACAAGAATTTTTCCAATCATTGTAATTCATTCAGAAAGTAACTGTTTGTGCACGAGATTGGGTTAACAAGTATGATACTTCATTACCTTGGCGTTCATTGGCTTAAATGGATAGCCTTCAAATGATTAGCAGAAAGTGATCAAAGGCTTTCTCAATGCTATGGTTGTATACTAGATTCAACTCATAATCTCTTATTGGGATCATGGCCTTTAGATCTTACAAGGGTTGATTTACCTTGAATATAAGTCAAGTTCTTAATTTCAATGGAGGTCAAAGATGAGCATGATCATATCATGTACTCAGTTATCTGCTTAGCTTGTCATAGATGTTAGAAGGGCCTTTTTGCCCTTTTAAAAGATTATAAAAAGCGACACATCATTTGTTTTTAGAACATTATTGAGCTTTAAAAGCAAGAAGAGATGTCCACATGTGTTGTCACTTGTCATCAGCTGTATGAGCATGCGAAAAATGATAAATCCATTCTGATTTGATTCTTTGAATCACTTGGCGTGATGCGTCTCTCTATAATGTTGGACGTGTGATTTATTGGTAACTTCGACACCCCAGTTTTGCCTCCCTTACTGCAATGTTTAGTGTGTGTCATGTGTGCATATAGGTGCAACTTAAGTCAACCGCCCTCTCTCTGTGTGTGCGTGCAGAAATTTCTCTTTGCCAATGAAATGCTGTTCTCTTGTTTCGTGATGCTGTTGAAATCTGAATGCTGACATTTTCTGCCATTCACACTCAAACTCGCTTGTATTCTTTGTTCTTAGTGTCATACATGAACTGTCATTCCTCATAGATTCTTTTCATGCTTGCAGTGCCCTGATGAATTTGTAGTGGGCTACGGTATGGATTATGCCGAACTCTACCGCAACTTGCCCTATATTGGTGTCTTGAAGCCTGAACTGTACAAATGATGTATTTGGAGCCGTGAGTGCACAATAGAAATGTCTTCGCCACAATATTGATAGGCCAAAGCATATTGAGTCATAATCGATGATGCTTGAGCTCAATAAATTGTCATTAGTTGCAAATTGTCAACTTTCTCCAGAGATGAATTGACGGATCTGCAAACAGCCTAATTTCTTATGACATGGTATCAATGGAATGTTGCACCTGATCATTTGCTTGTGATTGATTTCTTTTGCGCAGTCTCATTTTCAGAAGCTAAAAGTTAAGAGTAGAATTCAACTTATGCAGTGCGAAAATGAAGACATTGTGACTCACATTGTCCTCCCTAATATAATTCCGACCTCTTGTAAAGCTGTCGTGATGCATATTTATGTTCCTTTCATTGCAAAATGAAGACATTGAGGTAATTTCAGTTGGTTTATTCCAAGATAATTATGATTCTTTTTTGACTGCATGCGTACATATTTAGGTTCCTTTCAGTGAATGAAAATGAGAAAATAAGGGGTCTCTGGCCATTTCCTTTTCATTCTCAGCATCTCTGCGCGGCAACTACCATGAAGGATAGGTGATACGCGGGATTGCAGGTAGTATGACGTTCCCAGCTGTATCATACATAATCACCCCGGAAAATTCAGGTGGCTGACATTTTTCTCCCATGAGTATGTTCTTCCATAGACAGCTCCCGGCTCATGGGGGATTCATCAGCTGCTGGTTCCCAAGCATGAGTCCAGTGGATTGCCTTTGTGAAGAACTGTGGCTCGGGGGCATTCATTGGACCGGTGGGATTGGAGATGAACATGTTGGTGGTTTTGAGCCACCTTTGCCGGTGCTTCAAGTGGAAAGCACACTGTTAGCACAACAGCGCAGATCATGAGGCTGGCCAAGCCCATGACAGCAGCTTGTGCAGAAGTAAGTTCATGGTGTGCTTTGAATGACCAACGTGCCATTTCCTGGATACTGGAGTAGTGCAGCTCACACAATACTGAGGTCTATTTATAGCTTTTGAGATCTCAATTTTATTGAAAATGGTCATAATTTAACTCAAATTTCATGCCTGGAGGTGAAAGGATTAAGTTTAAGCTGGTTAGGATCACCAACTCCAGCTTTGTGATGATTTCGGTAGTAGGTAGGGCTAGTGAATGAAGCCAAATAAACCGAACACAGGCAGCCCGTGTTTGATTTGCTTCCTTTACGAGCTTATTCGTTTTTTACACTTACAGACAGTTGACATCGAACATGTTTGTGCGTCGAGTTCGAACATAACCAGTCGAGTTCAAACTCATCTGAACTCGTTTGCCCAATGGTTGGGTTCATTGGAACTCATGTTCAAAACGATACTCTGATGTCGCCTAGAGGTTTGCACGAGATGAACAATTCAAGAACAAATCATTCTTGGTGAGCTTTGTGAGCCGAGCTGAACACAGTGTAAACATGGGCAAGCTGGGAATGAACCTAGTAGTTGTTGACTTTCAACGTGGGTTTGGTGTTTAGCGTTTTGTTGGGTCCAAATCCACTAGAGAATGGTGCATAAGCGGAACCCACAGTATATTTGGTGTAACAAATGCGCTACGGCCATCTAATACCAGTAAAGTATGGCCTCCCATAAGAAGCCAGCTTTTTAACGCAATATTCTTTCAAAACATAATTTTGTCCTACCCAACACAAGCTCACCCACATAACTAATTGAATTAGCTTGTATTTTCATTTAGAGATGTAAAATTATAACTAATTCAGAGTGCTAGAAAGGATGCGTCTTACTTGAAGGACTACTCGACCAGCGCTACTTGAACAAAATTCATGTTTCGAAGAACGTTCACGTATCTATCAACAAATGTGATCATAAACTAAGATATATGTGTTGTTCGCCTACCTAGAATCTAGTATTCTGAAAGTATTTTTGCCATGAAGGGACACATGTGTTTAGGATTCAAATGTTCATCAACCAACTGGCTCAATTTTTTTTAATTAGGATGAGTCAATAACTCGTGGACAACTTATGATATGAAACTTGAGTTGAGAGGATTCATGCATGCCTATTGATTTCCTTGCACACACGGCATGCCACACGATGGATATGACTCACCAACGTGATAAAGACCGTCTCACTCACCACCATTTAAGGATAAGAGAGAGATTAGAAGCAAATGCTGGAAAACAATCAAATGAAAATTCCTTAGACCTGATCCTATTTATACTTAGGACAACCTCCTGAGCTAGGTTTAAAGCATATTAACTTGCTATAAAGAATCTACTAGGAAATAGACAATCACCTATTAAAATATTGATGCAAGCTCAACTATCTATGAACTTGTTATAAAGACTTTTCAGAAAATTAGACAATCACCTAGTAAAATGTTGATACAGGCTCAATCATCTATGAACTTGCTATAATTGTTGTTTTGGTAATTGCTAAGGCCACTAAATGAACATTAAATTCAAATTGTCTATCCCCAAAATGAGCCAACTGGGCTGTTGATTTTAAGAGATGCTGGGAATCTCATAGTTGTCTTAAATGTGACTTTACTCTTGAGTGACCTCCTTCTTGAGTAAACAAACAACCTTGAGTTTGTTGAAGTCATTAATGTTATTCACCCAACAATGTTTTGTGTTCGAATCGGGTTGGGTTGTTGGTTTCACTTCGGGCACGAGTAAAAGGTCCCTAATAGCGATTGATAAGTCCTTCTGATCAGGTTAGATCATTAGTGCCTAGTCCTTCATCCTCCTCCTAGTGTTGGTCCGGATTTATCCTCAAATCTGGATTCTCGGTATCTTCTTTGTAAGGAATAAGATCTTTAACGTTGAAAGAATTAGAAGCATTGAACCCCTCCGATAAATCTATCTTATAAGCATTGTCATGTATCTTCTCCAAAATTTTAAAAGGGTCATCGGCTCGGGGCATGAGTTTAGATTGTCTCTTGTGTGAAAACCTGGCTTTACTGAGATGTATCCAAACAAGGTTCCCATGGGCAAAGACAATGGATTTAAGCCTTTTGTTAGCTTGTTTGGCATAGGTTGTTGTTTGTTTCTTAATCTGTTGCTTTACTTGTTGGTATAAAGCTTTGATGGATTCAACTCAACTTACTCTCTTAGAATATGCTTCAGCGTGCTCGGGTATGGGTACCTAGTCTAAGGGGGGTAGTGGGATTAACCCCGTAAACTATTTTAAAGGGAGAATGACCCATAGTGCTATTAACTGGGCGGTTGTAAACAAATTCCACTTAAGGAAGCTGCTCCTCTCAAGTTCGTAGATTATTAGAGATAAAAGCTCACAGAAGAGTGCTAAGAGTGTCATTCACCCAATTTGCTTATCTATTTGAGGATGGCATGTCGTGCTAAAGAGGAGTTTGGTTCTGAGTCGCTTCCATAGAGTCTTCCAGAAATAGCTCATGAACTTTGCATCGCGATCAGACATGAGGCTTTTGGGAATACCATGAAGTTTTATGACTTTCCTGAAAAAAAGATTTGCAACAGAACCCCATTGTCAATCTTATGGCAGGAAATAAAATGCAACATTTTAGAAAACCAATCTACTATAGAATCTCGTCTCCTGTTCATTTTAGTAAGGCCCACAATGAAATTCAGGCTAATGTTAGTCCAAGGCCTGGTAGGAATCGACAAAGGCATGTAGAGTCCTTGGTTTGACCCTCTCCCTTTAGCCAATTTGTAAGTAACACATCTTTCAGTAATCCTATGAACATCATAAATCATTTTCGGCCAGTAAAAATGTTCTTCAATATTTTTCTTTTTCCAAAATATCCCGCTAACCCACCACCGTGAGCTTCTCGAGTGAAGAGTTCTCGGTAGGATCCGCTCGGAATGCAAAGCTTTTCTTGTCGAAAAAGTTATTTGTTATTCTGATAGTATCTATCTAACTCTCTTTTCTGGCCAACCAAACCGAGGGGTGGGAAGTGTGAGTCCCCTGCATATTGCTCTTTTAGGACTTCCAATCCATCATAGGGCTTCGAGAACAGTGAACAACGAATATCTTCGTGATAGAGCATCAACAACAAGATTCTAGGAATTCGACTCATTTGCCATATATTCTATTAAGTTTGCCTTGATCCTAAAGATGCTTAAGAGATTCATGGTTGGTATGCATCACAAATTCTTTAGGCTACAGGTAATGCTGCCATGTATGCAATGCTCAGATTAATGCATAGAATTCCTTCTCATAAGTAGAGTAGCACAAACTGGATTCTCTAAATTTTTCACTGAAAAATGCAATGGGTGGTTGTTCCTACATCAACACGGCTCCAATTCCACAACGTCATCTAGTTTTTTGTTTAGCCCGCTAAGAAATCGGGCAATGGTTTGCTCTTGTGGTTCCTGTACTTCGCAACGCAATATCAAAGTATCAAATTCTTTCATGTAGTCCTCCGCTCTGAGCCCACCTTGTCGCAAGCTTTGCAATCGAAGGTAGAGCTCTTACCGGTAGTAGTCGGAAATAAATCTCTTACGCATGATATGTTTCATCAAGCCCCAACTCGTTATGTCCCCATCTCCTTCTTTACGTCGCTAATCTTTATGTTTTCTTCATCAGAGATTAGCATAATTGGTGAACTCCAAAGCAGCCATGTGACATTTTCTTTCTTCTGAGTATTGATAATACTCAAAGATCTTATCCACCCGCTGCTCCTAGTCGAGAAACACTTTAGTTGAGCTTGATACGATGAAAGAGGGAATTTTGATTCGAATTTGGTAATCCACGTCTCTTTGATCTGTTCTTGCCTCCTGGTGTATTCGTACAGTTGAGCCCAACTTAGGGGAGTTTGGGTCTACATCATGGTGACTAGTATTGGATCGGTTAGGATTTCTCATAGCGATTCCTTAAGGCTTTGGGTCAACTGTGTCACCTGAGTTGTGAGTGCCTCATGTCCATGTTGTAGTGCCATGATATGAGCTTGGTAAAAAGACATACCTCGTGGTATTGGGGGGCATCGAAATCTGGTCTAGCCATCCTCTCAATCTCAATGAAAGCACCAAGTGATATGAAACTTGAGTTGAGAAAATTCACGCACGCATACTGATTTTCTTACACACACAATCTACCACATGATGGATATGACATGCCAAAGTGATAAAGGCCGACTCACTCACCAACGATTAAGGACAACCTCCTGAGCTAGGTTTATGGCATATTAACTTGCTATAAAGACTCTCTTAGAAAATAGATGATCACCTAGTAAAATGCTAATACGGGCTCAACCATCTATGAACATGCTATGAAGACTTTCTTAGGAAATAGATAAGGAAATAGACAATCACCTAGTCAAATGCTGATACGGGATCAACCATCTATGAGCTTGCTATAATTGTTAGTTTGGTAATTGCTAAAACCACTAAATGATCATTAAATTTGAATTTTCTATCCCTAAAATAAGCCAATTAGGTTGGTGATTTTAAGAGATGTTGAGAATCTTTTAGCTAGTTTAAATGTGGCTATACTCTTTAGTGACCTCCTATTGAAGTAAACAAACAACCTTGAGTTTGCTAAAGTCATTAATGCTCTATTCACTTTTGGGTTCGAATCAGGTTGGGTTGCTGGTTTCACTTCGGACACGAGTAAGAGGTCCTTCATAGTGATCGGTGAGTCCTTCTGACAAGGTTAGATCATTAGTGTATGGTCCTTCATCAACTTCATACTTCTTAGATACCTTTGTCTGGTTCTTTGTAGTTAGATATGTAGAGCCTTTTCAGCAAATGTCATGATTTCTTTAAAAGGGATCTATTGTTGAAAGTTATAGCAGCTCACTATTTTTGAGAAAAATGCTAATCTCGTAAGCACACGGTATCCCAATGTGGCCTGAATGTACACCAATTTCACATTGAACCAATATCTATTATCCTGACATGATTTATCTTTTTGACAATTAAATCAAATATATGCCATGGGACTCTTCTCTTCATTATTTTTTATCATATCTTGTGTATAGCCAATGTAATGTATACTTACAATTTGAGATTCCTCAAATGACTTCTTGAGTTTTGTAATCTATAATTCGATCAATGAGTGGAGTTAGGTTCATATTATATTCGAACGGCCAAGTAGAGTTATCGAGAAACCCTTTTAACTTTGTATGCACACTCTCAACCCTCTAGACCAATACACTTTAAGCATTAAAGTTTTAAAATAAAGTAATATATATATATATATATATATATATATATATATATATATATATATATATATATATATATATGTGTGTGTGTGTGTGTGTGTGTGTGTGTGTGTGTGCTAGATAACAAACAAAGTTGTGTATCTAGTAGACATTTCTTTGTCCATCCATCCATGCTGAGACCATCTTCTCTTTATACAGGCCCAGTCATTGTTCCTTAATATAAAAAAGTATGATAAAAAAGTTTCTCTACTTTGCCTCCATAATAAACATACTCTTATATATTGACTTAATAACTTTCCTCAAATTTCCATCAAATGTGGTAGCCATTTCTTTATTCTTCAACCGAAAAATAAATCCTAAGATATTCTTGGTAATATGACATTGAGATAAGAAATGTGTTACCTCCAGGAATATGATCTCAATTACATTCTTAAGTGTTAGATCACAATTATACAGATTACATTAGGGAATTTGTTTGATATATACAACTTTTTGATCCACCTCAACACCAACATATAATTATCCTTTTTTATACCCATAAAAGTAAATGCCACAAAAAATTCTTATCTGTTGATGTAAATCATACAATCTCAAGAAAATACATCTACTTGTGAGTGGTACAATGAAATTCTTATTGGTTAATATAAATATCAAAATTTATAATAAAAAGTAACTTATACCTATTTATATTTATCTTATAGCTATAATCAAACTCCAAAACCTTTGAGAATGCTTATAATAACTGAACTGATCGAAGATATGCAAACAGAATGTCACTAACAATATCTGTATTTGGTATCCTCTGATGCCAAGTATGGTATTAGTGATTACATCTTCTACTTTTGAGTGCTACAATGAAATTCTTATTGGTTAATATAAATATCAAAATTTATAATAAAAAGTAACTTATACCTATTTATATTTATCTTATAGCTATAATCAAACTCCAAAACCTTTGAGAATGCTTATAATAACTGAACTGATCGAAGATATGCAAACAGAATGTCACTAACAATATCTGTATTTGGTATCCTCTGATGCCAAGTATGGTATTAGTGATTACATCTTCTACTTTTGAGTGCTACAATGAAATTCTTATTGGTTAATATAAATATCAAAATTTATAATAAAAAGTAACTTATACCTATTTATATTTATCTTATAGCTATAATCAAACTCCAAAACCTTTGAGAATTGATATAATAATTAAACTGATTGAAGATATGCAAACAGAATGTCACTAACAATATCTGTATTTGGCATCCTCTGATGTCAAGTATAGTATTAGTGATTGCTTAATTCATATAATAGCTATTATAGAACAATCTTTCATAATTTTTCCCTAGCATTGTAAATCGGCCTTGCCGTGCTAACATTTAAATCTTTAAGACACTTTAAGCTGACAAAATATACTTGGGTTTACAATAACTTTTGCTTAGACATGGTCGCTTCAAACCCGGTGCAGTGGTTCAACCCTGAACCAAACTGGCCCAGAAACTGGATAAAACCCGACCTGACGGTTCCAGTTCCAGAACCTGAATCAGACATTTCCTAGTTTGGTTACAGTTTATCTATTTGGAAAACTGGCCCAAAACCACTATTTGGGTTTTGGTTCAAACTGTCAAGGTGGTTCTAGGTCCAGTTCTAAATCAAATAGTCGATTTCAGTTTCAAATTCGGTTCCATTTTCATGACGGTTCCAAAATCAGTTTTGAGTGGTTCTGAATCCAGGTTTTCATGCTTTTGAATCCAGTTTCAGGGTTGTTCTGGATCCAGGTGGATCAAGATCTAGTTTTCTTATGGTTTCTAATCTTAGTTTCATGACGGTTCCGGATCCGGTTTAGTTATATAACTATTAAACAATTTAAACTGTATTACAATCGGAAACCTTGATTCAGATCAGTTATGATGACGGCTCTGAATCCGGTTTTGGACGGTTTTGAATATGGTTGTAAGGCAGTTTTGGGTCATTCTGGATCCAGGTTTTGAATCCGATTTTTGGGTGATTCTTGATAAGTATTACATTCACTAATGAATTTACGTATACATAATATATTACATTACAAATTATACATATACTATGTAGTAAACTAGTAGTAATGAAACTATATAACTATATAGTAATATATATGTAATGTAATAATGTAACTATGTAAGTATATAACATATTACGTATATATAATATATGTAATGTATTATGTAGGATAACTAGTCTACTACATAGTGTATATAGCATAATAATATTTTATATGTAAGCATATAATACATAGTGTACATACATATAGTACTATATAGTACTACATGATATATACTTACATAGTTATATTATTATATTACATTATTATATTACTATATACATATATAATTACATTATTACAAGTATACTACATAGTGTACATATAATTTATAATGTAATATATTATTATGCTATGTACACTATGTAATGTAGTATACTATGTAGTAAACTACTTATACTATAATACATTACACATATTATATATAGTGTACATGTCATATTACTGTATTATATCCTATATATATTACTTATATAGTGCATTATATGCAAATATATAGTATACATAATGTACATAGCATATTACTGTATACTATATACTTATAATATATTATTATGCTATGTACAGTATCTAATGTAGTACGCTATGATATTATATTATTATTACATTACATTATTACATTATTATTATTATTTTTCATTAATTATTACATTACATTATTATTACATTATTACATTACATTACATTATTACATATTATTACATATTGAAGATACATTATTATTATTACATATATACATATCATTACTTTGATATTACGCATGATTACATTATTACATTACATTACATTATTACATTACATTATTGATATTACATATTATTACATTATTTCATTATTACATTATTACATTATGTATATATATTACTATATACTTATATAGTTACATAGTTACATTACATATATTATGACTATATACTTATATAGTTAGATTACTACTAGTCTACTACAAAGTGTACATACAATTTGTAATGTAGTATATTATGTATACATAAATTAATTAATTAATGAAATACTTATAAGTTATAAGTTATATATAAGAACTTATATATTGTAACTATACCCTTTTTAATGTAATACATGTATCATGTATGTATAATATAATACATTATAAACTAATACTTATAGTTATAAACTTATATAGTCTTATACTCTTATATAGTTTAAATTGTTTAATAGTTATGTAACAAAATCAGATCCAGAAATGCCACGAATCAAGATTCGAAACCATAAAAATCGGTTCTAGAATCTTATTTGGAACCGCTCCAGAGCCAGATTCAAAACCATAAAATTGAATTTGGATCCACCCAAAACCGATCTAGAACTGCCCCAAAACTGGATTCAAAATCTTAAAAAACCCGGATCCAGAGAAGCACCCCAAAATCATATTCGAAACCATCATGAAATTGGAACTGGAATCAGAACCATCAAACCCAGAACCAGAACTGGAACCATCCGTTGGACAGTTCGATTACGATTCCTAGTTCTGGTTTACCTTGAATTGGACATGTTACTTTTGCTAATCTCTTTTAATACTCATAATCACACAATCTGCTTGCAAATGCATGCCCTTCCAAATGTAAACATAGACGGTAGTTACATTGAACCTCTATAAACCATCGGCTCCACAATCTCCTATAAGTAAAATGTGCATTTCATATTTTTCTTATCAGTCCACCAATGACTTTTTCTTATATTTGTCACTTCTTTCACACCCAAGACATATCTTGTTTCTTACGCTTTTGCTTTTCGAACAAAGAATGATAGTAATAGTGTTGTGTACTTCATCCCAATATCTCTTACTCACTGAATCAGGTGATCCTGACTGCAAAACAAAGCATCTATGGTGATCCCAACATCACTATATGGACATGCCCAGGATAAGTCACAAGGTATAGAGTATAGGAAAAGGTGTGATCCTATTCAGAAAACCATACGACTCAAGAGCGACCCTCTTCAAAGTACAACACAACTCAATCACGTCTTAGTCGGCCAAGGGGTCACCAAGGGGGGGAACGCGGTCAACTTGTATCTCTCTATGAAGAAGTTATGCAACTCGGTGGCATCTTCTTTCATGAAACAATGCAACTATACCGTGTTTTTTATATGTACACATGTATGTGCACTAACATGCTTTATATATATAGTGTTTACTTTTTTAGATTCATAAATAATTACATGTTAAGAAATCCTTCATTAATGACGAGTATTGATCTTTTAAATAAATTACTATAATAATTATTCCTAGTTTATTGCATATTCTGTTATATTCTAATGAAACTTTTTTTTTGAATTTATAATAAAAATAGCTCATAGAGGTCAAAAAATGTAGCATTGAGAGTAGAAGGCAATATAATCACTTCATCATTCGGATTGTGCAATGCTTTTGGGTTGATATATTTCAATAAGTACGTCAATAATCACCTTATGATCCATAAAAACATTAAGGATTATGCAATAGGTTCTTTAGAACACCACGATAGGCTATGACCGTCATCAAGATGCATATGACAATGTGGATTCCTTAGAGGGTGTCGCCGCCTCTCCACCTATAGAAAAGTTACTCTCTAGCTTTGTATACCACATTTCATATATAGTTTGATACAAGTAGGTCATTTTAAAGCTTTATCGAAGTTAACATTGTATGCATAAATAAAAGATACCTAGATACAAGTGTGACTAACTTGTTATGCGTGAATATATAGAAATTGTTGAAATTGATAATATGCTATAGATGTTGTTGAATGACCTTTTCTCATGGGAGACATGTTAGTGTTGGTAGGATATTATGATTAGTTTTGATCATCTAAATGAGGCTTATTGTTTCAAGCACTGAACTTATCATTGTACTACCTCTACCAACCGTTGGTTTTGACAAATGTTAACAACTTTCATATGTCATGAGGTAATCCCATGAAATTATCAGCCTTATACTGTAGGCAACACAAGTGCTAGATAAGATAGATATTATGACAACTCATGAGTGAGACTACGATGAAGTGAAGCAAGTGTGGAGGTATGAAGTTCAACATACTCTACATAAGATAGAGTAGTTTGCAGTGAAATCAAGTCATAAAAGTTGACGGAAGGCCAACATTATCATCCAATTTTAACAAAGATAAATACAATAATAATATAAATAAATACTATTTTACTTGTATAAAGAGTAATGTATCGTGTTGCCTAGTTGGAAGAAGATGAGTTGAATGCAAATAATTGATGGAATCTCTCAAAATAAACCTGTGTTTGAGCAATATACCACTTTATGTATATCTCATAGCACTCATGAGAATATGCTATTGGGAAGCCAAAGTGTTCAAATTGAAAATAGTGTGACCTATGTACCTTCTATGTGATGTCTCGTAGCTCGCACTATATTTTATATGTATGAGACTTTGTCAGTTTATTTGCAATAGACAACCTTATTAGTGCAGCCGTGATGCCTTGGCGGTGGCCGAACTACTCGATCTACCATATAGGGTTCAACAATATCCAAACAACAAATGCATTTGTGGTATCTCTCTCTAAACTATTCATTATTGGCAAAGTACTTTAAACACCCATATCGCTATCAATCAATGTGTATTGCATAAAAGAAATGATAAAAATGTATATATCAGGTTGTGTTTAATATAAAATAAAATAGATAGTTGCAGTTTGATAACTTATTTGTCCAGTTATCATCAAATTCAATTGCTTATGGTATTTAGTAAGTCGATCAATAAGAGAATGCCTTTGACAGACATTTCTCATCCACCGGTATGCTCGTCATTCTCCATCAACCCATTCTAGTTGCATGTTGTAAACATCCAAAATTTTCTCCAATAAATAATGACTCACAAAAGCTAGTTCCAAATATCCAATTTTAAAACATGTGAAATGATTTTGTAAACCTTGGATCATGGGATATTTATCAAGAGGGTTCAGATCTATTTTTTAATTAATCAAATCAAACATAATAATCCAAGAAAATATCAATAAGAAAAAGAAAGAGAAAGAGAAAGATACATATCCACTTGCTTTATTTAGAATATAAAATAGTTTATTGTTGGAGAAAATTTCAACAAGATAGGAATATCTAATCTATTTTCAGCCATTATGAAAGTCATGCATACATATTATATATATATGCTATATAGATACATATATATATATATATATATATATATATATATATATATATATATATATATATATATATATATATATATATATATATATATATATATATATATACAGGAATGTAACATAAATATATGAATATATTTATATGTAATAACCGAAAAGCTAACCTCTATATATTCTATGTATAAAACTATATATATGTAACATATGTCTTATATGTAATATATATATCGTCTAGCATTAGGTGAGTGTATATATGTGTATATATATATGTAGTATCATAAAATATATGTGTTCACCTTAAATATATATGTGTATGCTTACATAAAGTATGCATATGTATATGTATATATATGCATTGGAGAGGTAGTGTGATTTTGTATAATATCCATGTACGTAATATACAAACTTACTTAAAGGATATATATAATGTATGTATGAATTATACATAAGGTTGAACATTATAGGAATGAAAATGGATGACTCACTTATAAGGCTGGACATCATGAGAATGGAAGGTTAAGTTCACGAACAAGGTTGCATATGTTATGTAAATGGAAGGTTAAAATCAAGAAGGAATGACAATCCCCAATGCTTCTATTTTGGTGAGACAGTTGGGATGAGGAAAGGCTTAATTAAGCCATTTTTGTCATCTCTTGCACATTGTAAGATAAGTAAGAATTGATATGAAATTGTGATAATGCATGAACTATTTCTAAAGTTTGATAAACAAATAAATGATAAGTCAGATAATAAATACTAGATAATACATTTGCAGTATTATTAAAAATAGAAAGGAGATCTAAAAGAGATGCACAAACATGCCAATTATATTTAAATAAATTTCATTGTAGAAAATTAAGGTGCATAAACTTTGTTAATAAGTCTTTATAGGGCATAGTCACAAACAACATTTGATAGGTTGAATTCCAATGATATCTAATGTCTTTTGAAAATCTTTTTGATCTTCTACCTTTTAATTTATAAAAATCTACCCATTTGTTAGATTTTTCTAACATTAGGATGACTTCAAATAAAATTAAGAGTATCTCTAATAGGTTATATTTCAAGTCATATAATTTTCAAACTATCTTGTACCCACAGGTTAAGTACATGACAAGCACACCAAGTATAAAAAATATACTGCATAAAATAGGTTGATATATAGATTATAACTTAGAAATAACACATGTATTTGTAGCAACATTATTAAGTGAAATTGAAAGTTTTACAAGATAACTAATACTCTTCAAAAATCAATTTTAATATATGGCAAATGTTTTGTATAGTGTGTGATTTATCAAAACAACGAAGTCTAAGAAGATGTTTTGAATTGATCAACTCTTGGCTATCCAATGAACAATAACTCTCATATATGCATGCAACTGTCAATTATTAGTCCATATATCAACATATAGTGATACACTATGCTTAAATGAACTAAAAAATGGAGGCAACTCTTTTTTTCCCTCTTTATATAATTTATGAATTTGTCTACTAACTGATTGTCCAGAAATAAGTGCAGTTAAAAGATTATGAGAACTTTTTATGTAATAAACAAATCTAAGCTTTTTACCAAAATTAAAAGAAAGATGTTCTACTAAAATAAAATGTGCAAACTCCTATCTATCTCGAGTGAAGTTGTAGTAGAAAAGCCCCATAGAAACAAATCTATTAGCGGAGGAAATTTCATACATGCAAAATTGAGTTTGAGAAACATTTAAACCCATAACTGAATGATGTTTTTCCATAACATGATTTCTTAATATGTCATAACCATCTCTTAGCTTAAAATTATATACCTTATCATAGTAATTGCACTTTGCTTGATTAAGAATGCCTTGTTCATTATATAATTTTATAAAGTGAATCTTAAATAAATTGGATCCCTATGAATTTGTTGAACTTTCACTGGTGAAAAGGTTTCCTACATAAATGATATGTTAGTACCACTTGCACTACCTGTATATGTCATACTTTCTTGACTCATAGCATTGACATCTGAGGGATTTAAGAAATATGACAACTATTACTTATGTTCAGAACAACTTTCTCTTTATTTTTGGAGCTACAAGTTTATCACCATGTTAAGCAATTAACTTAGTAAAATAAACTGAATAAATTAAAATTTAATAAGAATACAATAATATGAAATTAGAGATAGAAAATCAAGGAACATTCAAATGCACTTCTGTAAGACTTAAGGTTGTAGTCTTCATCTATTATTGAAATAAGAGTCATACAAATGAAAATAAAATACTGAAATGAAACGAGAGTGAGATTGAGGGAAAGAGAAAGAGTGAGATTGAGAGAAAAAGTAAGAGCAACTGAGAAAGAACTTATGAGATGTGTGATTTTCGGTTTTGAAAACTACTATTTATAGAATAAAATATTATTTATCAACAATGCATTTAAAAAAATATATATTTTCAAAATTTTAATTTGAAAAAATCATGTCAAAGAGTCAATTAGACAAGTAGCATAATTGACCATCAACAAATAAATGGGTATCATGTGGTGCCCATTTATATTTGAAAAAATTAAATTAAAGGCAGTCAGCAACGTTGACCAACTATCGAGCACTCTGGCACCACATTGACTACAGGTGCCACATGACGCTCGCTTTGGCCAACTGACAGTCGTCAACAATTGTCAACAAGGTTGATCGCCTGTTTCACTACCCAGGCACCACATGTTACCCAAGTACATTTTTGATTAACAACGGTTGTCATGTTGATAGTCGTTGTCAACATCATTAAATAAGCAGGCACCACGCGATGCCTGTTAAGTTTTATAATTTTTTTCTACGAATGAATTTGGGTTGGAATCGACGATTTGGTTATGGAACTGGCCTCGCGGTTTGAAGTGCAACTAAATCGTCAGTTGTTGTACTGGTTCTAGTTTCCAAAATTCAAAATTGTAACCAAACCAAGAACTATCTTATTGTTTACTGTGGGTGCTAAATGATGCTTGCTTGCCCAACTGGCAGTCAACTTCGCTGTCAATAATTGCCAAACAATCAACAAGGTTAACCGGTTGTTTCACTACCCAATCGCCACATGGCACCTGGGTTTACTTTTGATTGGCTTACATTCACAATTGTCAACATCATTAAATATGTGGGCACCATGTTGCATCCACTAAGTTTTAAAATTTTTTTTACTACTGATTCTAGGTTGGAACAGATGGTTTAGTTATAAAATCGGGTCGAGGTTTAATCTGGAATCAAACCGTCAGTTGCAATATTGGTTCTAGTTTACGAAATCCAAAAATCGTAACCAAACTTGGACCTACCCGGTTGCCGTTTCAAAATCAACGGTTCTAATTCTATCACGTTTGCGGACCGTTCGGTTTCCAAACCGACCATGTCTAGATACAACATTATGTTTGCTAAATGACACAGTGATGCTACATCATTCTACTCATGTATGCCGCGTCTCGATGTGGAAATCCTACAAGTATTCACATTAGGATTTTGAGGAAAAAACATACTCAAAATATCGAATAAACGACAAAAAATATACTAAATCAACGACATACCTCTAAAAATCACTCAATCCTTCTTCAAATCAACCTCCTTCTTCCTTTTTCTTTTTTTTTCTCCTCAACCACATCTGAAGCAATGCGAGACAACCGTATCATGTGTTTAAGTGGTGATTCAAGCGATGGGTTGCTAGAGCAAGAGCATGAGCTTCATAAACAATGGTGAAAACATGTAAAGAGACAATTAGACGGTTTGCTTCTAAGCACATAATGGAGATTTTTTTTTCCGACGAAGACAAAATAAAAAATATGCAAAAAGAGGTGCATCGATAGTTAAAAGGGTGTACACATATCAATTTTATTATTTTTCATACAAACAAGTTACAATGACGGGCTTTTGTCCTATTTTGTCCCATATCCATCATAAAAAAACTCAAACTCAAACCCGAACCCACCCCATTAAAGTTCGAGCCAGGGTTAGGTATACCCATACCTGACCCGCTACATTGCTATCCCCAAAAATGGTGCCATAAACCGCATTTCAACAACCCATGGCTCGTTTGGCTGGTTGATCACTTCAATGTTGCGAAGATAAAAAAACTACATGAGAGTGATGAGCGAGAGAACACTTGCAACTTCTTTTTTTGTTTACATTCTGCCAATGGAGAATCGTACAACACTTAGTCTCGGTGCACTTGTGTTTGAGTCTTCGTCCCATGCGTGTCGCATTTACGTCAGTTCTGACTCGAATGAGTGCACGCAAACCACACACATCACTGTTCCCTTGTAGGCGAGGGTGGAGAAATCAGAGGGTCTATCACGGACCTGAGTTCGTAGGCGCGCGCACCCCTCATCCGAAAGGCTTCACTATGTGAATTTGTACATTTAGTCCTTGTACATATGTCTTTGTAAGGATCTGGTCTGTTTATAAGCCCGAGTCGAGTCATGTGAACCTAGGTCTAGTCGAGTTAGGTTCGAGTCAAGACTAGGTCAAGTTGGTCCTTGAGGCTTGGCCAAAGTCGGGTTGGTTTAACCCTAGGCTAGGTTTGGTCCTAGGTGAGGTCCGGTCCAAGTGGGTCAGGTTGACCCGAGTCCTAGGTAGTTAGGGCCTATTGTGTCTTGGGTCGGTTAGGTCTAGGATTAGTTAGAGTCGGTTAGGACAGGTGGTGGCTTGTGGTGCGGCAGTTAGAGCGTCAGGTGGACAGGTGGAGGCCCCAGCATGGCGCTAGGGCCAGGGCACCCGCACCGCATGGGCGGGAGCGGTTACGCCCAACAGTTGGCGTAACCGTCCCTTGGGAGGGGCGGTTACCCCAACTGGACGGGCCCTCCTCTTAAGGGTGAGCCTTCTACCTTGTGTAAATAATTGTTGATAATCAAAGGTTGATGCGGCACGAATCAATATCACCAAGTCGCCAAGAGTCAAATGACATTCACTCACGAATGTCTATCTTCAAGAATGATTAACAAGAGCGAAAGCACATACAAAACAAGTCAAGAAGCAGTGCAAGACTGCATACTTTATTGAAGATTGAATGACCTATTTATAGGCATTACACAAATGAATTAAGGAGAGCAAAATGAAGGTGAAGGGAAGCTAGTGTTGGTCGGCCAGCACTAGCCGTTGGGGTCCCCAACGGTCTTACCAGGGCCATGGTGGCCCTGGTCCTCTTTCATTATGGTGGGGCCCGTGCTCCTATTACATTAACACCCCCTCTCAAACTTACGGGGTATACAACGGAAGTTTGTCCAACATAAATCAAATACAACTCAATTTTCAACGAACTTGTTATAAAAATTTCTACAAAATTAGTATCCAAGTTGCCACAACGTCCTCATCTTTCCATAATCAATGTGTCAACTATCTTGCATGAAAATCAACGAAGTATCAATACATACATTTGCTCAATTTTAATGAAATCACAAAGACAATGTACAATATCTAATCCAAAGGGTAAACCAAAAAATAAGTCAAATAAGTTCATGAAGTTGATTTTATCAAGAAACTCATTTGAAAGAAAACATTGATATCATTCAAATAGGATTGTCTATTAGATTCATAAATCACTATAAGCTTGTGATATTGTAAGGGGACCTTGGTATATCAAACAAGCATTTTAAGGTTATGCTCAAAAGACAAACTTAAACACAAACAAGCTTTTTAAGACAAAGCTCAAAACCTTCAAATCAAACAAGCTTTTTAAGGTTGAGCTCAAAACCCGCCAAGTCAAACAAGTTTTTTAAGGTTAAGCTCAAAACCTACCAAGTCAAACAAGCTTTTTAAGGTTAAGCTCAAAACCTTCAAATCAAACATACAATTTCCAAGGCCCTTAAATATTCTTTAAACTCAAAAGTGATTCTATGGTTTCAAAAATAAGATAATCCATTTGAATGATCAAAACAAGTCAAAGGAATCAACTTCATGCTTTTCAAAGGGTCTCACAAGGTTTGTTAAAACCATAACATCAAGATAATTATAAGTCTTTTTCAATATTGATTACTCTCCAACCAAAAGGCCAACAACATGGAACATCTTAATCACAAAGATTTCCAACAAAAGGCCAACAAACGGAGATCATAATCTCATAAGAAAAACAACCTTAAAGTTATCAAGATCACAAATCTTCAAATAATGATTTGTTGAAACACTTCTATCACTTACAAGTTAATCAAGATAACTATAAGCCTTTTTCAATATTGATTACTCTCCAACCAAAAGGCCAACAACATGGAACATCTTAATCACAAAGATTTCCAATAAAAGGCCAACAAACAGAGACCATAATCTCATGAAAAAGCAACCTTAAAGTTATCAAGATCACAAATCTTCAAATAAGTGCATCTTCAATTTCCAACCAAAGGCCAAAAATATGCATCTTAGTCATATAAGTACATTCAACTCATTGTCAACAAACATTTTTCTAAGTGTCTCAAACAACAATAAGTATATCTTCAAGTATTAATTGATTTCCAACAAAAGGCCACCAACATAAAGCACCTTAATCACAAAGGTCTTCAATAAAAGGCCAACAACATGGATCTCATTTACACAAGAAGATACCCCTTATCGTTTTCCAACAAATACATTTTCGAACTTATCAATAGCAAAGTTTGAAATCGTATCAAATTTTTAAATAACAATAAGTGCATCTTAAAATATCAAATAATTTCCAACAAAAGGCCACCAACATGAAGCACCTTAATCACAAAGGTCTTCAACAAAAGGCCAACAACATGGATCTCATTTACACAAGAAGATACCCCTTATCGTTTTCCAACAAATACATTTTCGATCTTATCAATAAACAAGTTTGAAATCGTAACAAATTTTCAAATAACAATAAGTGCATCTTAAGATATAAATTAATTTCCAACAAAAGACCACCAACATGAAGCACCTTAATCACAAAAGGTCTTCAATAAAAGGCCAACAACATGGATCTTAATTATACAAGAAGATACCCCTTATTGTTTTTCCAACAAATACATTTTCAAATTTATCAATAGTCAAGTTTGAAATCATCCAAATATCACAACACATTTTTTTTCTAAACATGCCAACAAATAATTTGATTTAACTCTGTAAATACATGATCAAGATTGCATGTAACCAAGTTGGAATGAACACACTTGGATGGGCTAAGTCTGAATACCATGCACAGCAGAATCGGGTCGAATAGCCAAATCTGTTCATTTAACTCAACAATGCAAATACTATACAAACATGCAATAATATTAAGTGCAATAGAAAAGATTCATGTTTTCATGAGAAGGGAATGCGGTAAACCACTAAAATATTCCAATAATCAAACTAAACCTATGTTTCTCGTCAATAAGTCCATCTAAAACACGTAGAGCTTAATATTTTCAAATCAAGGATAAGAAAAAGTGGTTCTCACAAAAACAAACTGATATTATTGGAATATTACATATCCCAACCATCACCACAAGACAAATTGAACCCAAGGAATTCTGAAAGTAACCACCATAACAAAGAGTGCAAGACTAGCCAAATTCACATGGCAAACAAAGAATGACAGTTGATATCGTGATAAGTAAACAAGCCAAACAAGACCACATATAAAGAATCAATAATTAGCTAAGTACTCAATCTTTATTAAACTAATTTTCAAAGACAAAAAGGGCAAAGCTATTTCAACCCTTATCAAGTCACTCAAATGCCAAAACCCAAACAGAACTACACAAGAGAAACCAACACCCATATAGATATAAAGGAGAGATACCGAAAACACACCAACAAACAAATAGTCGCAACCAACAAAGGACAATTAACACTAAAAAATGTAATGATTTCTTCAAAATCCAAGTAATTATTTAATGATCATTTCAAAATCATACTTCAAGAAATCTTAAGTTATCATATTTGTACCGAAACAACATAGAATTTTTTAAAGAAAGGGGAGATAAACTAATAAACTATCCCTAATCCAAAAATAAATCGCATAATGTTCTTATAACAACCATGAACTAAGAAACCAAGGAACAACTACTACTAAGATTCATAGCAAAAGAAAGCAAATTTCTACATAAAACGAAGATATGGATAACAACACTATTGTTCATGGACCAACAAAACGAGAAGATGAAATTTGAGAAATGAAGCAATGCAACGTGAATGAACTAATTTATCGTCTTCTTCAAATTCATTAAGGGTAAGATATGGATCAATAACATAGGACAATGATAAAATATTTTATATATATATATATATTTGAAAAACGAGAATGTCAAAAATATTATTACTATCTCATGTCTTTGATAAACAACAACTAAGTTTTCAAATGTTTCAAACATATCAAATATAGCCACAAATTTACTTTAGTCAAGAATCGTTTGTTAAAAACAAAAGTTCAATTTCAAAAATATAAGCATATATACCATAATCATATATTTCTAAGAAAGTTATATTTTCAAACACATTGTTATATTTCCAAGAAATTCCAAAATTCTCATGAAAACAAGATAATCAATTGAGAACTTCATTATTTTTTTTTAATTTTCCAAAATAAATATAATTTCTAAAGTTACCTTGAACTTTAAAATGTCAAAAACCAAGAATCGTAGAATTTTCAAAGTTGGCATACTTCCCAATGCGCTCGATATCTTCAATCCGAGGCTCTGATACCATGTAAATAATTGTCGATGATCAAAGGTTGATGCGGCACGAATCAATATCACCAAGTCGCCAAGAGTCAAATGACATTCACTCACGAATGTCTATCTTCAAGAATGATTAACAAGAGCGGAAGCACATACAAAACAAGTTAAGAAGCAGTGCAAGACTGCATACTTTATTGAAGATTGAATGGCCTATTTATAGGCATTACACAAATGAATTAAGGAGAGCAAAATGAAGGTGAAGGGAGGCTAGTGTTGGTCGGCCAACACTAGCCATTGGGGTCCCCAATGGTCTGACCAGGGCCATGGTGGCCCTGGTCCTCTTCTATTATGGTGGCACGGGCCCTAAAGGCTCGTGCTCCTATTACATTAACACCTTGCAGGGGGAGGGAGGATCGAATTGCAATAGAATAGTGAGAGAGTGCTGCGAGTGGAGTGAAGACTAGGCGGAACATCTTGCAGGTTCGACCGAGTGCCGCAACTGGAGTGTGCAAGAGCCTTCAGCCGGGTGCTAGGAGACTACCGCAGCAAGCCTCCCCAGGTGCCTTCCTCCCTCGTCAACAGGGCATCTCTTCCCAGCGCCAGCCGAGTAGCCCCTCCTCCAGACGCCAGCCGAGTGAAGGTTCATCCTTTGACGCCAACCGAAGGGCATCTAGCCCTTGACGCCAATCGAATACCCTCCAGGAGGGTGTGCAGCAAGATCAACGGTGCACCGCAGCATCTAGCGCCACGTTCCCTAGCCGAGGAGCCTCAGTCGGGTGCCGCACGCCGCCACAGTGCAGAACCCCGTCTCGCAACAGAAGCCAGGCGCGATCCATGCGCCCCACCTTGTCAGGTGCCGATAGGTGCCAACCGATTGCCGCCAACCTTCAACCTTCTGTGTAGCCCATCTCCATCAAGTGATTGGAGTTGGGAGTGTGCTTGCATAAACCTCCCCTCGCCCTAGTTAGGCAAAGTCCTTCTTTTGTGTGGTTCCAGTCGGAACCTTAACTAGCAAAAGGAAAACCTCGATTGTACAAGGTGTATGTTTTGGTGTGCAGACGTGTTTAACCAAGTTATGTTTTTAGTTTAACGTGTGCTTTGTCTAAGGCCTTGGAATCGAAGGAACGGGTCCTGCCTCCTTAGATGCTAACACTTGAGCAAGCAAACCAGAAAGGTGAGTTTGCCCAGGGACGTGTTTACAGCAGGAGCGAAACGGTAAAGAGAAGGGCTGATAGAATCCGGTGGGATTCTAGCCATCACATGTGTTGAAGTTTTGAAAAATTTACCTTCAAAATTTCATACCGTGACAGTTTGGTATCAGAGCCGTAGGCTCGATTCCATGCGTTTTTAACGAAGAAAACAGATTGAAACACATATTTGAAACAAAACTGAAAAATATGTCAGTTGAATTTTGCAGATTTTCAAACTCGATTTTGGACAGGGTAGGCTATTTGGAACAGAACGGAAACTGTTCCAAGGCGTAGTACTTCTATCAGACTTTGATAAAAAGTATTGATTGAAAGAAAACACATTGGCAAGTAGTCGAAAAACTCAGCCGAAGTGGGCCTGAAAACCAGATTTGCAAAATTTATATTTTCACAGAAATCCGAGGATTTGAATCTGTTTTGGTGAAAACTAAGACTAACAAGTTGTTTGTTTAGTGGCAGTAACATCAAGCAGGTTCAGGTGGACTTAACAGTAGAAGGGTAGCCAGAAAATTTGGTGGAAACCGCCGAAAAACTGCAAATTGTCAAGTTGCAGAAAAATAGTATAAAAATTGAAAATCTGGATTTTAGCGTTTTTTGGCAACGAATTTGATAGTGTAAACAGAGTCGGTTTTAGTCTAAATTTTGTGTACTTGTTCTCTGTAATGCGGTCTACAGTCCTGTAATCTTGGATTTTCTGTACAAGTTTCTAGAGGAGTCTGAAGTCGGGTCAGAATCTATCTGTACAGTTTGCAGAATTTTTTCTGCTAAGTCTATATTTGGTTCGGTTGGGATAGTTGCTCTATTGTGTCTACATTGTAACTGAAAGATTGTAATATACACATGTCGAAGACCAGGAGAGCAGCTGGGAAAGAAGCCAATCCTTCCCAACGGACAGAGGATGATGACATTATGACTATCTTGTTGCAGAGAATGAAGGCGTTACAGGCCAGCCAAGACTCAATGAGAGCAGCTCAAGATTCCAGGAAGGCCAACCAGAACCAATTGGTCGTACAAGTTGCTAGACTTCAAAAGCAACCCGACATTGAAACAGAAACCCCACTTCATACTCTGGCTTCTCCCGTAGGTTTGCGTGAAACAGCACGCACTCTTAACTTTGACTCTTCGAAAGTAAAAATCTCCAAGCCGACACCCTTTAGTGGTGTTAGATATAGGAAAGTCTTAGAAAACTTCCTATGGGATTTATAGCGATACTTGGACGTATCCCAGGTAGCCGAAAACTGCAGAGTGCTAGTGGCTACCGTCTTTCTGAGAAACGATGCGAAGTTATGGTGGCGTACCTTGGAGGACGCAGCCACCAATGGTAGTGCCCCACTTCCCACGACTTGGGAAGGTTTTCATAGTGAACTTAGGAAGCAGTTCACTCCTACGAATTGTAGCCATAGAGCTACAGAGCTTCTATCCAAACTCAGATGCACGGGTACTCTGCATGAGTATGTGAAGAAATTTAGCTTCATACTTCTAGAAGTGAAGGGAATGGCCGAAGAGGATAAGTTATTCTACTTCGAGCAGGGCTTAAAGCCCTGGGCCCAAGTCGAACTTAGGCGTCGAAATCTCTCTACCGTCATTGAGGCAATTGCAACAGTAGAGACTTTTGTGGATCTAAGGTCTAGTAAAACTGATGGAAATTCCAAGAAAAAGGAAAAGAAATCAAGTTCAGGAAAAGGTAAAACTAAGAAGTGGAACAAAGAGAAAAAGAATAAAGGATCATCTGAGAATTTAAAGAAATAATCAAATAAAAGCAAAGGCAAAAACATGCCTCCAAGAGATTCGAAGAATCAGGATACATGTTTTATTTGTAGATGTCCACATTTGATGAGGTTTTGCCCTAAAAAGGCAAAAATAGTCGCGATGATCACTGAGGAAGCAGTAGAGGACGTTGGCGCTAGCACCAGTACCCAAGCCGCATCGTTCCAGCTCTTAGGTGCCGCATGTGTGCGAGATGAGCCACGCCGTAGTCTGGTTTTTGTGGAAGAACAAGTAGGCACAACAGTAGTGCGCACCTTAGCAGACACAGTGCATCCCACTCGATCATTTCCACCTCTCTAGCCACACAATAGGGTTTACAGCTAGAGCAGTCCGAGCAGCGATTGAAGACGGTTAACACTAGTGCTTCTAAAGTGGTTGGATTAGCTGGAGCTTGCCGTCTCAAAGTTGGATGTTGGAGCGGTAGTTTGGATTTCTTCGTCAACGCTATGGATGACTTTGGAGTAGTCCTAGGCTGCAACTTCTTTCGAGGAGCGCGCATGATGGTTGCCCCACACCTCGGAGGTTTGGTATGCGTAGATCCTAACCAACCTGGATTTGTACCTCAATGCGACCTAGGTAAGGCTCCTGATCTTCTGACCTGTGGAGCAATTTACTTGTCCGCAATGCAGCTTAAGACAGGCCTTCGTAAAGGCCACCCCACGTTATTAGCTGTCTTGAGAGAAGATGAGATGGACTCCGAAGACTTTAGGATTACACATGAGATTGAGCAGGTCTTGCTCAACTTCCAGGACATGATTCTGACAGATCTCTCGAAGACTTTACTACCTAGACGGTGCACAAACCATGAGATTGTGCTATAACTAGGAACGAAAGCGCCATCCCGTGTCGCATATACGATGAGTCCTCTAGAGATGGAAGAGCTCTGGAAATAGTTGGTTGGGGGAGCTCCTAGAAGCAGGGATGATACAACCTTCCAAGTCACCCTTCGGATCTCCAGTACTGTTTTAGAAGAAATCTGACGGTTCTCTACGGATGTGTGTTGACTATCGGGCATTGAACAAGGTAACGGTGAAGGACCGCTACCCAATCCCACTAGTAGCCGACCTTTTTTATCAATTTGGTGGAGCCATATGGTTCACGAAGTTGGACCTACGATCTGGTTACTGGCAAGTGAGAATTGCACATGGGGATGAGGCCAAGACGGCCATGGTAACTCGATATGGAGCATATGAGTTCCTGGTAATGTCTTTCGGGCTCATGAATTCTCCAACGACATTCTGTAGGTTGATGAACGAGGTATTAACAGCATCGACGAGTTCGTGGTTGTATATCTCGACGACATAATGATCTACAGTCAGACCCTAGATGAGCATGTCCAACACCTCACCTTAGTCTTTGAGAGACTCAGGTCACACTCTCTTTATGTGAAGAGAGAAAAATATGAGTTTGCCAAGAACACCATTACATTTCTTGGGCATATCATTGGCGGAGGAGAAATCCACATGGACCCCAAGAAAGTCCGTGCAGTAGAAGAGTGGGAAACTCCCAGAGATGTTTCTGAGTTACGGAGTTTCCTATGGTTAGCAAACTATTATAGAAATTTAATCAGAGACTTTTCAAAAATAGTAGCGCCCTTAACCGAACTACTGAAGAAGAGAAGAACTTGGGATTGGACACCTAAGTGTGTAGAGTCATTCGAGGCCCTCAAAGCCTTGATCTGTCAGGAACCAGTACTACATCTTTTGAATTCCAGCAGACCCTTTGAGGTACACACGAACGCGAGTGACCGAGCACTCGAAGGTGTTCTTACCCAGGATGGACACCCGATAGCTTTCGAGAGCAGAAAGCTTAAGGATGCGGAGGCTCGGTACTCCACACATGAAAAAGAATTACTGGTAGTGGTTTATTGCTTACAGATCTAGAGAGTGTACCTCCTAGGATCCCATTTTACTGTTCTTATAGATAATGTGGCAAACACTTTCTTTAGAACCCAGAAGAAGCTAAACATATGTCAAGCACGTTAGCTCGAAACTCTCAAGAAATATGATTTTGACTGGATCTACAGGCCAGGCAAGGAGAATGTCGTGGCCGACGCCTTGAGCAGAAGAGGGTTGAAACATTGAATGTCATTACTCGCGTAAGAGGGGATTTGATTGATCAAATAAGACAAGTAAAGGACCAAGATACTTCGTATACACACATAGTTTCTCAAGTTCAGTCAGGTATAACCGATAGATATGACATCAGAGATGGCTTGGTTTGGACCAAGGGCATACGGTTATTCATTCTTGGAACTGGAGATTTGAGAAAGACTTTGATGCATGAGGTTCACGATGCGGAGTATGCTGGACATCCGGGCATTGAGCATATGGTAGCTTTGTTAGCTCACGGTTACTACTGGCCCCGCATGGTACGTGATGTAGCTGACTACATCCGGATGTGTTCTACATGCCAGCATGACAAGGTAGAGCGACGTCGACCAACTGGTTTGCTCCAGCCTCTTCCTATCCTAGAAAGACCTTGGAAATGTGTTTTCATGAACTTTATATCAGGATTGCCTAGAGTAGACAACTTCGAATTGATTTTGGTGATTGTTGACCGGTTCTCGAAGTACGGCATCTTCATACCCACACCGCGTGAGTGTAGTGCAAAGGAGACCGCCAATCTATTTTTTAGAAATGTGGTTAAACATTTTAACATCTCGGAAGAGATTGTGAGTGATCGTGACGCTCGCTTCACTAGTCGGTTTTGGATTGAGTTATTTCGACTAATAGAAACATGTCTCCTATTCTCATCATCTCAGCACCCACAAACCGACGAACAGATAGAATGACTCAACGCGATGCTTGAGGAGTACTTGCACCATTACGTATCCGCAAGCCAAAAGAACTGGGTGTCACTTCTGGAGGTAGCACAGTAAAGCTACAACTCCCACAGAAGCTCATCTACCGAAAAGACTCCATTTGAGCTTACTTTGGGTTGGCAGTCGCTTGGACCCTTGGAGCTTGTACAAGAGAATGGGATTGGTCATTATCCCGCAGCCTTGCGTGAGGTACGCGACATTATGTACAAGGAAGCGAAAGTTTCGCTCGAGAGAGTTGGGGTCCGTATGATCAAGCAGGCCAATAGGCATCGGAGAGTAGTTGAGTTTGACTTAGGAGACTACGTTTGGCTTCGGATACCGGACTATATCAGTAAGCAGATATACAAAGACAGTCACATGGGCTTGAAGTCGAAGTACGATGGACCTTTCAAAGTGATACAGAGAGTAGGTTGTTGCCTATCGATTGGAGCTACTTGATCGTTTGAAGATCTATCTGGTTATTCATTGGTTTGGACCAAGGACATACGGTTATTCATTCTTGGAACTGGAGATTTGAGAAAGACTTTGATGCATGAGGTTCACGATGCGGAGTATGCTGGACATCCGGGCATTGAGCATATGGTAGCTTTGTTAGCTCACGGTTACTACTGGCCCCGCATGGTACGTGATGTAGCTGACTACATCCGGATGTGTTCTACATGCCAGCATGACAAGGTAGAGCGACGTCGACCAACTGGTTTGCTCCAGCCTCTTCCTATCCTAGAAAGACCTTGGAAATGTGTTTTCATGAACTTTATATCAGGATTGCCTAGAGTAGACAACTTCGAATTGATTTTGGTGATTGTTGACCGGTTCTCGAAGTACGGCATCTTCATACCCACACCGCGTGAGTGTAGTGCAAAGGAGACCGCCAATCTATTTTTTAGAAATGTGGTTAAACATTTTAACATCTCGGAAGAGATTGTGAGTGATCGTGACGCTCGCTTCACTAGTCGGTTTTGGATTGAGTTATTTCGACTAATAGAAACATGTCTCCTATTCTCATCATCTCAGCACCCACAAACCGACGAACAGATAGAATGACTCAACGCGATGCTTGAGGAGTACTTGCACCATTACGTATCCGCAAGCCAAAAGAACTGGGTGTCACTTCTGGAGGTAGCACAGTAAAGCTACAACTCCCACAGAAGCTCATCTACCGAAAAGACTCCATTTGAGCTTACTTTGGGTTGGCAGTCGCTTGGACCCTTGGAGCTTGTACAAGAGAATGGGATTGGTCATTATCCCGCAACCTTGCGTGAGGTACGCGACATTATGTACAAGGAAGCGAAAGTTTCGCTCGAGAGAGTTGGGGTCCGTATGATCAAGCAGGCCAATAGGCATCGGAGAGTAGTTGAGTTTGACTTAGGAGACTACGTTTGGCTTCGGATACCGGACTATATCAGTAAGCAGATATACAAAGACAGTCATATGGGCTTGAAGTCGAAGTACGATGGACCTTTCAAAGTGATACAGAGAGTAGGTTGTTGCCTATCGATTGGAGCTACTTGATCGTTTGAAGATCTATCTGGTTATTCATGTGTCACAACTGAAGAAGTACTTCGAAGACCTAGAGAGGCTGGATTGTCAACCACCGCCATTGGTCAGACAGGACATACCACCAGTCGAGGCCATTATTGCCCACAGAGTCTAGGGTGCGGGACCTCGGAGACAAACGCAGTATCTCGTCAGTAGACAGGCAGGAATGCAGACGACGATTCATGGGTGTCATGCGCACAATTGTGGCAGTACGAGCAGATGCTGAGAGACTACCACTCAGCCTTAGGGACGAGTCTGGATTTTGTAGGGGAGAGTTGTCACGGACCTGAGTTTATAGGCGGGCGCGCCCACGCGCACCCCTCATTCGAAAGGCTTCACTATGTGAATTTGTACATTTAGTCCTTGTACATATCTCTTTGTAAGGATCGGGTATGTCTATAAGCCCGAGTCGAGTCATGTGAACCTAGGTCTAGTCGAGTTAGGTTCAAGTCAAGACTAGGTCAAGTTGGTTCGTGAGGCTTGGCCAAAGTCGGGTTGGTTTAACCCTAGGCTAGGTTTGGTCCTAGGTGAGGTCCGGTCCAAGTGGGTCAGGTTGACCCGAGTCCTAGGTAGTTAGGCCATGTTGTGTCTTGGGTCGGTTAGGTCTAGGATTAGTTAGAGCCGGCTAGGACAGGTGGTGGCTTGTAGTGTGGCAGTTAGGGCACCGGGTGGACAGGTGGAGGCCCCAGCATGGCGCTAGGGCCAGCGCACCCGCACCGCATGGGCGGGAGCGGAGGATCGGATTGCAGTAGAACAGTGAGAGAGTGTTGAGAGAGTGGAGTAAAGACCAGGCGGAACATCTTGCAGGTTCGACCGAGTGCCGCAACTGGAGTGTGCAGGAGCCTTCAGCCGGGTGCTAGGAGACTACCACAGCAAGCCTCCCCAGGTGCCTTCCTCCCACGTCAATAGGGCGTCTCTTCCCAGCGCCAGTCGAGTACCCCCTCCTCCAGACGCCAGTCGAGTGAAGGTTCATCCTTTGACGCCAACCGAACACCCTCCAGCAGGGTGCGCAGCAGGATCAACGGTGCACCGCAGCAACTAGCGCCACGTTCCCCAGTCGATGAGTCTCAGCCGGGTGCCGCGCGCCACAGCAGTGCAGAACCCCGTCCCGCGGCAGAAGCCAGGCGCGATCCACGCGCCCCACCTTGTCAGGTATCGATAGGTGCCAGCCGATTGCCGCCAGCCTTCAACCTTATGTGCAACCTGTCTGCATCAAGTGATTGGAGTTGGGAGTGTTCTTGCATAAACCTCCCCTCGCCCTAGTTAGGCAAAGTCTTTCTTTTGTGTGGTTCTAGTCGGAACCTTAACTAGCAAAAGGAAAACCCGATTGTACAAGGTGTATGTTTTGGTGTGCAACCGTGTAAGTTATGTTTTTTAACGTGTGCTTTGTCTAAGGTCTTGGAATCGAAGGAAATGGTCCTGCCTCCTTAGACGCTAACACTTGAGCAAACGGGAAAGGTGAGTTTGGACATGGACGTGTTAGCATGAGCCAAACGGTAAAGAGAAGGGCTGGTGGGATTCTGGCCGTGTGTTAAGTTTTGAAAAATTTAAATTCAAAAATTCATACCGTGACAGGGTCCTCGTGCGAGATAGCAGGGAGGGTGAAGTCTTTACCGTACATCTGATCCAGCACGAGAACCATTGCCATGCCGAAGGCACAATCGAACGACGCACAGACAGAAAACATCCTTCCCCAACACGACGTCGTCGCTCACCTTCTTCCTCCTCACCTCGGCCACCGTCTCCTTGGACGAACTGTCATAGACAGTGCAGCTTCTCTGCGGGAACGAACCCTCGGTTTGGAACTCGGACATTGTCTCACCCGACTCAAACACCTCGACCGTCACCGACGTGTTGCCGATAATGGACGATCTCCTCACACTGAACGCCGGCTTCTCCCCCTCCTTCCTCTCCCCTTCGAACCCTTCCCACCGATCATGGAGACTCGGCCTCTGCGCGATTCAAAAGGTGAGAAATGCGAAAAGAATGAAACGGAAAGGGGGAATGTGTTGTCTGCGACCATCCGCCGGAGGGTGAGGAGGAATTTTCCGTCGGCGTCCATGAGCACCATGTCGCCGTGAGCGTCTCTGGCGTCTGGTCCGCCATAGCTGTCCATTCTGAAGACAAGCTCCCCCTTTGCATCGTACGCGTTGAAGCCGTAGCCGGCGAAGAACACCGACGTCTTTCGGACTGTGAAGAGCGTTTCTTCCGAGCAGCAAAAGCGTCCCTTTTTGACTAGTACGAATGCCTACCCGTTGAGTTGTTTAAAGTTTTAGTTTGTTTATGAAATAATTTTGATGAATGGATTTAAATGATGTCATTCTTAGTTTTTTTAAAGAATTCAATATTTATGATTATATTAATATGATCATTGTGATAAAACAAAATATATGGAATTAAAGAGTGAGGTTTTATTTTCTTTCAAATCATCTCATACGGTACAACATGTTACTCTACTTAATATATAGATGCATTAACTCAACACTTCTCTCCAAAATATCTTAGAAAGAGAAACATGTAAAAGACTTTGTCATATTTAGTAAGGTCATGTTATATCTTTTTGCTATATTATTTTATTGAGGTATCTTGTGTATTATATTTTTGTTTTGAAATACAAAAGTCTTTATAATATTTTAAGAATTTTGCAAAGTTGTATTCCTCACCTCGATCAAACCTTAAGACTTTTATTGTATGTCCACTTAGTTTTCAACTTCCTTCTTATATTCTTTAAATATCAAGAGTGAATCAAATTTATGTTCTAAGATATATGTATATCTGGAATAATTATCGATAAAGTTATGAAATAAACCTTACCTCAATGTGATCTTACCCTAAAGAGTCTACATAAATTCGTGTAAACGATTTTTAATAGGGTTGTTGCCCTAGTTGTTTCTTTGACAAGTGATTTTCTCGTTATTTTTCCTTGTATATATATTTCACACTTATTAAAAGTTTTTTTTTTAAATCCAAGCAATAAGTTGAAGTTGGTTAATTTCCTTAATTCTTCTAGGCTTTTATGCCTCAAGTGTTTATGACATACATTCACATCAACATCAACATCAACCAGTCACTCGGCGGTTCGTACAGAGACATCTGAGAAAGAAAAATATTTAAAAAAGTGTTATTTCTCATGTATAGACGATATTCCTATGGTTTATATTCCTTTAGGTCTATATCCCTTCCTTACTCTTAGATATGCGTCAGGTTGCTCAATAATCGATCCACCAATTAGTCATTAAGTGATCCATGTAGAGGCCTTCTGAAGTCACGTAGATTATATTCTGCTTCTCCGTTTGACTGCGATGTTGGGTGTTTCTATCATTCATCTTTTTATTGCGGCAATCCCTCTTTTACTGTCCCATTTTTTCACAGTTGAAGCACTTGACCTTACAAGCATTTTTTACAATATCTTAAAAAATTCACCACCTTTCTTGTTATTCTTATCAAACTTCTTCTTTGATTTATTTTTTTCTGATTGAACTTTGAGTTGAATCTTATCTCATCTTGAGCTACTAATAATTTCTCTCTCTTTTATTTATTTATTTGCTCTTATTCAATTGTTAATTTCAGGAAAAATTCGTATTTTTGCCCTTAATTTAAGGGTAGTGACAACCATATTCCATGAAAGGAAAAACTGTTTATAATAATAGATATCTACATGACTTACGGGATAACCGATTTTGCTACAACTAAGCCTTTTGTCATTACCAACATTCGGTTCACATGTTCTACTACATTATCTCATTCTTTCATTTTGTAGGAGTTTTATTTTTAGAGTACTAGTTGGATATATAAGTTGGTTGCAATGTCATGTTTAGTTGTTATAGAGTCAAACAACTCTTTAGTGGTCTTGAATTCCTCGAAGATCCTAATTAGGTTATCTTTCATATATGTCAGCATACGGTTTTGAATATTAATGTCATCTTTAAGGAATGTTTTATACATTTCCTTTTCTTATTCAGTTGCATTGGAAATATGGGCAAAACTATTTTCCAGTACATAATCCACGCCCTCCAAGATAAGGGCCAACGAGATATATCTTTTTCATGTTTGAAAGTTTAAATCGTTTAATTTTTTAGTTTTTATCAATTAATATACGTAAATTCAATAAATCATTTTTAGTAGCTTGACAAAACTACAGTAAGACAATCTAAAAAGAAAATATTCAACATTCAACATATAATAAATAAGATTTCTAATAGCCAACCCTCAAGAGCAATTTGCTAAATATCCATTTACTAAACTGTAAATTTTTAGGTACCAAAAAGTAATTTCAAATAATGCATTGATACTATTTTAGAATAAACCTTAATATGATTTTGTTATTTCAGAACCAATTTGGGGACAAATTTAAAATTCTTCTCTTATTACAGCTCCTGTGATTTATCTGAGGTTGGAAGGGTAAACCCATAATTTTATCAGTCCATCTTTTTTGTAATTTTTTAAAAGACCTAAGGACAAAACTATAACATTACATCTAGTTTTTCAATGATTTTCGAAATTGGTAAGGGACAAAATAGTAATTCTACCTTAAATCCAAATCTATAATTTCATTAGAGCACAAAGGGCAGAATTGACTTTCCATCTAGTTTTCCACGAAATCATCAACGATTTTTCCAAAAATGCGGCGAGGGCGATTTTTGCCTTCAGTTTTTCAGAAGGCCATCATTTTATGCTATGGTTTTGAAGAAATATGCAGTTGGTTTTCTGTTTTGAAGAAAAGAATCACGAGAGAGAGAGAACATGGAGAGTAGAGAGAGCAGAGGTGGGGGCTAGTCCTCCGCTGCTGGGACCTCTCCTTATCGCTATCGTTTTCTGTTTTTAGCCATTGATGAGAATATTTCTCATATGGCGGAAACGAGTTTTCCTCCTTTCTCAAAAAAAGAAGTATTTGTCATCCTTTTTTGTGTTTCTATTTCTTTCTTTGGAAGTTTTTCTAACGTCTTTTCTCTCTCCTCCCTTTTTTTGAACTTACTACATACTTGTTTGCTTTTGCAGATTTCGATCAACCTTGCCCTGATACGATTATTATGGTTCTAGCGCAAGATCCTCACTGAAGTTACTAAAGCAATTATATAATGGAAAGAAGAAAAAGAGGCAGAAGGATAACCCAGGATCATAGTAGAAGAACGAGGAAGAAGAGAGAGTGCAATCTACGGTTACCCACAAAAGGCTTTAGTGGGGAAGATATTTTACGAGTTCATTTTTTTCTTTCATTACTTTCAAATTTATAATAAAAAAACTTTCATTAATGCCCGATTTTGTCTTCCCTGTTGTACTGTTATGGGCCTTTCGTTATAAGCATTATTGTTATCTGTGAGAGATGTAACGTACTAGATTAATACGTTAAAAAACGGTTTACAAAGAATGTTTTCTTTTTGAAAAGGTTTAATGCATCCCTGGAATTCAGGAAGATGGTCATGTCTTCCCATATTTTATGAATTCTTTACCGAAAATCACCAATATTATGTTACACGTACATTTTTGACTTTTATGTGGGATCAAGAAACACGCTGAGTTGAGGGGAGACGGGGAGGGTGGTGGAGGGCACAAAAAAAGAGTTTTCTTCTCACGATTTTGTAAGGGGTTAGTATTTGCATACCTTTTTTACTATCTATACATCCTTTTTCACTAAATATCACTTCATATGGTTTTCTCCCACTCCATTCCAACATTTCTCTCTCCTCTCCCATTCAATTAAAGCAAATCTCCTCTCCCACTCAAATCTCTCATTTCCCACCCAATTATAGCAAAAGTATATTTGACTCGATCTTTTTGCTCCAACAATGGAGGTTTTATTTTTTTCGCAGGTCAGTGCAGATTTTTATGAATTGAAAAAAATAGAACAAAGAAAAAAATAAAAAACGACAAAAATTAAAACTAAAAATGAAATTAATAATAAAAAGAGACGTTACTCAATAATACAAAAACAATAACAACTATAAGAATCAAGAACAAAAGAAGAAGAAAAAGAGAATCAATCACCTATTACTTGATCTACAGCTATTTTTAACAAAAGAGCGGATGAAAAAAGAAAGAAAGAGGGAAACAAAGAAAAATATAATAAAAAAAGGTTAATTCAAAGGAGATTCGTCAATTTATCTATTTATGTTATTGATTTGATTTTGGTTTTTTTATTTTTTACTTGTTGTGATTAATCTTTAATTGATTTCTAGACCAGAATTAAAAATAAAAAACTAAAGCATCCCGACGAAAGAGACCTGCACCTCCCCCAAGGGGAGAGACGCACCTTAGAGGAGATATGTGCCAACTGCTTTTCTTCTGTTGGGATAACCTAGTTGTAGATCGACTAATAGGTAGTTGAAATGAGTCATGGGATGAAGAATGAAAGGTAGAACGGTTGAAAATGAGGGCCGAAGTGGATTTATTCATGAGGAAAGAGAAGGTCCCATTTTTTGGTTGAAGGGTATTTTCATAATTACTAACGAAGAATATTTTGGAAAAGTGGCCAAAAAGAGGTTGTATACAGTAAGGAGTGTGGGTATCAATCCTATTTTCTAAACCAGTCCCTTAATTATAAGTTATTTCTATATCGCTTCCTTTGGAAATTCAAAAGCCTACATATGTTTCATCAAAATTATGGAATTATGATTATGGTTTCTAATCAAACAATTCAAAAATATATGTTGCGATGAACTATGTAGACTAATCTGATATCGATAAACATATACATAACAAGTTTTATTTTTTCTCTTTTTTTATCTACAACGGAGATGCTCAGGCCAGGTATATATCAGCCGGGGTATCTAGGTGACCTATTATTGTGCTTGTCTTGACATGTTCTAATGTAAATGAAATTACATGACATGAATGCACCTAGAGCGTTAGCTCACCATAGGCTCTTTGATGCCACTCGCGGGTGGCGAGTTCGATTTCCTTGATAATTCATGCATATGTGTATGTATCAGGCTTTAACCAAAGATGACATGAATGCAACCAAAAACTGTAAGCAGCAGAGCTCTCCACATATCGACATGACTTGAAGAGTCCATCTTTGTATTCCTAACTGTTGCTGCAAAAATAGGGTCCTGCTCGGGATATCATGTTTGGCCTGAAAACACAACCTGAAATAAGAAGTCATTGACAACACAACACGAATGTAAGAAAAGAACATGTCCAGCCCAAGGAAAAAAGAAAGGGAAAAAATCCAAAGCGTGTTTTGGTAGACAGGAACACGAAATCGCCATGTGAGGCATAAGAAAGTATGAGCCTGAAAATCATCAGTGCTAAACGAAGGGCGAATTTTAAGGGAAAAAGAAAAGGGTTCTTCAAGTTACACTGGGCCGTACGAAGGCCACGTTGAGAATGAAGCACCTGATTCGCTTTCATTCTACGCAAGAATCCTATAAAAGTTAACAAAGCGAATTGGATCCTCACAAGATAGATAATCCAAATCCGAAGAATCCAAATTTGTTATCTCTACCTGTAGAAAGCAAAGCACCAAGCAAACCATTTTCACACGGTAACTTCTTGATAGTGGTGGTGGCAGATTGGTCGGCGTGTCTACTTCCAGTCGAGTTACTTTGGTTTTGTGCCAAAAGCAGGTAAAGCCAGACTTGATATTTTGTACCCTTTTCGAGATGTCTGTGATACCGTAATATATCTAATTTCGGTTAGATGGGGTCCATGGCCCGACTTCTGTTGGCTTGTCTCAGGTTGACAGAGACCGAACTGAGGTTGGGGTGCCTAAACCCCAAACCAGGTTCGGGTTTTCAGTGCCGCTCTGAAATTGGCCACCCAGAGTTATTGAAATGAAGCGGCCCTTCAAACAAAGACCTAACTGAATCGGATCAGAGTTATGCAAGTCTTCTCTGAATATCTGCTGCAAAATATCTAAATCCTCTTTTATGGTTTTTGTATTCTCAATAATATAACCATCGGCCGCCGTCGAGTATACGGCATATTCAACTATGGATGAGTTAGTTGCAAGCATAGCCCTCTTAGAAGATCACTTGCAAATCTGTGTTCCTTGCGTACCTTAGTTATAGAAAGTTCCTTTTTGTTTTGTGTCAATGCTTCTCTGTCAAAATTCCGTTGAATGTCTCGTAATGGTTAATAATCTGTTAGCTTTGCTTAGTTGAATGCTTAACCTAAAGAATTAATTTATAGGTTAAGCCAGTTATTACTGGATATTGATTATATATGACTGTTATTATTGAAAACAACTCAATTCAAATGGCATGGAAAAATCTGCTGTATTGATTCGATCAAATGCCGGCGTGCCAGGGACCATGAACACCCGTTCTAAAAAAAGGGTTCGAACAAGGCTGAGACAATTGTGGGCATTGAGAATTTGACGAGCGTACCCTAATTAAAAGAGGTCAAGAATGACACAAGGCAATTGGGTATGGATCTTAATATTAGGATACAATATACCAAGTGTTACAGGTATCGAGAAAAATGATGATATCTTATCAAAGAACTAAAGCTATTGCAAGAAACTACAATCTAAACAAAAGTGAAATCCCTAAAAACTACTATTAGAACTAGGGCTATAACTAAAATTGAAGAAACACTATAGAGTATAGACTTTTATGTTTTGTCTATATATTCGTGTTACTATTTTAAAAGAAACATTTCGCTTTCTAGAAAATTCTGATTTGGAGAAGTTTTCCTACTTTAATTTTTCCATCACTTTCGTAGCTTTAATAGATCGATCGTAAGCTAATCATAGCCACGTTGATGCATTTTCCATCATTACATCTACTGTTTCCAAGTTCCGTAGGTTCTTTCTTGACTGTTCTTGGACCATTACTATTTTTGGTGTAAACAAGAAAAAAGTTTCTGTACATTATATTATACAATATGTGTTTTGAGAAGGGTTTATACAACAAAATGCATTGGGTAGTAAATATACATTTTTACTACAAGCGTTAGAATATATTGGGAAGAAGGTGACTTTTCTCTTAATGTTCTTTCTAAAGATGTAGATAGTCAAAGCTCTATTCTAGATTTTTATGCTTCCTATTTTCTTCGACTTTTTCTTAAGTTTAATATCAATGTCCTCTTTACAGTACAGCGGTGTATCCACTGTTGTGTGCTCTGGCTGATACTCTGGCCTAGAGAATATGTATAGATTTGGACAGACTCATCAATTAAAGTCCAAATGTTTCCCCTGATTTGGGCAGATTAAGCACCAAATGTTTCCCCTGTTGTGGGCAGATTAAGCACTTCTGATCCTGCTCTTGGTTCACCAAGCAGAGTGCTCACCATTTGGTGGCGGCGTTACTTTTTTCTTTTTGTTGCATGGTTCTGTTGTTGGTGGTTAAGCTACATTTCTGTTTAAAAAAGGTCTTCATGGGGTGACCAGGCCGGTGATTAATTTACCTCATGTAATGCAAAGGACTACCATCTCTTATCTATTTACTGAAGACAGTATCAGTTTTTATTGTACTCAAATGCCCGTTGTCTGACATAACGAACCCCAAATCAGCCTTCAAATCCATAGGCAACACTAATAAAAAGTAGTATGTTATTGATCTCCAACTTTCATAGAAGTGTTGGAAGCAAGCTATGAAACATGATCTTGCCCTAATGCATGACAAAGCAAAATAATGTATAGGAAGCGATTAGCATTGTAAAAGACTTGTTTTTGGTTCAACTTAGAACAAAGTGCACCCCTTAAATATGCTTTTACATGGATAGGGATGTAGGTAAGGAACATGGCAATTTTTGAAAATCACTGGTGTGATGACACAAGAAGGTATGCATTTAAAATTGTATGTACTTTTATTATGAAGTGTTTTTTGTCGTGTGTCCTTATGCATAACGGTAGGCTTTCGATAGCTAGCATAAAACTTGTTGAATTTATCTACCATGAATTATGAACATTATGAGCATTATTTTTTGTTACATCCTCATGGACAACCCATGAGATTTTGGTTAAGGCCTACCTGTACATCGGTAAAGTTTGTCACGTCTTTTGAGATGGTTAAAAATTCATAGTGAAATTACATAGTTATAACTTTCTTTTATATCATATATAGTAATGTTATAGTTTAGTACCATATTTTTTGTAGTATGATATATATATAGTTATAGTTGTGCATGTCTACAGCTAAGCTAACATACAGCCCAGAGCTATTGATATATTGTCCGACCGATACCTATGCTAAAAAGCTGCATAGCTACTATTGACTGTGTTAGTTGCAAGGCAGCTGACTATTTATTGTATTTATGTATGTCAAAAAGTTGCATCCTTGCAGCATAAAATTAATGCTGGTTGATTAAAATGGAGAGGAGCATCAGATATTCTTTGTGATAAGAAGATACCATTAAAGTTAAAAGTTAAATATTATAGAGTAGCAATTAGACCTACCATGTTTTATGGTTCTTAGTGTTGAGCTGTTAATCATCATGTACAAAAGATGTTTCTGACAGAAATGAAGATGTTGAGATGGATGAGTGATCATACAAGAAAAGACCCTATACATAATGAGGTTATTAGAAACAAATTAGGAATGACAGGATAAAATAAGAGAATATCGTTTAAGATGGTTTGGATATACAGAAAGAATATCAAAAGAAGAACCTATAAGAAGGTACGAAAAACTAAATTTGGAAAGTATTAAAAGAGGTAGAGGATGACCACAAAAGTGCTGAAAGAAACAATAAAGAATGATCTAGCTTATTGTGAGTTAACTGCTAAAATGGAACATGATACGGCTCAGTGGAAACAAAAAATTCATGTAGTCGACCCTGTCTAGTATGGGAAAAGGCTTAGTTGTTGTTGTTGTTGGTATTTTCTTTTCAAAAAAAGAGATGTGCTTACATGGGAAATAGAGAAGAGCACCTGCACAATATTCATATCACAACCAATGTTGTAAATCGTGTATTGGTATCCGTACGCACGAGACATCAGTATGGACTATCATACTAGAAGAAGCAATATTCTGTTAAAATATATAAAAATATAAAGGCCCAAAAATCATAAAAAGGATCCTACGGTGTACATCACATTGAGAGAGAATTTAACAAGAAAATTAACTGAGTCATGCATACATGAAAGAAAGCCTGGTAATAAAAAGAAAAGTTACATCATATTAACTAAGTACTTACTAACTACTATGTATTGAGTTAAACATATACAGATTTGTGATCGAGGTGAAATATTTTTGCCAATCCATTCGCTTACACAATCATCTCCACCTTGATTTGTGGATGCACAATGTGGTGAGACCACGCGGTCATGTTAGTCCCAGCAATATGGTGCCTCAAGTGGACAATTCCACTGAGCGTAACTTACCTGCAAAAATTGCACATCATTACTCATCTGTTTCCATGCTAGGCATTTCGATAGTGACTTTTAATTGGCTCATCACTGAGGATGCAGTTAGGATTGCGGTGAGGATCAACAACGTTAAGAGATTTGGGAGAGAAAGCGCTTCTTTGGAGAGATTTAGGAGAGAATTTGGAGAGAAAGGGTTGGCTTGGAGTGAATTGAGAGAGAAACCTGCTAGTTTTGTAAGGTGTCTCAAAACCCTCCCTGGGCCATGGTTTTCATATTCTCATGTTCCCTGAAACCTGATATCTACTCGTATTATACAGTTTGTGTCATAGAACCATATAATACAGTGCCCGCATCTCACCCAGTTGTATCATATACACGAAGATGGTGCGATAAATAACGCATTGCAGTACATGTACCTGAAGTGTATTGTGGTAGCATTTCATGATAAATCAATATGGCTTTTACAACTTTGCTTGCAACTGTCTTAGATGAACATAGCAAGTTTTGTTTTGAAATAACTATTGGAATTGGATGGTTTGTGAGAGTGCCCTTCTCATATACACGAGTGAGGCGTAGAGCATAGCTAGACTAGTTGTTTCAACTTTGTGTCCATTGGCCTTAATACTAACGTCAATCATTAAATGCGGGAAGAAGGGCATTTTTCTCGGATTTCATGAGTTTTTTGTTCGAAAAATATAAACTTTATTTGAAAACTGTTTTTGCTTTTGAAAAAATCTTAGGCATCTCTCAGATGAACATGGAATGGCTTTTAACGGGAAATCAAGAGAGAAAAACTCGAAAGAGGAAAAAAGCCAGGTATATATACAATAAAATACAGAAAATGAGTAGTGATTTTTACACGTTGCCTTCTTCCTAAGAAAACCCTCTATGGGTAACCTTGCCCCTCTCTTCTCTCTCTTTTCATTCCCTATCTCGTCTACAGGCATACAACTTCTGTAACACTAGGATCCCGGAAACAAAGACGCGCAGAAAGAATCGCACCCAACATTGGTATCAAAGCCCGTTGTAGGCGTCCCTAACTCCATAGAGGTACGCTGACCCTGTAGAAAAAGGAAAGAGAGACAAAAATATTACTAGAAAATTTTTACGGCATAAGTTTCTTTTATAAAAAAAGGGAGTAAATGGAAATAAGGTTAGAAGAACTCCTTGAGGTTTATCTGAGGCGGATTGAGGTAGGCGACTGTCGGAAGCCACCCCATTAAAGATGGCCTTAGGAAGGTCACCTAAAACAAAACACATGGTATGAATATCGTCAGTAGGATGAAAGACGATATAGATGCCGTCGAAATAGAACAAACGACATTAATGCCACCAAGAAGAGGAAAGACGACAAGGATGCCGCTGAAACAAAAAAAAAAACTGTATGAATATTGTTGAGGAAAGGAAAGATAGGAGAGAAGAAGAAGCAGAGAGTGCACGAGGCAGTTAGCCTCGATCTCCCATCTCTCCCCGTCTTCACCTTCTCCACTCCCTCTATCTCCCCCTCTCTCTCAATTTCCCTCGCTCTCCCCATCGTCTCCCTTTTTTCACCAGCAATTCTCTGTTGAGATCCAGCCGCAACTTCACGAGGGTGAGCCGACTCAAACGACAATGATGAGGGTAAAGGAGGATGAAGTTGAAGAAGAAGAAGAAGAGCAGAGGTCATGCCAGTGGCAACAGAACCGTCGGGGGTCTCCCGCTCTCTCTGATTCTCACTCTCTCTCCTCCTATCAAATATGCCCCGTGGTTTTTGCAAAACTATAGGCGGTAAATCGCCCAAGACAACAGTTTTTTGAGTAAAATAACCATTCTACCCCTATATAAAATCAAAATTATGAAATACCACAAGACAAAATTATACCCTTCTCTCTCCTCCTATCAGATATACCCCACAGTTTTTGCAAAACTGTAGGCGATAAATCTCCCAAGACAACATTTTTTGAGTAAAATGATCATTCTACCCCTATATAAAATCAAAATTATGAAATACCACAAGACAAAATTATAGAAATATCCAAATATTTTAATGTGAAAAGATTGATTTATCCTTGTATAAGTGAAAGGTTTTTTCTATCCTTTGACAGTTTGTAAAATTACGTAATTCCAATATGTAGTTTTACTATTTTGTCCCTTGTCAATATTAAGAATCCAATATTTAGGTGATTTTATAGAAATAACCCTCATAGTTTGACATATTATATGTTATGCCACCTAAGAAAAGTAAATGTTTGCCCTCATACTTTTTAGGAAATACTGTAAGCATCTTTTTACTGTCCTATTCTTAGTTTTATGATATTTCTAGAAAGGTACCTTTTTATTAAATAAATTACAGTACAATGCCTAGAAATATTTACAGTTCAGCACTTAGACTTTGTGGATATTACATTTAGGTGTCTGGTTATTTTTGTTATTGATTATTTATGAAATGTCTTATGACTATTCATCTCGTGCATGTTTTATATTTTTTTATCTAAAAATATACAAGCCCTCTACTTGTTGTCTCTTCTAAATTATTAAAAATGACTTCTAGAATTTGTGTTTCCTAATTGACAAAGAAGGAAAGTTAAATGACCTAAATTTTCAAATATGGAAGAGAATAATCCCACTGGCCTTAACTCGAGGGAGTTGATTATGTACTTAGTAAAATAATTTTATCCCTTACTCTAGTTGCAACAGATGAAGAAAAGCACAAGTATAAGACATTTCTAAGAGATGATACTATAGCAAGGACCATAATATTAACATATATGAAAGATGACTTGATTAGGGTCTTTGAAGAATTTGAGACCGCTAAAGAATTATTTAACTCTTTGATAACAAAGTATGATACTACAGTTAAGTTGTATGTCCAACTACTCCAAAAATAAAATTCTTATAAAATGAAAGAAGGTGATAATGTACTTGAACATGTTAACCAAATGTTGGTAATGACTAGGGATTTAGTTATAGCGAAGTCAGTTATTTCTGAACCAATACAGATATCTACAATTCTAATATTATGATTTGAATTTATATTTAGATGTAAAAACAACTTTTCTAAATAGAGATTTAGAGGAAATCATATATATGCAACAACTAGAAATGTATGTTATTAAAGGCGAAGAAAATAAAATGTATAGGTTGAAAAAAATCTCTATATGGCCTTAAACAATCACCTCGTTAATGGTATTTGTCTTTTCAAAATGCTATTATTGAACTTGAGTTTGTGGCCAATGAACTTGACCACTATGTATATGTTTGGAACAATGAGAGTCACTTCGTCATCTTATCGTTATACATAGATAACATATTGTTGATTGGCAATGACAATAAGATGATTATCAAAACCAAGTCATAGTTAAACTCAAGGTTTGAAATGAAGGATATAGGAAAAACATTCTATATCCTAGGTGTAAAGATTTCTCATGACAGAGAATTTAAACTCTTATGCCTAAGTGAGGAGAGATATATTGATTATATCTTTAAGAAGTTTAAAATGGGTGAATGCAAGTATGCATCTATACCTATTGTGAAAGGGTTTAAATTGAGTAAGGTTTGCTTGTCTTAGTGAAGAAGACGATAAGCCAAATGTTCCTTATGCATAAGTTGTGGGTAGCTTGATATATGTTATGTTGTGTACAAAACCTGATATCAGCTTTGTTATTGGTCTTGTGAGTAAATATCAAAGTAATCGCGGATGACAACATTGAATAACTTTGAAAAGAATTTTAATATATCTCAAAGGAATAAAAGAATTGAAACTTTGCTTTCAAGTAGATGAATTAAAAGTGATATGATAATCACATATTGACTTTGTTAGGAGCAAAGATGATAGAAAATCAACCTCTGGTCAAATACTTTTTAGTTGGAGATGGTGTGGTTTTTTAGGCATGCAAGAAACAAGGTTGTGTAGCGTTGCATGCACAAGAAGCAAGTATGTTGATTACAATATGGCTACTACGAGTGCCATTTGAATAAGCCACTTCATACGTGATTTGAAGTTGAATATAACCAACGAGCCAATTATCATTTATTGTGACAACAATGCAACAATTACTCTTATTAAGAGTAGAGATAAGCTCAAGAAGCAAACTTATAATGGTTAAATATCACTATGTTTATGATATACTCAAAAGAAATGAAATAACTATATGCTTTATGTCAATCGGTGATATGTTGGTTGACCCCTTAACAAAAGGCATTTCAAAAAAACTTTTTATTAAACATGTAACCCACATGGTTTGAGATATGCCTAAAATATAAGTGTAAAAAATATACTTTGTTGAATGTTATGCAGGAAAAATACATTGATTGTGGAAAACCGCATAATAGATAAAAGTTATAATTTACTTACAACTAGATAAATGATACAACTTTGTAAATCCCAAAATAGTGGAAGGCAAAACCAATATATCGTAGATTGACTCAAGTGGCTAAGTGGGAGATGTAAGTAGTCAGTGGCCAGTATCGGCCCCAATACTAACGTCAACTATTAAATGCGGAAAGAAGGGTTCTCTTTCCGGATTTCATGAGTTGTTTTTTCGAAAAAGATAAACTTTATTCGAAAACCGTTTTTGCTCATCTCTCAGATGAACATGGAATGACTTTTAACGGGAAGCTCAGAGAGGAAAACTCGAAAGAAGAAAAAGCTAGGTATATATACAATAAAATACAGAAAATGAGTAGTGATTTTTACACATTACCTTCTTCCTGAGAAAACCCTCAGAAGGTGCATGCAATTTTTTCCTATCTCATCTATGTGCATGCAACTTCTGTTGCAATACTGGGATCCTAGAAGCAAAGATGCACAGAGAGAATCACACTCAACACTTTGAGGTTCCAATTGCTAATTTTGTTTAAAACTAAATAAGGAAAAACACAAATTATAAAAGGGCATAAACACTAAGAAAACAAATAAAAGGCAAAGCATAAATGGACAGACTGTGCATAGTATAACTGCAATATCTGTGTGTAGCATACTGATAGTAAACAGTCAATACCTCGACATACGATTTGCATACTAAGCAGTTCATATTCAAGAACATGAAAAATACTATTTGGGGGAGAAAATGGATATTACTAGTTTTCATTGCACAAAAGTGCCCCCAATATTGGCGTACCATGGGATGAATACATGTGGCTCGGCTGTCAAGACTAGCACTCATTTGATTTGTTTATTGCAAAATATCACATTATCGTGATACACACAAGTTGCTTGTTGGAGGTTTATTTTGATTAATTGCTCCTTGCAGTTGAGGTGACATGTCATCATCAGGACACTCTTTTGTCAAATGACCATCTTTACTATATTCCATGAGGAAACCAATCCAAAGTATGAGCATTGAATGTTTGACTGCTTTTCCACATAGATATGGTTTTTTGTTTGAGGGTTTCGTGGAAGCCGAAATCTTTATGAGATTATCCAATGTGACTAGCATATAAGGGCTTGGTTCTTATGGTAACATTTAGAATCCATATGACGTAGTTTGCACTGATGATATTTCAAATTTTCAATTAGTTAAGCGCTTAAACTATTACCTAGAGCTTGCTTATATTAATATTTAATATAACGTATTGAAATATATTACCAAGCATGCCATTTGTGTTATCCTTGTTTTCATTTCTTTATAAGTACGTTGGCTTGGCTATACAACTAAATTAAGTGGTGATTTCTCCTTTGTCACATTTTTATGGATATTATGGTAAAGTTACCTAGGTTTCGTCTTGAATGTCAAGTGAGTTTTTTTTGTTAACCGCTCATTTGTCCAATCTATTCAGTATTTATGGTCTCTGTTTTCACTCTCAGTTTTTTCTGAGCAAAGGTTTTCTTTGGAGAAATATTCTTTAATACGTTTATTATGATCCAAAACATTGTCGGATTTATTTATGATAGATTTTATAAATTATAATAGAGCTTTGTGAAAACAAATGATCCATGTAACCGACCCATCTAATATGGGAAAAGGTGTAGTTGTGGGTAGTAAATATACAAGATACTCACCTCTTTCTCTCTCTCTCTCATTTTGCAGTCCTTTTCGGTATTCTATATGCGAGATTTCTTTCCCTTCTTTTGTACATTGAAGAGGCTGAAGAAGTATGCGTGGCCCAGGTATTGAACTCAGGCCCATCATCAACTAGTGCTAACCCCGATTCTCCGAACTAGCAAGTACCACCCTTCAAAAGAAGTAGGGAGGATGGAGCTAGTGAGGGATTCTCTCTCTCTCTCTGGGTTTATAGTTAATTTTACATTCTATACCATGATTTCTCTTAAAGGAGAGTAACTAGTACAATATATATATATATATATATATATGAGTCTTAAATGCATAATGTCTTTTGGTGCATAATCTTATAATCAGTTTCATTGATCTTTGAGATCAACAACAAATATTCCATCAAATGCAAAGAATGGTACTTTTAATTCAAGTTTTTACTAGTGATCTTAAAAATCGAATAATGTTTATGTAAGATTATTGACTAAAAGACATTATATATTTAAGACACCCTTCATATACACATATATATGTGTGTGTAAAGATAGCGGTAAATACTTAAACCTAGTTCGTGGTTAAATCTATTTTATTATTTTAACCATTCAATCTTAGAGATGAATGATTGAGGTGATAAAATAAAATTCATTTGGTAATACATTAAATGTAAAATAGAATGATTCTGTTAATTCAACCATCCACCATTGATGATCATTATTATGTATATATAGAGAGAGTGAGAGGGGTATATGTTCAATTCAATACATGATTAAATCTCTCCAAACATTTTCGTTATTTGATCGTGATAATCAATGATAAAGATTTGAAATGAAAAAAAAGTGCATCATTGAGCAATAAATGTAAATATGAAAGTACAATGGTGTACTTACTTCTTAAAATTTAAATATCTAACGTTGATCTCGAGTGAAAATGTTTGAGAATAATTGAGCACAAACTAATCTCTATCTCTGTATCTAATCATTACTTAAATCTATTCAAACATTTTTACTGTTTAATTAGTGCAATCAACCGTAAAGATTTAAATATAAAAAGTGATTTATGTCATTGTGCATTAAATGAGAGTATGAAAAGTATAACGGTATGAATTACTTTTTATATGTTAATCGCATCGATGAGACAAGTAAAGATGTTTTAAAATATTTAAGCATGATGAACTGAGAATTAAGGACGGACCACTATTTCCTTTTAAATATATACATAAACGTACGTATATATATATATATATATATTCTTGCAATCTTAAGTGGATTTGGGTTCCCGTGATATAATCAGATGAAATCCGAATAGACAACGTCATTTACTTGTTGCAAAATCCGTCCTGCTTTAAACCCAAATCTTTTCACTGAAACTGTCAAAACAACCCCGGACTTAATCTAAACGTTATGGAAGACTGAAATGCCATTTTTAACCTTAGGGTTGGAAACGTGCCTTGTGATTACCCTGCAGCTCTTGGAGGCATCTTAGTAATTTTCAAACTCGTGTTGACCTGGACAAATCAATCATCTCTCCACTCTCGGGCAGACGGGCAGTGCTGAGAGAACAAGAACGGGAGTCCAAGTCACCAGAACACGCAGCAATGACACGGTCCCTTTCGTTTTTCACATAGATTATCGTAAATCTCAAGGCTATCTCAATTTGCCGTTTATTTTCTACTTCACGCTTCCTTCTTATTCATGCTTTATTAGAAGTTAATTAGATTGATTGGCCAAAATAAGGAATAAAGTATTAAGACACCCTTGTGAATGAAAGCGAATTCTCGGAAGGGGAATAAGGGATGGTAGAAGTTGTGCATAAAAAAATGCATTGCACTTCTCTAACTAGTTTTTAACAAACCCCAAACCAGGATTTACATCCATACTGAGCATGGTGGACTGGCTAATGGAGTCTTAGTTGTCATTGTTGCTTTGTCTTGTCTTGTAGTAGCATTTAACTCATGGAAAACAAGATCATATTGTATCATTTAATTTCTCCAATGACTTTTAAGATACTCCAAAACCATCTTTCGAAATGTTGACGGCATAGGCAGCGCTCTCGATTTGCATCTTGTAGATTGCAAATTTGATTCGTGAGCTTCAGCCTCTCATTGTAACAAGAAGAAAGAGTGCTGACAGCATAGCTTCTCATATCCCTTTACGAGAAATCTATCTTCCTTGTTCAAATATACAAACAATCATGACGTCTCTCATTTGATCTTTTATTGCAACAATTTCTTGTGTAGTCTTTCTTTCTGTATATTGCCATAAATCCATTACTTTGTTTATGTTGTTGGCTTTTCTTAGCAAACCCAATTAAACCACTCTTTAGCATTTAAAATCCCCTACTTAATAGTGATTCTATAATGTGCAGAAAGCTCCATATTAAGTGTAATGACATGGCACCATCTCGAAGAAAGATAAGCGAAATAAGCATGTTTATGAAGATGTGGATTGGACTACTTGCATATTGCCTGCCTTAAAACGGATTCTCAGTTTCAGTCTACTTGTCCAGTAGTTCATTCATGACATGTCAACCCACATTTGATTGATCTTATTTGTTAATTTTCAAATCTTATGGTGGTACATTGATTGCTTTCGTTGATATGGCTACAAAATTAAATGTCCTGAAAACCTTTAAATAAATGTTGAATGTCAAAGCCAATAGATCCATAAAGTACGGGTGGCAAGTTGTGAGAGAATCTTTTGGATATACGAAAACTGGTGGCGTTTCTAGAATAGTTAAAATCAAAGCACGAATCTGGAAATACCCAAAATGGGAGGATACACTGAGAGGACACGAGAAGAGCGCAAGTGTCCCGGTAACAGAGAACAAAACCCTCTTGCCGTAAAATACAACCCAATAAGCAAACGGAAAGCAAACTGGTCTCTCTCTCTCTCTCTCCGAGGCAATGGCTCCCACAGCAATGCCGGCGTCGCCGAATGTGCCGGTTCCGGCGACGTCGCCGACTCCGGCGATCGCGGGCCAGCCGGGACTCGTGAATTCGTCGCTTTACGTCGGCGACCTCGACGCCTCCGTAACGGAGGCGCAGCTCTTCGAGCTCTTTAGTCAGGTAGCGCCCGTCGTCTCCGTTAGGGTTTGCAGAGACCAGATCAGAAGAGTCTCCCTCGGCTATGGCTACGTTAACTACAGCAATCCTCAGGATGGTCAGTGTCGTTTTACCGTTTCTGAAAGCTCCTTTTTGATCTCTCTCATTGCTCCGCGAATCGCGGTACTTATTTCCCGATTGATTTCTATGGGTTTCGTGAACTGTTGCTTAGGTTGTAGGTTTTTAGCTTGATTTGTAGCGTTTCATTGTTCGTTTGCTCTCGAGTGATGTTTGATCGGGCGATTATTTGATTGTTTTAGTGAGACTGAGTTTTTGTTTCTGTGTCTCATTCTTTGCGTCAGCCGGATGCATGATCGATGCGAATGGCCTCTTCCTTTTGTCTCTTTCTATTAGCATTTGCTTATGTTTTTGTTCCTCATCAGTTTCCTTTTGCGTGTGTCGGAAAGTTTTTTTATTTTTGTTTCTCTTGGCTCGTTTGTTTTAGCAATATGATGCAGGATCCACGCAGTATTTTTTGCTAACTGCATTTGTTTGTTCTGTTTGCTCTTGCAAGGGTTTTGATCGGTTTTCGGTTTGATTGTTGTGCAAATATTGGGCTTTTGTTCGCGTTGTGTTCGTGGTGCTTGTTACATGAAATCTCTCTCTGTCTCCCTGAGTTTTATTTATTTATGTTCTCTTTTCTATAGTTCCAATTGATTTTCTGTTTCTTCATTTTGCTTTCTTCCTTCACGTGATTCTGTCTCTCTGAGTTTTATTTATTTATGTTCTCTTTTCTATAGTTCCAATTGATTTTCTGATTCTTCATTTTGCTTTCTTCCTTCACGTGATTCTGTCTATTGGTTAATTTTTGTCATGCTTAATGTTTTAATTCCCATATGATTAATGCATTAGCTGGTTGTCCAAGATTCTGAAATAGAGTGTGTGGCAGACGAGCATCTGAAAGAGAGAGCAAGTCCTAACATCTGCCGTTATACATCCGTGATTGTATAACTTGGAGTGATCTTTTCAATTTTCATGTCGTGGTGAAAATACAATCATTAAGTTATTGCATGGTTGTTTCTTTGTTTTTCTTCCTTCCTTCACGTGATTATGTTTATTGGTTAATTTTTGTGATGCTTAAATAATGTTTTAATTGCCATATAATTAATGCATTAGGTGTAGATAGTTTTGTAAGGATTGTAAGGTAATTTTAAGAGAAAGCTTAACTACCCAATATCGACTTTAGTTATGGATTTACAAGTAAAAGGGTGGACAAAGAGGCAAAGAGTACATAGAGCTATTTGGGCTAAATGGTGAAACCTTAACAATGAGGACAAAGATATATTTAAACATAAAGTTCTTCAAGGAGATGCCTGGAATATGTGAAGCACTACAACTAAGTATATTAGGAAAGTAGCAAAATATGTGATTGGTGAGTCTAGGGAGGTGTATTGTCATTAAAGAAGCTTGGTGGTAGAGTGAAGCTTGATGGTGGAGTGAAGTAGTGGCAGATTAAATTAAGGTGAAGAGGGTATGTTACAAATTGTATCGAGCCAACAAGATATTGAAACTTGGGAGGCTTATAAGAAAACAATTAAAAAGGTCGTCAAATAAGCAAAAGCCAAAATTTGAGAGGTTTTATATAAAAAGTTGAACTCAAAAGAAGGTAAAAGCAGTGTTGTCTGACGCGTATCGTATCACGTAACGCTGGGCTCCACGATACGGGCGTATCGATCGTATCATATCGTACTATAATATTAAAATAATACGAAAATTATTTAAAAAATCAAGAAAATTAGTAAAAATCCGAAAAAAATCTGGAAAAATCTGATAATTGCTTTAAATTCATATAATACAAAGTTTAACACAGATTGAACATTCAACATTGAACAATTGGATCCAAAATTACATATTTTGAAGCAAAAAATGAAATACATTTATATTTTACATATTTTAATTTGTATCAGGATTATTAACTAAATAATCTTCATCTTCTACTTGATAAAGATTCAAAATTTCTCATCACCTTCTGCTTTAAAATGAAAATCTTCATCTCCTTCGTGATGTTGTTGCACTTTAAATTAATTCATACAATGTCTTCTTCGGTTAGGACTGCATTTTCTTCGTTATCTTCCATAATCCACTCATCTAATATATCAAAATTAACAAACTGCTATCTTTGTACATGTAGTTGTCATATTTGCTAATTTTCATATGTGAGCAAAACAATGAGCTCCATTTCTTTGATTATTGACTCTATGACACCTCAGTGATGTGATATTATTACTTGATGATATCCCTTTTTTTCTTACAATTAGCTTTTTAACTAATGCTTGAGCTTCATTTCTCACTTGGCAACAGAAAGGAAAATGATTTTGTCACAATTTTTATTTGTTTATAAATTATTCTTATTCAATAAATAAAATTATAAACCCAAATTACAAGCATAGGGAAGTGAAGAGAGGCCAGAAACCTGCAAAAAAAACTTAAAAAAAAATTGAATTTTTTTTTGGGCATATTGCCCGTATCGTGGCTTCCGTATCGCACCGTATAGATAACACTAGGTAAAAGAGATATTTTTAGGATAGCTACTTTTGTTATATAAAATAAGAAGATTGTAGTAACAAGTGATGATATAAAAAAATAGATGGATTAATATTAACTTAGGAGAGTTAATAGATGGATTAATATAAATAACAATTTCTATCAATATATTCAAAGGAATGAAGTTAAAGAGACTCTTAAATGAATGTTGGTAAATCTATAGGACTAGATAATATCTGAAAAATTGTAGGAGAGATGAGTATCACTTGGCTTATAAGATTATTTAATGAAGATATGAAGAAATCAAAAGATGCTATAGGAATAGAGGGTAGGTATATATCATATACAAGAACAATAGAAACATTTAGAATTGTGTGAATTATTGAGGTATAAGTTGATAAATCATACTATGAAATTATGAAAAGGAATTATTAAACGTAGGTTGAGACAAATATCAATGTAACAGAGAACCAATTTGGGTTCATGCTAGAGAGATATACTATTAAGACATCTTATATAATATTTTAGAGCAAAAGGAAAGAACCTTCACTTAGTAATTGATATTTTTTTTGGAGAACTTTGAAAAAAAAGGGTATTCCATTGACATTCATTAATCTTATAAGAGACATGTATTATGACGTACAAACATGTGTGAAGACCAATGAAGGAAAGACAAATATCTTTAAAGTTAATATCGGATTACATCAAAAAACTGTTTTAACTTTTAAGTATATTTATTTATATTGGTCATTGGCGGGTTAACAAAACATATCCAAGGTTAAGTACCTTGGTATATGTTATTTGCGGATGACATTACGAAAAGTTTTAAATACTTAGGGTCCGTCTTTTAAGGTGTTAGAAAAATTGATGGAGATGTTATTTATAGAATTGGTTAAAATAGAGAGATGCATTGAGTATTCTATGTGAAAAGAATATATCACTAAAGTTGAAAGATAAATATTGTAGAGCACCAATTAGACTTGCTAATGGTTATGAGTGTGGACAGTTAATCATCAACATGTTTAAAAGATGTATGTGATAGAAATGAAGATATTGAGATGGATGGGTGATCACACACTCAATACCTAATGAGATTATTAGAAACAAATTGAGAGTGACACCAATTGATGATAAGCAACAACAACTAAGCCTTTTTCCATACTAGATGGGGTTTGCTACATGAATTCTTTGTTTCCACATAGCCCTATCATAATTTGTAGAATCCATGATAAATAAGTACGACAAAGTTTTATGTTGGCTGTCGTAAGCCTAACACAATCCTTCTCCTTTATCCAGGCTTGGGACCCGCCATGCAAGGGTGATTCCTTTATGGGTGGAGTTACACCAATTGATGATAAAACGAGAAAATGGTAGAACGAGAAAAAATATTGGTTTCAACTCATAGAAAGATGGTCAAAAGAAGCTTTGCTAAGAACGTATGAGAAACTAGATTGTGAATATGTTAAAAGAGGAAAAAGAAGACAACAAAAGTGTTGGAAGAAATTAATAAAGAGTGATCTAGCTTATGTTGAGTTAATTGTTAGAAGACACATGATTGAGCTCTTGGGCTCTATGGAAACAAAGAATCCATGTAGCCGACTATATCTAGTATGAGAAAAGGCTTAGTTGTTGTTTGGTGAAAATACAATCAAGGAAAACATGGATTTGCAGGCTTTCTTTAAACTGAGCATAACATATTATCCAAGGGAATTATCCACATTCCCTTGTGATGTGGAATACAAAAATTATGAACATTTGTTAAGAAAAACTGTTTAATATAATCTTGTAGTTCTCTTCCATTTCTTGATTTGTATGACAAGCACATGAGGTTGCATAAAATGCATAGAGAAACTATGGACGGCTGGAATTCCTTATGACGTTTTTGAAGGGAAAAGTTCCTCAAAAAGCATCTTCGGATTTCTCTGATTGTGTGTATGTTCTCAAGCATTTCTATTGTAGTTTCCAGATGCATCTTCTGACTTTTCTGATCGTGGGTATGTTCTCAAGCATTTCTATTGTAGTTATGGAGTGTTCAAAGTTTCCTTTATGCATGCTTGATCTCCTCATGGCCAGAAGCAATTATTTCTTCTTGTTTCTTGCATTTGATGTGTGACTTTTCCCTAATTAGTGCTCTCATTTTCAAATGCAGCAAACCGTGCCTTGGATGTGCTGAATTTCACTCCAATCAATAGCAAACCAATCAGGATTATGTTTTCACATCGGGATCCTAGTACCAGGAAAAGTGGATATGCAAACATATTTATAAAGAATCTTGACCCCTCAATAGACAATAAGGCTTTGCATGAGACTTTTGCGTCCTTTGGGACAATCCTTTCTTGCAAGATTGCTATTGATGGAAATGGTCAGTCAAAAGGTTACGGATTTGTGCAGTTTGAACGAGAAGAAGCTGCACAGAATGCCATAGCAAGACTGAATGGAATGCTTTTAAATGACAAACAAGTGTATGTTGGTCTCTTTGTTCGGCGCCAGGAAAGGGTCCAAATGAATGGTTCTGCAAAATTTACCAATGTATATGTTAAGAATTTGTCTAAAATGAGCACAGATGAGGACCTTAAAAATATTTTTGGAAACTATGGTCCTATAACTAGTGCTATTGTCATGCGGGATGCAAATGGAAACTCGAGAGGGTTTGGCTTTGTTAATTTTCAAAATCCAGATGCTGCTGCCACTGCAGTTGAGAAACTGAACGGCTACACATCCAATGATGATGAGGTTTGGTATGTTGGTAGGGCTCAGCGAAAAGCTGAAAGAGAGGCTGAGCTGAAGACCAAGTTTGAACATGAAAGAAATGGACGTCTGGAGAAACTTCAGGGCACAAATTTGTATTTGAAAAACTTGGATGATTCGATTGATGATGAAAAACTTAAGGACCTCTTCTCAGAATTTGGGACAACCACCTCTTGCAAAGTATGCTTCTACTGTCATTGGATCTTCTTTTGTTGTTTTGGTTGTTCTTCTCAGATATCATATACCGTATTCCATTCTCTTTGATAGGTTATGTGCGATTCACAAGGGCAGAGTAAGGGGTCGGGCTTTGTTGCATTTACTACGGCCGAAGAAGCCTCACGAGCAGTAATCACTTATTAACTTCCTCCAAGTTTTCAGCATTTCATGCATAACCTGTACCCTACCTCTCATTATTTATAAACAATTTGGTTATTTGAAACAGTTGTGTTTACATGCTTATCCATAACTGGTTCCTTAGGTTGCTGAGATGAATGGAAAGATGATTGGGACAAAGCCATTATATGTTGCACTTGCACAACGTAAGGAAGAAAGAAGGGCCAAATTGCAGGTTGGTTTCAATTGACACTTTCTCCTTGAAAGCGTTTGACATTTTAGTGGATGATGCACCATTATTTGACTAACATGTACTTATTTGGTTGTTGTTGTGATCATTTGGCTTCTGCTATAATTGCGTTGATGCTATAAGTACCATCTGTTTCTTTGGGGTGTTTACTTCAGGAGGGGAGTTTCAGAGGTTTGAGGCTTTTGCTAGTTAATTTATCTCAATAATGATAATAAAGAAGTATAGCCATCTTTGTTCTTTCACTGCATACACTATGGATGGAAGTAAACATTCACTGCTACATCTATCTAATACATCGGGTTTATATCGTGTCTAAAAGGGACCTCATAACTCATGCACATTTGGTTCATCATGCCAGATAACAGAATTTGCAACCTGAAGTTTGCTCAAGTAATCAGTGCCTACGAATTCTGGTGAAAACTGTAGTCTATGGTCCATCCTTAGAACCCAGTAAGGCTTTATTATACTTTTTTAGGTTTTTATAATGAGCCTGGACTCGTTAGATATTGGTGGGGAAGTACAAAGTAGGAACTTGTGAAACCATACTTGATTTTGGGGTGGGAGGAGGTGGAAGATGCAATGACTGTTTGAGTGAAATAAAACTTGCGCCTGAATAAGGTTGTCCAATAACTTGCGTTGCTTTTGAATTTGTTGCTAAGTTTAGAAGAAAATGTACTATATTAAGTAGAACACATTCCAATAACATCAACAATTAAGGTGAAGTTGCCAAAGAATATAAAGCAAGGTACAAGTTTACTGCTATAGATATATCATGAAACTCCTAAGTCTTCATGGAGCAAGGTTTAGAAGGCATTTTAGGCTATGACCAGCTGCTGGAAAGAGCATCATACATGACAAACGTTGAACCTGTGTGTAAAACATTTTCTTTCTTGGATATTTTAAAATGGTTGACGTGCGGATTTAGGTGCATGTCGGGCTAATTATAGATGAGAATGGAAAATTCATTTGGTTGATCATGCTTAGTGTGCCCAAAGGGCTTGGTTTTGTTTTAGTATTTTACATATATTAGTTTTATCTTAAAAAAATCAAGTAGGGGAAAATGTAGTTTGTAAATTTTTTAGAAAAGAAAAGATGTTAATAGTGTAAGAATAACACCACAATCTCACCAATGATGTCCACAAGCAAAAATACAAGTGATCTCGCAAGATCTTGAACAAGCCAAATCACCAAACACTTGGTGCGCAAGACAAACCAATTGAGTATAATACCAAACAAGCCAAGTGAGCACAAAAAGCTCTAATTATTTATTTCAAAACATCCTCTATTTATAGAGGTTATTACTAGTGAGGAGAGAGAGACAAGTGAGTTGGGTGTTCGGGGGGGTCCTTGAGGGCTAGTCCAAGGGATCCCGTGCCAAGAGCTTGTTGAGCCCTAATAGCCAAGCTCTATTACAAGTTAACAACCCCCCTCAAACTTACGATGTGTATACCAAAAGTTTGTTTGACAAAAACATAAATCTAAGAGATGACAAAGACTTTAAATCTGTTGGTTATAGTTTTGAAAGAACATAAGGCCAGTCTTTTCTCCACGCATTTTTCTCGAATATCGTGGTAGTCCATCTCAATATGCTTAATTCGTTCATGAAATATATTATTTAAAGTAATATACATGATGTTTTTAATGAAGACTATTTAATTCGTTGACTTGGCTCACAAGACTATTTAATGAAATATGGAGAAACCAAAAGATGCCCAAGGAATGGAGAGCGAGTACACTTATACCCATATATAAAAACAAGAGAGACATTTAGAATTGTCCGAATTATCAGGGTATCAAGTTAATGAGGCATTCTATGAAATTGTGGGAAAGAATTATCGAACGTAGGTTAAGACAAATATTGAGTACAACGGAGAACCAAATTTGGATTCATGCCAGGCAGATATACTGTTGAACCGATTCACCTTTTGAGACGTCTTATGGAACATTTTAGAGCAAAAAAGAAAGACCTTCACATGATATTTATAGATCTAGAAAAAGCTTACGATATGGTACTGAGGGAGGTTCTTTGGAGAACCTTGGAAAAAAGAGGTATCCCATTAACATACATAAACCTTATATGAGACTGTACGATGGTGTAAAAACATGTGTGAGGACTCGTAAAGGAATGACAAACTTCTTTGAAGTTAATATTGGGTTACATCAAGGATCAACTTTAAGTCCATACTTATTTATAATGGTGATTGATGAGTTAACAAAACATATTCAAGATGAAGTACCTTGGTGTATGTTATTTGGAGATGGATGAAGTACCTTGGTGTATGTTATTTGGAGATGACATTGTGTTAGTGGAGGAGTCTAAGGAAAAAGTTAATAGAAAATTGGAACTATGGAGTGAAACATTAGAAAGTAAAGGCTTTCGACTTTGTAGAACAAAAACAAAATATATGAAATGTAAGTTTGATAATTTGGTTACTTAAGAGGACATAAAAATTAAAATTTGGCACACATTGCATCCCCCAAAAAGAAAGTTTTAAATACCTAGGGTCAATTTTTTAGAGTGATGAAAAAATTGATGTATATATTACACATAGAATTAATGTTGGTTGGTTAAAATGAAGAGGAGCATCAAGTATTCTTTGTGATAATAAGATACCATTAAAGTTAAAAGGTAAATATTATAGAGCAACAATTAGACCTGCCATGTTTTATAGTTCTGAGTGTTGGGCAATTAATCATCAACATGTAAAAAAGATGTTTGTGACATAAATGAAGATGTTGAGATGGATGAGTGGTCATACAAGAAAGACCGTATACATAATGAGGTTATTAGAAATAAATTATGTGTGGCACCAATAGAGGATAGAATGAGAGAATATCGCTTAAGGTTGTTTGGACATATAAAAAGAAGATCAAAAGAAGAATCTCTAAGAAAGTATGAAAAACTAGATTTTGAACATATTCAAGATGAAGTACCTTGGTGTATGTTATTTGGAGATGGATGAAGTACCTTGATGTATGTTATTTGCAGTTGACATTGTGTTAGTGGAGGAGTCTAAGGAAAAAGTTAATAAAAAATTAGAAGTATGGAGAGAAACATTAGAAAGCAAATGCCTTCATCTTAGTAGGACAAAGACATAATATATGGAATGTAAGTTTTGATCATTTGGTTACTTAAGAGGACATAAAAATTAAAATTGGCACACATTGCATCCCCCAGAATGGAAAGTTTTAAATACCTAGGGTCAATTTTTCAGAGTGATGAAATAATTGATGGAGATGTTACGCATAGAATTAATGTTGGTTGGTTGAAATATAGAGGAGCATTAAGTATTCTTTGTGATAAGAAGATACCATTAAAGTTAAAAGGTAAATATTATAGAGCAGCAATTAGACCTGCCATGTTTTATGGTTTTGAGTGTTGTCAGTTAATCATCAACATGTACAAAAGATGTATGTGATAGAAATGAAGATGTTGAGATGGATGAGTGGTCATACAAGAAAAGACCGTATACATAATGAGGTTATGAGAAATAAATTATGTGTGGCACCAATAGAGGATAAAATAAGAAAATATTGTTTAAGGTGGTTTGGACATATAGGAAGAAGATCAAAAGAAGAACCTATAAGAAGGTATGAAAAACTAAATTTGAAAAGTATGGAAAGAGGTAGAGGACGACCACAATAGTGTTGGAAAGAAACAATAAAGAATGATCTAGCTTATTGTGAGTTAACTGCTAACATGGCACATGATAGGGCTTTGTGGAAATAAAGAATCCATGTAGCAGACCCCGTCTAGTATGGGAAAAGGCTTAGTTGTTGTTATTGTTGTTAATATACATGTCATTTTTGTTATCATAAAGAAATTCTATAGAGTCCTCCCGTGCGACCTTCATGTCTGCTAGAAGTTCAATGATTGAAGATATCTCCGTTGTTGTAGTAGCCATGACTCTATTCTGCTTCCATAGATGATCAACAACAACAACTAAGCCTTTTCCCATACTAGATGGGGTCTATTCCGTAGGACACCTACTATTTTTTACATCTTCAAGAGACTAGTGAGACCTAAAAATACACAAAATCCGGTGGTGGAGTGTCCATCACTGACATCTTCACCTTAATCAGCATCAATATAAGCAATTAATTTAAGAGAAGATGATGAGATTAGACTGATTAGTGAGTCACCTAAAAATACACAAAATCCAGTGGTGGAATGGCTATCACTACATCTCCACCCCAATCAGTATCAGTATAGGCAATTAATTTAAGAAAAGATGATCAGATTAAAACGATCCCCTTTTAAGTGTATCCTTTATGTATCTAAAAATTCACATAACCACACTCATGTGTATATTGGTAGGAGCTTGTTGAAATTGATTTGTCACATTTATGACATGTGTTATGTCTGGTCGAGTGATGGTAAGATACGCCAAACCTAACCTGGTAACAATATCACTAGTAAATTTTGTTTGTGACATAAAATAACCTCTGTTAGAGTTAATTCTATTCTCCGGGAGTAACTAAGTATACCCAAACCATTTATTTCAAATTCTTCATGTAGATCTCTTTTGATTTATAATATCTCATTTTCATCACTTCTAGTAATGATCATATCATCTACATACAGAAGTAAAATCATAATACATGCATAGTTTTCCTTACAAACAAATCAATGTTATTATAACAAGAGTGAAAATCCCGTGCATAAATAAAATTCTCAAATCTATCAAACCAAACCTTAGGTGTGTGTTTGAGTCCATATAAAGTCTTTTTTAGTTTAAAAAATAATTACCAGGAGCGTAGAATCCTGGAGAAGCCATATAGATATCTTCACTAAGACTATCATTCAAAAAAATATTTTTAACACCTAATTGATATATATCCTATTCTTTAATCACACAAATAGAGATCAATATACAAATAATAGTCACACGAGCAATAGGAGCAAAAGTTTTCTCATAATCAATCCTATATTTCTAGAGCTTCTAATTCATTCCATTCTAAGTTATTTTTTGCTTGGTCATAATGATTTGGTTCAAGAATACTCGATATGATTGCTATATGATTTCTATGTTGAGGTTGAAATTTTTCTTAAAACACAAATCTTTGAGGAGGTTTTATGATTCTTTTGCTAGGGGCATTATTTTCTCTATTCCTCCTTAGATAATGATGTTCAAAAGGTCTTATGATTTCTTCTCTAGGTTCGGGATTTGTAGGTTCATACTATAATTGAACAAAACTTTCATCTTGTGTTTCCTCATTGTCATCTAACTTTTCATCCATAATTTCATTTAAAAACGTATAACTATCTTGCGTACTTTATGACTCATCTTAATTTGATATCTCTAGACACATTCAATAGCTTTAGGACCTAACCTGTCATTCTTATCCGTATAAATATAACACTTACATTCAAAATCTTTCAACCGATCATAATTAGGTTTAAATTTTAATTGAATACAACTTTTCAACGAGAGAACAATTTTCTAGTTTGGTTAGCGACATCCTATTTATCAAATATACGAAAGTTAAAGCGATTTCAGCTCACAAGTATTTAAGAACTTTACTTGCTAACAACAAAATTCTAGTAGTTTCAATAATGTCTATGTTTTCTTTCGGCTAAATCATTTTGTTGGAGAGTTTTCGTACAAGATTTTTTGATGCAAAATTTTATGTTCTTTAATATAGTTTTGGAAGTCATTTGAAAGATATTTACCACCGGAGTCTATTCTTAAGATTTTGATATTAGTTTCAAATTAAGTCTTGATCATATTGTGAAAGATCAAAAGGTTTTTAAAAACTTCTGATTTGTGTTTCAAAAAATATATCCTTTGTCCAGTGAAGTCATTTATAAAAATAACATAATAGGTCACCCCTCCTTTTAAGGTTATGGGAGTGGGTCCCCAAACATTAGAGTGTACTAATTCGAAAGCCTTTTTTGTAATAAAGGTATTGAAAAGTTTATTTAAAAGACAAAGTCATTGTGATATATTTTTGTGATAAGCCTTTTTTTTTGTAAATGAAAACATTAGAGTTTTTTTACCAGATCGAAAAACTCATTGTGATAATCTCTAATGCTCATTTAACCTTGTTTGAGCATTATTATCTTTTTCATCAAATTTATTTAAAAGACAAAATCATTTTGGGAATGGGTTTTGCTAAGGTATTCACAATTTTTAAAGGAATTATCAAACATGTTAATTCTACTTCAAAAATTTTCATCCACATTTTGGCTAATAATCCATGTGATTTTGGAATTATACTTTTTTATTTTCTCTTACTTAAATTTCTCTTGTTTTGAGAAATTCATCCCCATCAATCATTTTCTCTATCCATTTAAACTCTTTGATCGTACCATCAATATACTCCCAATAGTATCTAGAGATAAAATATTTTTTCATGGTATGTGCACAACTTAGATAAGAGTTGAGAACCAATGAACAACGAAATGTCTCACTTTTTTCTTTCATTTTTCTCGACAATAACAAGAAATATGAAGAATATCTTGATTTACTCAATTTGGTCAAACAATGCCAAAATTTGACAATCTTCTACCAATCGGCATGAATCCCAACACAAGTCTAAATTAGCCGTTTCAACTTTGATACCATGTAAGAATAGCACCACAATCTTGTAAATGATGTCCACAAACACAAATACAAAACAAACACTTGGTGCGCAAGACAAACCAAATGAGTATAATACCAAACAAGTCAAGTGAGCACAAAAAGCTCTAATTATTCATTTAACAACATCCTTTATTTATAAAGGTTATTACAATTAATAAGAAAGAGACAAGTGGGAGCAGCTGCTCCCAATGGCTACATTACTAGCCATTGGGAGTTCCTAACAGATAGTAGTGTAACCGTTGGGCATTGACTGCCCCTTGAGGGCCAGTCCAAGGGGGCCCATGCCATAAGCCTGTTGGGTCCTGATGGCCCAGCTCTATTACAAGTTAACAAATAGACCAAAATGTCTAGCTTCTTTACGTGAGAAGATGGTTGAGTTTAGGCTAATGATCATAAATTTTATTGTGCTTGGGTTATAATAACAGACTTTCTTTCATATATTGTTGTTGTTGTGTTGAAGATGTCATCATGAAATCATGGGGTTTCCTTGGTTTTCCAGGCACATTTTGCACAATTGCATTCTTCTTCTGGCATCTCACCGGCAATGGCATCAAGTTTACCTGGGTACCATCCTGGTGCTGCTCGGCTTGGTCCTCCACAGCTGTTCTATGGCCAGGGAGCTCATGGTATGCTTCCTCCCCAGCCAGCAGGATATGGGTTTCAGCAACAATTGTTGCAAGGTATTCGTCCGGGTGTAGCACAAATCCCCAACTTCATAATGCCCTACCACCTTCAGCAGCAGGGACAGCCCGCTCAAAGCATGGGTGCAAGGCGAGGTGGAAGGCCACAGTTTCAACAGCAAGTATGCATCTTCTTTTCTATTTTTTCATAATGGGAATTGCAGCTTTGAGAATGATTTATGAAACATTTTCCCAATTTGATTCAAGTTTTGACACCATTTTCGTTTTTTGATGTCTAAATTTAGTTGATCCAGCGTAATGTAAATCAAGGTTTTAGATACCTACAAAGTCCGCGTAATGGATTGGAGCCTCAGATGATACCGCAGGGACTCATGGGCCCCATGATACCAATGCCGCTTGATGTTTCTGGGATGCCGGTTCCACCAATGGATGCTCCCAGACCTCCGCTCATCCCTATTACAGCACTCGCTTCTGCTTTGGCTTCTGCAACCCCTGAACAACGAAGAGTGGTATATAGTCTTATACACATTATTTCCTCTATTGCTTGTCATGATGATGCATGGGTGGCTTAGTTGGTAGGATCTAAAATATGATTAGCTCTTGTATTCTCTCTCTCTCTCTCTATATATATATATGTATGTAAGTATATGCTTATTATTCAAATAGGCAAGCATGGTTACTTGTAAGGTCGCCAGCATAAAACATGAGGAAATTTTGTATTTCAAGTTGATCAGCTTTTGATCAGGTCATTACTACGACAGCAGTTCTCACCCATTAGTGAGTTTTGTTTGTCAAAGTGTTGTATGCAATACTCCAAAGAACTTATTTCCTTCATAAACATTTGCTCGTATTGGTTGAATCAGATGTTGGGTGAGCAACTATTTCCACTTGTTGAGCATATTGAGCACGATCATGCTGGAAAAGTGACTGGAATGTTATTAGAAATGGACCAGACAGAAGTTCTTCATCTAATTGAATCCCCGGAAGCCCTGAAGTTAAAGATCGCAGAAGCAATGGAAGTTCTTCGAATAGCTCAAGGTGCTGCCGCCGGTTCAGATACAGCTGAACAGGTTGGTTCATTGTCTCTCACTGATTGATTGGGGGGGGGGGGGGGGGGGGGCAATGGTAGCTATACCTTATGCAAACATACAGAGCTGCCCAATTTTGTGTCAAGGGCTTGAGTTCAATCATTCTTCATACTTTTTCGTTTGATCTTGGTTCATGTGCCGTCGGAGTTCCCAATACCTTTGCTTCTTAGTTTCTACGTGTGAGTTTTTGTGTGTGTGTGGGGGGGGGGGGGGGGGGGGTGAGGGTGATCAATTGGAGAGCACGGGGAAGTTGGATTTCTGGTTTGTTGACATTTAATATATTTGTTTATTCTGTGTTGTCCTCCAATTATTATTCTGTTATTTTAAGCACATCGCTGCATGGATCTTAAACATAATTGATGGCGGTTAGACTGAAGTGCAGCGGTAGTAATTTTTAAACTGGATCCCGTTGGAGCTGATTAGGCTTGGTCTAGCATAAATGCTTGCGAAAGCAGCAGGGTTAATATAAGGCACGTGGCCCTTTCTAAGGTTAAAAGTGACATATTTCGATGGTCCATTAAGGTTAGATTTCTCCGGTTTCCGTGAAAAGCTTTGGGACAAAATTTCCTACTACGAAACAACATATAAAAGGTAAAAGTCTCGTCGTCCCTTTCTTTTTGTTCTTTGTGAAGTACACCACTCGGAGCCCAAAGGGTCCTGACTAATCCAGTGGGAACTGGATCTTTCCACTATGCAGTTAAAGCTCTCCCGGTGCTGGTTTGCTCCATCCGTAGGACTCAAGTTCGAGATATAAAAGTCAAAAATCTTTGTGGTCTCTTTTTTTTTTACAGGTTAGATTAAAATGAAGAGGGGCATTCAGTATTTTATGTGACAAGAAATTATTAAAGTTGAAAGGTAAATATTACAGAAGAACAATTAAATTTGTTAATTACATCCGTTACGTTTTATGGTTTTAAGTGTTAGATGAATAATCATCATATATAAAAGATATTCGCAGAAGAAATGAAGATGTTGACGGGATGAGTAGTCGTACAAGAAAGACTATATATATAATGAGGTTATTAAAAACAAATTGGGAGTGACACCAATAGAGGATATAATAAGGGAAAATTGTTTAAAATAGTTTGGAAAGGTAGAAATATGACAAAAAGAATCTCCATGAAAAATTAGATTGTAAAAATATTAAAAAAAAAGATTACAAAAGTGTTGGAAAGAAATAATAAAGAATGATTAAGCTCATGTTGACTTAAACTACCAACATGACACATGATATGGCTCGGTGAAAACGAGAATCCAGATCCCATCTAGTACAAGAAAAAGCTTAGTTGTTGTGAAGTACACCATTCAAAGCCCAAAGTATCCCGACTAATCCGGTGGAAACTGGACCAGCCCATTATGGAAGGGAGAATTCTCTCGGTCCCTCTTCTTTCTTTTTCTTTGCGAAGTACACTGGAAGCCCAAGGATCGTGACTAATCCAGTGGGAACCAGATCGGTCCACTATGAAGGTAAAGCTCTCCCAGTGCTGCTTTGGTCCATCCCCAAGACTCAAACTCAAGACCTTGTGCCAAACCACTTAACCGACCAAGCGATGGTTGTCCTGGTTCAAAGTGACCGAATTGTTTGGATATTATCCGGATAAATAGGAAATTCGAAGAAATACGGCAGGTAAGCTAGTTGAGGGCACTGAATATGAGCCTTTGGGTTGTTTCATCTGCGTTTACAATAGTTTATGCTTGAACATGTTTCCGAGCTGCTGCTCTTCATTCATAAGGATCTGAGAGGTGAACACTAAGAGCCAAGTTCCTCATGTTTGAGCTCCTCTGAATTTGTGTTTACGTTCGTTTCAGCATGTATTCAAAATAATATCCCGATATTGACTGAAAAAAGCCATTTCACCAGTAAATGACCTACATAAATCATTCAAGAGCCAAGCAGTACAAGATACGTTAGGTTATGAGATTTTTTGACAAGCTTCTCTAGTACCCTGAGCAAAACACAAGCTATTCATGTTCAGCTCAATGGAGGCCATGACTCGAACATGAAAAAGTTGAGAACGAGTCGAACCAAGCTGATTAGTTTATTTATCAGCTCTATTAAGAACGAGATTTTGTTATTACATACTCAATTTTGCTAGGAAGATAATCAAAGCTAAAACCAAGCCTTTTTCTACATTAAGTGGAGTTCAGCTAGATGAACTATATCAATCCCTCTAAACCTTGATCGTCGTGTTATATTAGCATTTAACTAAAAAATAATAATATCATGCTTTAGAAATTGAATGAGAACCAAATCAAGAACGTAGAAAATTTTATCCACTTACACATTACACGAGAAATAAAGACATTCAGATGGATGTGGGAGCGATAAAAAAAAGACTGAAAATATATTAAACCGTAAGCTTATTTCGGAGTTAAATGCTAAGATGACACCACATGGAGCACGATGAAAACTAAGAAGCGATTATCCACCCGACTAACATGTGAGAAGTTAGTTTTGGCTTTAGGGACGGAAATGGCATGGGCGAGTTAATGTCGGGAAATCTTGTCATAGCCAAGGAACTCTGGACTCTGTTTACGATGCAATACAGAATTCTTTCACTCAGTCGAGCTCACTGCAATTAAGTTCTTTCCATTTTTCACAATCTACGAGCGAAAAGAGAGGAGTCAATCCAAAAGGGAACATCAGAAAACTTCTGGGAGCTTAAAAATTATTGAATCTTAATATTGGGCTCTGTACAAGAGGCTTGGCAACAGTCATGTCCCGCACGTTAAAAATTATACGTGTTTGTGTGTGTGTGTGTGTGTGTGTGAGAGAGAGAGAGAGAGAGAGAGAGAGAGAGAGAGAGAGAGAGAGAGAGAGAGAGAGAGAGAGAGCAAAACGCAAGTATTAGAAGGAAGTCTTTTGCTCTTGCTATTACAGTACCTAGAAAAATGATACGCCTTTAATGGGAAACATTGAGCCGCATGACAATCTCCATTTCATCGCAGACTTTCTCATCTCCTTCTTTCATCTTATACGAGTAATATTTTTGTAGCAACAATTGAACATGTAACTTAGCTGTTGTATCATATTTAAATGTTATCGATAAAAATAGCTCTTTTGTAGTCTCATATTTTTCAAAAACTTTAATCAAGTCATCCTTCATATATGTCAACATAATAATCCTTGCTATAGTGCCTATCTTTTAGGAATGTTTTATACATTTTCTTTTGTTGCTAAGTAGCATCAGGGGGTGGTTGACGTATTGTTTCCCATAATATATATTTTACAGCTTCTAGTGTAAATGTCAATGAGATTCTTCTTTTCCATGTTTGGAAATTAAGACCTTTTAATTTTTTGGTTTTTACCAATTCTCAAACACATATTCTAGAGTTCATTTTTATATTTTTAGCAAAAATATTAATTAGACTGTATAATAAGAAAACATTCAATAAGCAACATGTAACAGATCTATTAAAACATAAAATGCAGAATATCCATCTACTGAATTAAAAATAACTCATGGTATTTCAAAGCAATTTCAAATATATTTTAAGTACCATTTCTAAGTTTTTCATAACTTGATTATGTTATTTTCAAAACCAAACTAGAGACAAATTTATAAATTTTCCTGTTTTTCCTATCACCGTAATTTTAAAAGTTTTAAGGGCAAACCAAGAATTTTACCCTTCTGTCCGATTTTATAATTTTCAAAAAGGCCCACGGTAGAACGGTAAAAGTGACACCTAGTTTTTTAGTAAAATCCACGACTGATCGAGGGCAGGATGATAAATTTGCCCTTCAGTCCGAATCTATCAATATTCTCAAAGATAAGGGCAATCTTGTCTTTTAACATAGTGGGAAGACTATGAATATACGCTTGTCCAGGGATAGGAACATAATTTAGTAGGCCATTATTTCATAATTTTTATAAAGAGTTAGAGATCAATGCTGTCCTTTCGCTTCGTTTGGGGGTAAAATTGTTTTTTTACTCAAAATATTTGGATTTTGTAATTTTATCCAATGACAATTCATAATTTTTAAAACCGACCAAGGGAAGAATGAACTTTTTAGTCCACTGCTCTAGGCAGTTTTCTAAAATTGCGATTTTTGCCCATGTTTTTCGAAAACTACGAGGATGTTTTGAAACGTGGTTTTGAAGGCGATATAAAACGGGAAAGAGAAAGAGAGAGAGGAGAGGGGAGGCCGATGGCCTCCGACCGTTGGTCCTCTATGCGATGGTTGTGATGACTACTTGACCACTGTGCGACGGACCTCAACCGTTTTGCTCCCTATGCTACAGCCGCGATGGCCTTCGGCCATTTGCCCTCTATGCTAAAGCCTCTAGTCGTTTGCCTCCGATCGTTTGTTCTTTTGCCTTTAGAGGGTTTTCCCTTTGGCTTGCCTCTGGGTGACGACATCCGACCATTTGTTCTTTTACTTTTTTAGGGTTTTTCTCTGTTACTTGTAGCCTTTTGCTTGTGCAGGGTTTCGCTTTAGCAGACGACCTTCTTGGACTTCTGGCTTCTACGGGGTTCTGTTTTTGCCGATAAACTTCTAGCTTAGCCTACCTGCTTCTTTTTTCCTTCCACCTATCTTAGGCTAAAGTTTATGGTTTTCGACAAACGACCTATTCTTTCTAACAAAAAAACAGGGAGTTCTCTCTCTTATCTTTTTTGTTTGATTTTCCCGTTTCGACAAAAACTTAACAACATACCTGTTTATATTACAAATAAGGCTTTGATATCAGTGATGGAATCCATTCAACAACTTCACCAAATTTATGCAACAACTCTCACCGGATCTCTACAGCAACTCTCGAAGGATCTCTATCCACGCAGCGAATGACCTTTGTATTTGGAGGTGAAGAATAGAAGGGAGCAAAAGAGAATAGGAGAGAAGGTAAGTTTTCCGATTTCCCACAACCGCATTTTCCAAAGAGGATTTTTGCTTTGATTTTTTTAGTTCATAGAGCAGTGTGCCTGGCTCCATCCTCTCGGATTCCCTGGTTGGGCTTTCCGTTGGGAGCCCTTATCTCTAACTTGTAACTATCTCATGAAAAGTGGTTAGGTGACCAGTCTAGCCATTTTTCATGGATGAGAACGCCTAGAATGCCCATCCTCTTATCTTTACACTCCTCACCCCATAGACACCAATTATTGAATCCTCACCATCTTTTAGACATTCAACAACTTTTGTAACAACCTCACAAACTTGATCTTCTCTTTTATGCAATGGCGCACTTTGTATGTCTGATGGTATCCGATACTGGAACAGCAACAGTGAATTCGTCGAAGCTGTTTAGCTGCCTGATCTCCTTGAGCTTCTCAGTGGCTAGTTTTCGGAGCTCATGTCTTTCATGGTGACTCATTACCCACCATTTTAATAACTTTCCCAATCTTTCGTACTTGGTCTTGATGTTTACGACTTCTTTCTCGGCAGCACCAGCTTTATGTAGCCAATCTTTTACCTCTGTCCTGCACCGTTTTCCTTTTCCCACTTTATCATAGACTTGTGCCTAGTGTTGTAAAGCTTTTCTTCAGTTTATCTGCTTCTATGCTGAGCTCTTGGGAATACGTATGGGTATCATTCAGATGGTAGAAGAAGGGTATAAGGCGTTTGTACAAGAATAAGAAGGCTTGCAGGAAGCCATTGAACTGCTCCGAGAGAATCATAATTGCATGGAGTTGAACCAAACTTCTCCGAAGGAGGAAAGATGAGCAATTTAGGCGAGATCCAATGTAGATCCAGCTTTCTATTCACACAGGGGTCTGGGTTCAAGGAGTACCGCAGGGCAAGCAATATCTTGGATGGTGTTCGATTATAGATAGTGAAGATGGTGAGGATAAATAGAATAAGCAGGAAGAAGAATAGGACGAAGATTTGATGAGATGTTAATAGGATTGGCAATGACAAAAAACACGTAATAATGCATATTGACTGAACACACCTGTGAGTTAGTCATAATTGAAAGATCACACAAAGGGTTGGCATATTTCTAAGCAAGCACCTAACTTTATAATATGGTAGCAAACCAGCTAAAGTTTCTCACTTGTAGTCAAATCCATCTTTCTATTTTAGTTAAAAAATAGTTCCTATATTGGGTTGGTTAACTAAGTTTATTATTTCTCCCTCAAACTAACATTTCATGTTTGAAATAAGTTCACAGCTGTTGCCCTCAAACTAAAGGGAAGTGTAAAATTGTGGTGGTGTACATTTCATAGTAGACTCATCATAAGAAGCCCTTGGGTCTTCTTGATTATCCATTTAACGGCATACTGTGTGTCGTTGTGCAAAAGTCAGCAGTATTTCTATAGCTTCTCTATTTGTTAAGTCCATATGGCATATGTGCGTTAGGGGTGTGTGTCTATGTGTACGTGTTATTACCAATTTTCGGGGTGCTTTTATAATTGAAGATTAGTGGATGTAGCGAAGGCAACGGGGCGGGTTTTCGCTATATCCACCCCGCACTGAAAGGTCCTATTAGACCATGCTGTTTTGCCGATCTTGGGGATCAAACCCCACGCCCACTTTGGTATAACGCGACCCAGCCTGCCCCCTCCTCCCATCTTCAACCTAAAGAAAGTGATTTAAAGAAAAATCAGTTAATATCATATATTTTGCATAAAACATAAAATATTCTAAATTATTCAATTAAAAGTGATTATACATAAAATATAAATTAATTTAAATTATTCAATTTAAAGTAATTATATATAGGAATGATATGGTTCTCAAGGAGCATATACTCTTCAAGAACCACCATCCAATCTCCTTTCATGGATGATCGAGAAAAGACAAATGTGCTATTTTTGTGACATGGTGGAGATCCCATGTGACAAGGATGACGTCTTTTGGTGTAATTCCTAACTATTTATCAAGGGTGATCAAATGGCTAGGGACCGATAATATATACTTCTAGAGCGCCATGTGATTCCTTATATATATACATACATGTCAAACGAGACGTGGTGTGTTTACCTTAAACTGTATCCTGCCCCACCCCATTTCCGATCTTCCCTACCTCACCCCGCCCCACAGCGAGTGGATTTTTTCTCTTGAGAACCCGCCCAATTAGGGGCAGGACTGGACGGGTGTCCTCAGGGACACTGTCGAATACGTGAGACCAACTTTGCTAAGTAGAGAATAGGAAACGTGAATCCAACGTTGCCACCATTTTCTGTTTTCCCACCATCATTACAGAGATTGGCATTTTTCTATCTGCAAAATCAGGTTTTATAAGCTTTCTTTTCTTCTACCACCATACTTCATGGGAAACATCACGGTTTCACGATCAAGAAGACTTAACCATATTTTATGCACACAAAAGTAAACTTGGAAGGGATTTCCTCACAAATTAGTGGCAGGGATGCCACCAATTCAGACAGAGTCCAGTTATATCCTAGCAAACTCGATCCAACCTAATTGGGTTTCCTGTAATCAGGTTCAGATGTCGGGTAGGAATCTGCAATGTTTGTCGACAAACTAATGAGGTTGCATTTTGTATGTAAAAGATGTAAGTGGGAAATCAGCTTGATTTCGTGTGTGGATGCAAATAATTAGTTTCCTTGCCAATGAACAGGTCTACATTACCGAACGTCCAAACTCAAATCCATTGGAAGTGGGCCATCACTATACAACTTGCCCCTTAGTTTGCCTCTTGGTCAGCAAAATCTTCAATGATATCGGTGTGAGGCACTATCATGAGATCGTGCTCATCTCACCATGTTGTTTCGAGCAAATTTTAACCTGCTGATATACTCAGCTTGATGGATTTTTAGAAATCAATTACCAAAAAGGAAGGATTCCGACTATTTGAAGGTTGACATAACATGAGAGTACGGTTCAATTGGATCCAATCTTGATGGGTTGTCATGATATGGCCTTACTAGACCCCTGCTGCTGCTGGGCTCTCTGGTGCAAATAATTTTAGATGTCTGATGGGCAAAATAAATATGGTTAGCATAACTGCTGTCCTAATTTTGTTCCGACACAATATCAGTACACCTTATTGAACCTCATCAGCTTTGGTCCCCATATCCACTTACAAAAAATCCTCGGCTGTACTAATTACGCTGTATTTTGCACGTGCAAGCACACACACAAACGCATGTGTGTATGTGTGAGAGAGAGAGTGAGAGAGAGAGAGAGAGAGAGAGAGAGAGAGAGAGAGAGAGAGAGAGAGAGAGAGAGAGAGCACAACATGCAAGTAGAAAGAAACTTTACAGATGACTTATAGAGGAAACCGTTTTCTTTCGGGTTTGATCAGACAATTCAATATGAAAACAAACGAAACAAAATCACTAGTATGGAACGGAGTGATCTGACGTCCGCTCATTTAGAGATGGCCTTCATGAAACGATTTAGAGAAGAAAACATGTTCATGGCACCACTGAACAATGAAGGTCCTTTCTCTCCTTCCTCTGTGACATTGCTAAATATTACCTATAATATAAAAAGCAGAAAAAGTAAGAGATTGCACTTAGAATAACTTTTAGAAAGGAATTAAGATCTCAAGATGAGTAATCTCAACATTAGACAATGCTATCATGAAGTTACCAAGAAACCTGACAAAGAAAGCAGGTAACAATGCAACAATGACATGAAGTAGACTTGGAGCGACTCCTTGCATTAAACTTTTCTATGTTTTCAGAACTATAATGCAATTCCATGGCATTTGCAATAATGATCCCCGCAACTCTCAATATCGAACTTCACATGGTGATACAGGCGAAATAGGAGAACCATTAGAGTAACTTACATCAAGTTCTGTATTCGGACGATTGGGTTTTTGGACGATTGGGTTGTTCTTTCGGCAACAAATACCTGTTTGGCCTGTCCTTATCATCATAGAATACCTTCCATAACCTTATGAAAGTATAATAGTTCATTAGTTTAAAGTTTCATTGAGAAATTGCTATACTTTTAAAGAGTGCCGTACTTCCATCAAAATTTCTTACCCAGGATAGCATCTAAAAACTGCACCGGAAGGCAATGGTCGCATGGAACATACTGTAGTAAATGTGCTGCAGAGGATGGACATAATACAAGAATGATTTAATGCACAACAGAATTATGAGCTTTAGATGCTCATAATAAAGATTCAGACATAGATGAATCAGAAGGTCTGCTATAACAGGTCAGAGTTTGCTGATCATCTTTCTCACATTTGATTCACTTACAAGTAAATATGGAAGAACGGGTTGTTACCTTAGGAAGTATCTTCTTAGTTGCCGAACGTTAAAGCCAACTCCAACATCTTCACTTACAAGTCTTGGGTTCCACATGATTAGCGGCCTTGGCTGAACATATCATACAGAGGAGAAACATATAGATACAAGAAATATAAAGTGTGTGCTTAAACATTACAGAATATACTTCAGAACTTTAACTACTGATCTTTGCAAGTTATTTGGATGTGGAAAATTAGAATGTACCATTGATTAAAAGAAATTTCCAGGGAATAGCATCGAAAGGCATTCTCATAAGCATCTCTGGCACATGTCATATATAAAAAGGTTCAAACTAGGCTTCGGGCAACTGCAAAGCATGAAATTGCTCTTGAGTTAGGGGAATTGAGGACCCCTTCCCCATGAAAATGGAGATGCTGAAGAAAATAAACATGAAGCGAGTCTATAAGGAACCAACTGATCTTCCAAATATACTTTCTGTATGAAGATCACAAGAATATATTCATGGGAACATGCTATTCCTGTTACACCTTGAATAGTGCCATGAAATAACTTCAACACATGCTTTCAAGTTTTCTGCACTTCTGTCATAATATCATGAAGTGATTTGAAGGCAATAGGAGCTGGCCGCTAAAGAAGAAAATGATACATTTCATGAAGCTTACAGAATACAAGAACAAATTCATAACATAAAGGTTATATCAGCTGATATAGAAACATGAAAACGTATATGCAAAGGAAATTTCTACCGGAAATTCTGAAAGCTGGGACACGATTCTTTCAACAGATTCCAGCATTTGATAATCAGGAACCACCACTACTACAACTTCATCCTCAGTTTCTACAGGTTTTCTGTCACTTAAGCTGTATCATAAGATAATTGACATATTCTTAAATGCACATTTAGCATGAAGAACAGAGGAACTAACAAAGGGTAAACAAATAAGATGGATCTAAAATATTAAAAGAAGTTCGTCCAGAGATGAGGGGTTCGACTTTGACAGGATATGAAAGAGATCAGAAGCCACAATTCAAATTGAGAAAAAGTATGCCAACAAGCATTGAATTTCCATTAAAAGCTCCAGTTGAGTGAAAAGTAACAACCTAGATTATATTAGCTGAGAATTCTGTCAAGGATTGCTAGGATGGAACTTCCTATTCTTACAAGGAATTCTTACTCTCTGACTGAATATCAAGGATGGCGGCATAAAAGCACAAAACAAAAAAGATAATTGGAAGGCCAGGAGTTCCTGAATCTTCAGATGTCATTGCCAGAATTCACCATTTCATAGTATAGTCTGTCACGGGTCGTTTTTGAACCCCAAAATTTTCAAAACTCCTTTTTCCCCGTGATGCTAGAATCACCACGTGATTCTATCAGCCCCTGTTCCAGAACGTGTTCCTGCTTGACTGCACACGTTCTCTTCTGTGGAAAGCCTTTGCTCGTGACTCCCCTTGACTACGTGCTTTATCCAAATCAGATGTCAAACGTGTAGGGAGGCAGGATCAGCTCCTTCATCTCCATGCTAAGAACATAACAACAAATGTTCCAAAACACACACTTATGGGAACGGACTGCACACAGATTTCCACAGCTAATGGACAGCACTTACAAGGTTCACACTTACAGCAAGGGTTTACTAGTTAGTTAAGGTTCCCCCGGAACCTGAGCAGAGAATGAATCTCGCCTAACTAGCTGTGTAACACACACACGCCTAGAGGAATGGCCGCTGCTGCCCAACTCCTCCTTGCCACAGAATCCACCGATTCTTGGCACTCTCCGACTGTGCTTCACCCCAAGGTCTCGGCTGCACTCCTCTCTAAGAGATAGCACCACTGCGGCAAAGACCAACTGCTGCAACATGCACGGCTGCACCTGGCTGCACCTTACCGCCAATATCACTCGGCTGCATCAAATGTGGAACTCGGCTGCACTTACAGCAACAACAGTCTGCTGCAACTTGCTGCAGATGATGTCCGGCTGCACCTAATCGCAAGAGACACTCGGCTGTACAGCTGCAGAGGGTACTCGGCTAAGTCTGCTGCAAGAACCGTTCGGCTGCTCCTTCTTGTTGCAGAACATTCAGATGTAATGGAGCTTCAGCACTACACGCAATGAACAACTGCTGTGATGCACGGTCTGCTGCAATACACGGTCTGCTGCAACTGCCCGAAGAGCACCTCTGCCCTTCAACTCTCCACGAGAACCTGTTATCTTTTGAAACTCCAGCCACTCTGCTGCCGCAACCTGCTGCAGATGGCTCTCGGTTCTCCAAGAGGCAGCCCAAGGTCCCGGCCTGCCGTAACTCCTCAAACTCCACGGGAACACACTTCCAGCCACTAACGCTGCACGGGAGATATTTCCAGCCCTCAACGTTTCACGGGAGCACTCTTTCCAGCCACCCGTGATGAAGCTGCTGTCATCTTCTTAAGGAGTTTGCATGGGACTGCTGTAACCGTAGCCCACACACAAGGGACACCTGGCTGTAACTGCCCCCACCATGCAAGGGACGGTTCCCACTTCAATAACCGCTCCCACCAAGCAGTATTCGGTTCAAGCTTGAACCAGTCACCAACCGACTACATGTTGACTGTCCCTAACCGACTCTAGCTAACCCTAGCTAAGTAACTAACCCAAGGTACCACTTGACCCTAGTTACAAGACCCGATACATGGATCCATATCCGATCCAAGATCCAGCCAACAATCGACCCAACCTAGCTAACCCTAGTTGGACCTAACTCACACCACTAGACCTAGAGCACTATGAACCGACACCACACTAAGCCGAGCTACAAACAAGATTCGACTTAGACCAAGTTCATAGAACACACCCGGGCTTTACAAGAGACCGAATACAACATGTTAACACATACATGTACAAGAGAGGTTTACATCGACATGGCGCGTGCGTCGCCTGGCGCGCTCTCTCTCTGAAGCCATCGGACGAAGGGTGAGGAAGGATGCACGCGGGTGCGTGCGCCAGAGAAATCCTACCTGTGACATAGTCTCTAATAATCTAGGAATAGTTGAATGTTTTGTAACATAAATTGAATCAGAAGCATGGCTCTCCAAGACAGAGGCAGCAGATCCCATCATAAACTTTACTCACAACCAATCCTTTTCTCGAATTAATGGATGCTTTATCAAGTCGAATGAATGGTGATCAGATGCCTTTTGCCTAAATTGAACTGACAGTAGCATCAGGAAGAAGTATAGACAGGAGATTACAAGAACTGCCCTAATAAGAAAAGGTTAAAACAGGATTGGTGATTATACAACATATGACTTACTAATACGTTCAGAAATCTCCACTAATCACTAACACATGAAATATCTAGATAAACAAAAAGTCACTAATAAAGCCATAGTGTTTGGGGGGGGCATTGAAATGGCAAATTCTTGCTTTTAGAAAACTATAATAACTGTATTGTGCTTTTTAGCTGTAGTATCCTCTTGTACTACATGTTTCTGAAGCCAAACCATTTAGTATCATAAATGAACATGAGAAACGAAGGCAGTTTTATGTGTGTTCGAGATACTTATGCAGAGGATTCCTTTGACCTGGCAAATGCAAACTTTGCATCCTTCCATTGATACTTGAGAAGTGCAGCAGCTCCAGCATCAGGAAAGATGGCTTTATTCTCTGTAATTGAAGCAAACAAGATTTGCAGGTTGAATGAGAATGTCCAAAATAATTGGAGTTTCAAGAAAAGATTCCTGGGGTAAAGATAAAAGCCTAGAATAGAAAAGAACTGTTCGTGAAGGGCACAGCTGGTTTCATCCTTTCAGCAATTTTTCTATCATTCACAACTTTTTATTGTATGAGACTAACTCTGTTTTCATGGAAAAGATACAACATGGAACAAGCACAACTTGACGAAATAGCTTCACTTGGTTGCTACCTGGGATCCCATTTCTTCTCTAAGAGAGTCCAGGTAGATCCTTGAAAGCTCCCATAGCTCAACTTGAGCACCTTTGTCATCAAGAAACTGAAGCTCTGGTACATTCATGTGCGTGCCTGCATGTGTGTATGTGAGTGGTGCATGTGTGGTTTCCAATAGAGAGGAACTATACTAACTTCCTCAAATGGGGGTTAAGAAATGAACGCAAAGCACTTGTAAAACTAACCAAACAGTAAAGGCATATACACTTGCTTCCTTCAAATAGAAATACAATTCAATGATTTCTAAGCATCCACAAATAAATTTGGTGATACTAGTAAAAGATTCGTGAGATAATTTCAAAAATTTCTGGAGATAGGTAAAAAGATGGCAAACTTATAATATCCATCAAAATTCGAACCGGCTAAAGAAAGGTTGAAGGCTCCCAGAGAACTAATAATCTTTATAACCAAGTATGGTCAATCCTAGCATGATTAGCATTCCAGGGGTTAAGTACGTTCAACATTTTCCTACAGCAAAACTCTGGTAAGATTTAGTAGAAAAATGCAGCTAACATCAAGCAGCTTAATAGCAGACAAAGAATGTGTAACACATTACATTTGAGTCAATCAAGAATACAAAATTTTAAAGAAGAAATTGACTTGGCAGGTACTTACAATGGCCCTGGTTCCTCCAGAAGAAAGAAAACAAAGCACTTGCATGACTTGATTGACGAATTGCACTTTCCATGTCTGATGGCAAGACACTGACAGATAAAGGTTCAAGTTTCATATGTAATCTCAGTCACAAAGGAGCAATATCTACAATAAGTTCCTAAATATTTCTCATAAACTTCCCAGTGGTATCTTTATGCTGGTGAAAACAGTTGAAATGTGGAGGTTTGAACAAGATCCACCCAAACTGTGAGATCCATACTTATCATTTCACTCCCCAGTAATCTCGTTTACAAAAGCTTATTCTGCTCTTCTTTTTAATAGTAAAATAAGTTGAATTCGTACCAGTTACTATTTATACAAGTTGACCTATTTACATATGGATGAAATAGAGTAAAAACGCCTTCACATTGAATCAATTAATGAAAAGCTTTTCCTCATCTATAACCCTCTTATCAAAATAAAGCCATTTCTCACTCTATGTTGGCATGGGTCAGACTTCCACATAAACTTTTTTCAGGGAGATCACATCCTCGAGATATTTCCCTATTGGCTTAGAACTCTACCTGCATAAGGGATCACCTTGCATGGCGCCCCCCAAGCCTGGATAAAGAAGAGGGTTGTGTTATATAGCCAACAACCAGCATAAAACTTCATTGGCTCTTAAGGGGTGTGACATTTCCAGCGCTACCACATCCGATCCTATTGAAATCTGAAGTTAAGCACCCTTGGGCGAGAATAGTACTAGGATGGGCAACCTCCTAGGAAGTCCTCATGTTGAACCGTCTAGTTAATTCCACCTAGTACAGGAAAAAGGCTTAGGTAAGGTAACCTACGATGTCCTGAGTGGTTTAGAAAACCATCAATACATCATAGAGATTTTAGTAGTAGAGGTCATTCAGGGAGCATGATGATGCAACATGCCATAGAGTTACACGGTTGAATGCTTTGAAGCAATGGTCTTCAGTCCTATTACTGAATCTCATATTACGAGATCAAGAGCAAACCATAGAGAACTTAAAAACATAAGAAAACAAACTCAAACGGTTCTTTTAACTAATTAAAATGTATTTTGAAAAGTTATGACCATGAAAGTTAAGATGTATAAATATTACATCAAATACAGTACTTTGCTATCCCTTTAGTCATTTGCAATAGATATTATTGAGGTACATGAGCAAATGCTGAGAACTTCGCTACAGGAGAACTCATGCTTCGTATATCATAAAAAAGATCAGAAATAGTCTACAAATGATCGTGAGGAGATTTTAGAAACGGAATCCATGCAGTGAAAATGGTGATGCACAAGATGCATGTCATAATTACATGGACGAATGCCTTGAATGTAATCCTTCGACGAACGAAGCCAAACTCAGCTAATTCGAATCTCTCCTACACTAATGCAGTTCGTAATGGAGAAACTTGAGGGGCAACTTTGGCAAACACAGCGACTCGTGTCCATGCAGAGTCTATGTTACTACAAAACCAAACATGAAAATCCAGAACCACACTACTCAAGGAACAGGAAGCGCTCACAGTTAATTACGTAAATGCCCCTAAATTCAAGGTTGCCCTGGCCCCTGCCCTTTACTGGCCTCCACAACTAAAACTTCTTATCCTAATCAGAGAGAGAGATGATGATGACGACGACGATGATGATGAGACAGATAATATGATGATGGATAGGAAACACAGAGGCATGCATACGTTATGGATGAGAGAGAGAGAGCCGTGTACCTATCGTCCTCTTGATCTTGTTGGGCGGGTTGTGGCAAGGCCACGCTGGCGTCATCGGCTCCGTCGAACCTCTCGAATTTGGCGCGCCCCCGGAGACTCCCTCTCACGGCATTAAGGCCAACTCGCAAAGGGCGCACAGGCGCCGCCCGTGGTAGATGAGCTGCGGGCTTGCTGCTGCCGCGAGGCACTAGAGTCGAGGAGCAGAAGCACAAGGAGGACGATGCCATCGCCTGAATCGTCCTCAACACAAGCGACTTCGTGGCTAATCTTTTTGTGAGAAAGGTCACGAGTTCGAATTTTGTTGGCTCTCAACGGCTTAAGTGGGAAATAGGTCATTCAGACGGGACACGGGAGAACTGATTCGGGCTATTTGGACATGGGATCTAATTGGATTATAACCGAATAAAAGTAAGGGTGTCAATGGGTTGATTTGATCCGATTCATGCTAAACTCGTCATGCTCAGGGTTTTGTAACTATCAAATAGGTGCGTTTGCTTGTTGCCTCTCGTCCGTATTTCATGTCTGGTGTTGTATCGTTCAGCAATTTTCGGGTGATGTTTGTGTCAGGCCTTTTCGTTTTCGTGTAAAAGCAAGTCAACAAAATACAACCCAATTAGTGTTGTATTACTGTGGGTAAACTGGAAAATTGATAGAGCATGTTGTAAAGATTGTAATGTAATTCCACGAAAAAGCTTAACCTCCATCGTCGACTTTTAGTTATAGATTTACAAATAAAAAAATGGACAAAGAAGAAAAGAGTGCATCGAGGCATTCAGACTAAATGGTGAAACCTTAAAAGCGAGAAAAAAAATATATTTAAAGAGAAATTCCTTCAAAGAGATTTTTAGAATTATGTTGGTACACCTTGTGATATGTGAAACAATATACCTATACATATCACGAAAGTGGCGAAAGATGTGTTAGGTGAATCTAAGAGAGGTGTACTGGCACAAAAAAAAGCTTGGTGGTGGAGTGGAGTATTGCAAAATAAAATCAAGGCAAAGAGGTACGTTACAAATTACATTATGCTAAGAAAACTAGTGAAATTTTAGAAGCTTATAAAAAAGTAAAGAAGGAAGCAAAAAAGACTATTAGTAAACCAAAAGCTAAAATTTGGGAGTATATATATAAGTCAACTCAAAAGAGGGTGGAAGAGATATTTTTAGGATAGCTAGGGATAGACATAAGAAAACTAAAGATCTTAATTATGTTAGATACATTAAAGACGAAGATGAAAAAAATTCTAGTGGCAAATGATGATGTAAGAAATAGATGAAAAAACTATTTTTATAAGTTTTTTAATGAAAATAAAGATGTTAGTATTAGCTTAAGAGAGTTAGCCAAATCAGAAAAGTATATAAACCACAATTTCTATCGACGTATTCAAAAGAATGAAGTCAAAGAGGCTCTTAAACATATGAAGGGTGGTAAATCGGTAGGACTAGACAATATTCTTACAGAAGTTTGGAAAATCATAGGAGAAATAGGAATCACTTAGCTCACAAGACTATTTAATGAAATATGGATAAATGAAAAGATGCCCAAGGAATGGAGAGCGAATACACTTATACCCATATGTAAGAGCAAGGGAGAGATTCAGAATTTTGCGAATTATCGAGGTATCAAGAGCCATGAAATTGTAGGAAAGAATTATCGAACATAGGTTAAGACAAGTATTAAGTACAACAGAGAACCAATTTGGATTCATGCCAGACAAATCTACTGTTGAACTGATTCGCCTTTTGAGACGTCTTATAAAACATTTTAGAGTAAAAAAGAAAGACCTTCACATGATATTTATTGATCTAGAAAAAGCTTATGATAGGGTACCGAGGGAGGTTCTTTGGAGATTCTTGAAAAAAAGAGGTATCCCATTAACATACATTAACCTTATAAGATACATGTACGATGGTGCAAAAACATGCGTGAGGACTCGTGAAGGAATGACAAACTTCTTTGAAGTTAATATTGGGTTACATTAAGGATCAACTTTAAGTCCATACTTATTTATAATGGTGATTGATGAGTTAACAAAATATATTCAAGATAAAGTACCTTGATGTATGTTATTTGCAGTTGACATTGTGTTAGTAGAGGAGTCTAAGGAAAAAGTTAATAAAAAATTAGAAGCATGGAGAGAAACATTAGAAAGCAAATGCCTTCATCTTAGTAGGACAAAGACATAATATATGGAATGTAAGTTTTGATCATTTGGTTACTTAAGAGGACATAAAAATTAAAATTGGCACACATTGCATCCCCCAGAATGGAAAGTTTTAAAGACCTAGGGTCAATTTTTCAGAGTGATGAAATAATTGATGGAGATGTTACGCATAGAATTAATGTTGGTTGGTTGAAATATAGAGGAGCATCAAGTATTCTTTGTGATAAGAAGATACCATTAAAGTTAAAAGGTAAATATTATAGAGCAGCAATTAGACCTGCCATGTTTTATGGTTTTGAGTGTTGGTCAGTTAATCATCAACATGTACAAAAGATGTATGTGATAGAAATGAAGATGTTGAGATGGATGAGTGGTCATACAAGAAAAGACTGTATACATAATGAGGTTATGAGAAATAAATTATGTGTGGCACCAATAGAGGATAAAATAAGAAAATATTGTTTAAGGTGGTTTGGACATATAGGAAGAAGATCAAAAGAAGAACCTATAAGAAGGTATGAAAAACTAAATTTGAAAATTATTGAAAGAGGTAGAGGACGACCACAATAGTGTTGGAAAGAAACAATAAAGAATGATCTAGCTTATTATGAGTTAACTGCTAACATGGCACATGACAGGGCTCTATGGAAACAAAGAATCCATGTAGCTGACCCCGTCTAGTATGGGAAAAGGCTTAGTTGTTGTTGTTGTTATACTGACATTATCTTGTTTGTGAGAAAAATTTATAGAGATATTGTGGTTCTACTTGTGTATGTAGATGATATGATCATTAGTAGAAGAGATGGGAATTAGAGATTATAGTTCAAAAGAGATCTACATGAAGAATTTGAAATGAAAGGTTTGGATATACTGAGTTACTCCTTGAGAATAGAAGTAACCCGTAATAACATAGGTTATTTTATATCACAAATAAAATTCTCAGCTCAAGTTTCTTATCACTATCCTCTCAATATGCAATGTAATAGAGAATAATATTGATACCTCCTGCCTCTATAAAGACTATAGAATTATTGATGATCTCTCACCCCCTAAAACAAAATCTATGAGTTTCAAGCAACCATGCTTAACCATCTCCTGAAAGCTCTCCAATGACGTGATATCTGCAATTAACATCTCTAAGAACATTCACCCATCTATCAACATTGGGTTGTCCAAAATCTAATATTTTAGTAGTTTTCTGTCATGAGTTATATCAATATATAGAGCATTAGGATCCTGTCCAACATTAGATATAGGGTCAAAACTACTTTAAAAAGAAATACCACATCAGGGAGATACTCCACCCGCTCGGCTATGCCTATGTCTTCAGCCCCTACTGACCTTTTCTCAAATAGTACTCCTCTTTGCATGTCCCACGAAGACAACTCCCTCTTAGTAGATTTGTTCAAAGGTCTTCCTTTAGGATACCGAAGAGGTGGTTCCTCCAGTGCAATGCTGTGAGGATTCAGGTTCTCATATAATAGGTCAACCAACTTGTTCTATTTTTCTTAGTGGTCCTAAAGTTTAGCAGCACACCTAAAAATAAAAACTATTTTTTAAGTATCTACTAATAACCCACATACATGAGCATCATCCAACAAATAGTTCAATAATAACCCAAAAATGTGGCTCCTTTAGAAGCGTGCGTAAGAAGGCATTTATACTTGAGAGTAGAATAGATGTGGACTAGGTCGAATTAACAACTTTAGGAGTTGGGTTGCACCCAAAGTTCTCCCAAACACTTCAGTTGCCCTGACCACCACATTGGGCATGCAGCTCAGAAGACATTGGAGGAACTGAAGGAGACCCCAACACAGATTGGCTTTTCCTTGTCTCGTTTCTAGTTGATTGTTTTCTCTATATTTTACATGATCAATTGAGGGTCTCTCTCTCATGTACACATATTTATGGCCTTCAAAATTCTGTCCATTGGGAGAAATCTTCAAGATTTCTAAGCTGTGTATACAATAGCGAACATAGATACTCCAGTGAGTGTTGAAATAGATGGAATCATATTATATTGCCCACATCATTTTGTCAAGTTGTTCTAGAGATATGACTTCTCAATTTCCCTGGGCTGGGTCTCTTCTATCCGATAGTGCTCACCACATGGCAAACTTTTCCTTTTCTTGGTTATTCTCACATATCTTCGACCACGAAAAGGAAGAAGCTAAGGAGAAGAAGAAAGCAGGAATGTTTAAAGGAATGTTTAAACCGAATATTTGTGGTTCTACATTAAATACATGAAGCAGCTGGTAAATCAACTCAGTTTAGCTTGTTTGCACTTGCTTCGTGATCTACAGCTTGCATAACCCAGTAATTTATAAATATGCCCATAAAGCAGGGTATCATCATCTCATATAATGGTTTAAAGTTTAATCGTCTTTAAGTGTTCTTCTCAATATGAGAACTAGGGAAGTTGATATTAGAAAGAGAATAACAACTACCTAATGATGAATGCCCCATTCCCAGAAGGGTCTCATACCCTTGACCATGTGTACTACCACGTCCATGCATTCAATTTGAGATGTTTCTATATCCTCTCTTCTGTGATCGATGGTATGGGGTGTGTCCACCTTTATGTCTATCTTTCTCTAAAATGGATCAATTATTGATAATTTTATCAATCACTATATTTAAGGAGAAGACTGATCTCATGAGCATACAACCTATGCGAACAATGCAATATACATCAACATATGGCTGAGTCTAAACCTACCATATCGATACAATTGTACTCCCTTATAATCAAATTAAGAAAGTATCTTGATAATCTTCTCTACGCATTTGCTATAATATCTTGTGTCATGTCAATATAATGTAATGTTTAGTGATGGTTCAATATTCCTTAAATAACTTTTCAATTCTATAATCTACACTCATTCGATAAATGTATTTGTTTCCAAATGGTATTGAATCTCCCAATTGAGCTACTAAAGAACCATTTCAGCCTTATGTGTGCATTCTTCATTCTATCCATTAAAGAACAATCTTTATAAGGATAAAAACTATAAATAATATACATACACATTAATAATCAATTTTATATACCTATTAGTTATATAAGTACAATAATGAATTACCCTATCTATTCATACTAACACGATTCTCTCCTTATATGGTCCAAGTACTGCTCTCTAATGTAAGAGAGCATGATAGATTTTTTTTAATTCAATTCAATTACCTCCACTCTGTCTTCTTATAAACTGTTTTCATCTGATAAATATACGTTCTCCCTCTAACTCGTACTGAACACCATATCATTATGTTTTATCAATTTTAAATGCTTCGGTATTTTTCATACCTTCTACACATGAAGTGCACCACATCCAAAAATATGGATTCAATGATATTCATCAATGCTACATAACAGTAATTGCAAATTACACGTAGAAATATGTTTCAAGTGCATAACTCTCTATCCCACCTCAATACCCAAATATACCATACTCATAAAAGTGAAAGCTATAGAAAAATTCTTCTAAGTGTGAACTAACCTAAAAAAAAACATCTTAATATCTGTAAATTATAAAGTAATACAACCGTTATATACTATGTAAGAAACAACATTAGAAACATAAAAAAACTCATATATGTTTGTCTTATATGAGTTATCAGTAAATATAATAGTTGCAGTAAACGTTGATGTGCAAACACAATGTCGATGATAAAATCTATGGGTATCTTATGATGCCATGTTTGATACTGATGAGTCTAGGTCATACAATACATAGTGTATAATATTTTGAGAACCCCTATCTTCCTCTCTAATTTTAATCATTGCATTACAAATATGTATTGTTGTACCAACATTTAACTCATCAACCCACTTCAAATACATCAAAATATGATTGAGCTTTCATGACCTTTTGTGAGATTCTTTTGTCACACTATACTCGGATTTACCCAATCTCTTAATAAAAGCACGACCTTTAAAATATAACCCTAGAGGGTGATTATGTATCCTATTAACTACATTTGACTTCCTATCAATAAAAATGGACACTCCCTTCTTAGTGTCCGTCCACCTATTATTTTCAACATCAATATTTCTATTCATCTTATATTTTCCACTCCTTTTGTACTCAAACCAAACATTATTTGTTATGCCTTTACTCTTCGAACAAAGAATAATAATAATAATAATATACTTTTTCTCAATATTTCTAATGTACTCAATAAGCTCATTATAACTGGAAAACCATCCTCTATCATAAATATAAGTGAATAATCAAGTACATCACCCTCACAATCAATAAATGTGTCTTTTACATCGTGAGCCACCCAATCAAAAAATACCTTATCTCATATGAGGTCGATCACATCTCTTACAAATGAGAGATGACTTAGGCCACATTTCTACTTGAGAATTCGGTGAATCAATTCCTTAAGCCCAAAACTGTGAAACATTTTAAAAACAAAAAATTTTGTAAAAATTCAATAAACAAGCAAATATTACAAAATATTTAGAAGAATGAACTTGCTTATAACTTCTTGTTCTTGATTCTTCGTTCTTCTTTCATTTTTTCTTTCTTCTTCTATTTATTTTTTACCGGGAGATTCACTACAGTTGTGTGTGCTCTTACTCTAAAGAACCAACAATGACCCAAATGAAAGAAATGTGGCCATCGAAATAATGAGAATAGAATGCGTGTGTGGATAGTTAAAAGGATATGCAAATACCAATCCCAAAAATAAACAAAAACAAAAACAAGTAGGGGTTCTTTGGTCCATTTGGCTCATTTTACCATCTCTAGTAGTATCGATAGGTAAAGGAGTCCAATATGAATCCCTATTTGTTTGTTAATTGGTTGGCTCTTAGAGGATAGGTAAAGAGTCCAATATGAATACCTGCCGCCAATGGCAATGGGGCTGGGCGGGGACCGGTAGGCTTATATGGGGCTTTATATCTGAATCTAATTTCATTGTGTGCCCGTACCCGCCCCGTTACCCGTGCGTGCGGATCGGAGATCAGGAACTCGATTATCAGGCTGAATCGCCGCCTACCTTTGTGAGTATAAACCTTCCAATGAACAATGAAATCATAGGCCAGAGGAGCCATACTTCATGATCGATGCTGGCCTCTCGTATAGTCACATAGAAGAAGCCATGACTGGTGCGAGCAGATGCTTCACCAATCTCTCTTCCTCTCAGTACCTTGTAACCTACCCACTTCTCCATCTTGCAGTTCGAAGATACCACCCTTCGAGAACTAGGATTTTTCTAGGGTTTACGCCTCTCTGCTCCATTACTACCATCCCTACCACAACGCCAGAGACGGAGTCTTTGCAGCAACTTCTGCAATCCGAGCGGCATGCTTTTCTTCTGGAGAAACTGAGATTCAAGCACCTGAAGGATGCTGCAAAGGCGCAACGAAGGAAGCCACCTGTCTCTGTGTCTGCGGAAGAGAAGAGGAAGAAGGAGAAGCATGGTGGTAATGTTGTTTCCGTATCTTCATTTGTAGAGCTGGGATTGAGTGAAGAGGTGATGGTGCGGTTAAGGAGATGGGGATTTCGGTTCCTACGGAGATCCAGTTTATTGGGATCCCTGCCGTGCTGGAGAGGAAGAGTGATGCTAGACTCTCATACTGGCTCGGGCATGACTTTAGCGTACATGCTTCCCCTGGTTCAGGTACCCGATTCGTTGAAAGACATGATGAGCATCTCAAATTGAATTCCCAACTTTTTTCTGGTGTGCTTGCTTCTTTTTTCGAATATTGAACTCTATGGCAACAAAGAATCCATATAGCCGACCCCATCTAGTATGGGAAAAGGTTCAGTTGTTGATGGTCTTGGTGTTTTTCTTTGCTTTTCGTTCTGAACTATTAGTAATTAGTAGGCATGGAATTGGACGTCTTTTGATACTAAATAATTTGTTCAAGGAGTTGCTTCTGTTCACCTGCCATTTCGAACAAGCTGCACTGGACAAATAGAGGGATGAACATGAAACTGAGATTTTCTACCGTGGTTGTCCTGATATTTTTTCTAGAATGGTTAAATATGATGTCTCATATGTGTATGCGGTAGCCATTCTAGTTATACATGCTTGTGTGCCTACCTACTTACTCATGGGAGTAAGAAAATTATTGTCAAACTTACAGAGAGAAAAATATGATTGGATGTTTACGTGTATATGGGGAGAAGAAGTACATTGATCACAGACTCTCAATGGAGCCCAAAGTTGGTTTCTAGATGTTATTTTCGAGTTTCATGTGTTTGGAACGAGGGATGGTTTGGTCATTCATGTTTTACATAGTTTTAAGCAGCATTTGTATTGTTAGATTACCAACAAACATTTTATGAGAGAGTTGATTCTACAGTTGTTGCGGGAAGATGAAGCTACTTTCGGTATGCTAATGAAGCCTAGGCATCCACAAGTGGCTGTTATGTGTCCTACACGAGAGCTCACAATCCACAAGTTGGTTTTCTTTCTATGCAAAACCCATGTTTGGAAAAGCTGAATTCTTTGTCTTTCTGCCATTTCTCCTTTGGTACTTATTGTGATTATGATAAGAATATTCATGTAGCTCTTTCGTGTGGCAAAATCTATCAGTCATCATGCAAGGTTTCGGTCAACCATGATAAGCGGGGGTGGACGAATAAGACCGCAGGAGGATTCCTTAAATGTGCCTATTGACATGGTGGTTGGAACTTGGAACCCCAGGGAGGGTTCTTCAACATATAGAAGACAGCAATATGGTCTATGGTGATATTAGATATTTGGTAGGATATAACTTTAAGTTATCTAGTTTAATTTAATAGCAAATAGTCTGGTGTCCTTATGTTTGTTTCTAACTTCCTGTGCATGTCTTGGTGTTAATAAACTTAATATTCAAACTTGGGGTCTGCATGTCAGGTTTTAGATGAGGCTGACACCATGTTTGACCGTGGGTTTGGTCCAGACATTCACAAGTTTCTCAGTCCGTTGAAGAACCGTGCCTTAAAGCCCAATGATCAAGGGTACCAAACGATTTTGGTTACTGCAACCATGACCAAGGTTTGATAATTGTCATTTCATCTGGGCAGAACATGTAGAGATCATACAGATTGACCAATAAAAAAGGCTTAAACAAGGTATGCATGTGTTTGATATCCTTTTATGTAGTATTGTCACAGGTATGCATGTCTATTTACTGATTTATCTTGCTCTGTAAGTTCATTTGCGTGCCTTATATGGCATATTCAGTTGTGATAAGTTCATCAAACTAAAACATCGAGTGGCAGCTGATATTTCACCAAATTTTGTAAACCCTGGCAACTCATCTTAAAAGTATTGCTACTTTGAGTTCTAGAAACTTGTTAGTCCTTGTTTAGCTGTTTATATTAACTTTCCTGTTGCGAAAAAACTAGTGGCTGTTTTGCACCTTGTTATCTTAACTATATTTTGCTTTGTACATTGTGAAGAGCAAGTTTATCAACCAAAATGCCAATTTGCTCTTGAACGTTGTGAAGAGGAAGTCCATGATGCAAATTTTCAATATTGTTTGAACAACAACAACAACTAAGCCTTTTCCCATACTAGACGGGGTCGGCTACATGGATTCTTTGTTTCCACAGATCCCTATCGTGTGCCATGTTAGCAGTTAACTCCCAATAAGCTAGATCATTCTTTATTGTTTCTTTCCAACACTTTTGTGGTTGTCCTCTACCTCTTTTAATACTTTCCAAATTTAGTTTTTCTAACCTTCTTACAGGTTCTTCTTTTGATCTTCTTTCTATATGTAAAAACCATCTTAAACGATGTTCTCTCATTTTATCCTCTATTGGTGCCACTCCTAATTTGTTTCTAATAACCTCATTATGTATACGGTCTTTTCTTGTATGACCACTCATCCATCTCAACATCTTCATTTCTGTCACAGACATCTTTTGTACATGTTGATGATTAACTACCCAACACTCAGAACCATAAAACATGGCAGGCTCTATAATATTTACCTTTTAACTTTAATGGTATCTTCTTATCACAAAGAATACCTAATGCTCCTCTCCATTTTAACCAACCATCATTAATTCTATGTGTAACATCTCCATCAATTCTTCCAACACTATGAAAAATTAACCCTAGGTATTTAAAACTTTCCTTTTGGGGAATGCAATGTGTGCCAATTTTAATTTCCATATCCTCTAAAGTAACCAAATGATCAAACTTACATTCCATATATTCTGTCTTTGTTCTACTAAGTCGGAGACCTTTGCTTTCTAATGTTTCTCTCCATAGTTCCAATTTTCTATTAACTTTTTCCGTAGGCTCCTCCACTAATACAATGTCATCTACAAATAACATACACCAAGGTACTTCATCTTGAATATGTTTTGTTAACTCATCCATCACCATTATAAATAAGTATGGACTTAAAGTTGATCCTTGATGTAACTCAATATTAACTTCAAAGAAGTTTGTCGTTCCTTCATGAGTCCTCACACATGTTTTTGCACCATCATACATGTCTCTTATAAGGTTAATATATGTCAATGGGATACCTCTTTTTTTCCAAAGTTCTCCAAAGAACCTCCCTTGGTACCCTATTATAAGCTTTTTCTAGATCAATAAATATCAATAAATATCATGTGAAGGTCTTTCTTTTTTGCTCTAAAATATTCCATAAGACTTCTCAAAAGGTGAATTGCTTCAATGGTAGATCTGCCTGGCATGAATCCAAATTGGTTCTGTGTTGTACTTGATACTTGTCTTAACCTACGTTCGATAATTCTTTCCCATAATTTCATAGTATGACTCATTAACTTGATACCTCGATAATTCGCACAATTTTGAATCTCCCTTGTTCTTATATATGGGTATAAGTGTACTTGCTCTCCATTCCTCGGGTATCTTTTGGTTTTTCCATATTTCATTAAATAGTCTTGTGAGCCAAGTGATTCCTATTTCTCTTAGTATTTTCCAAACTTCTATAGGAATATTATTTGGTCCTATCGATTTACCACCCTTCATATGTTTAAGAGCCTCTTTGACTTCATTCTTTTGAATAGGTCGGTAGAAATTATGGTTTATATACTTTTCTGACTTGGCTAAATCTCCTAAACTAATACTAACATCCTTATTTTCATTAAAAAGGTTATAAAAATAGTTTTTCCATCTATTTCTTATATCATCATTTGCCACTAAAATTTTTTCATCCTTGTCTTTTATGCGTCTAACATAATTAAGATCTTTAGTTTTCTTATCTCTAGCCCTAGCTATCCTAAAAATATCTCTTTCACCCTCTTTTGAGTTGAGTTTTTTATATAAGTCCTCCCAAATCTTAGCTTTTGCTTCACTAACAGCCTTTTTCGCTTCCTTCTTTGCTTTCTTATAAGCTTCTAAAGTTTCACTAGTTTTCTTGGCATAATGTAATTTGTAACATGCCCTCTTTGCCTTGATTTTATTTTGCACTACTTCACTCCACCACCAAGCTTCTTTTTGTGCCGGTACACCTCCCTTAGATACCCCTAACACATCTTTCGCCACTTTCCTAATATATATAGCCATATTGTTCCACATATCACAGGGTGTGCCAACATAATTCTAAACATCTCCTTGAAGGACTTTCTGTTTAAATATATCTTCTTTATCGCTTTTGAGGTTCCACCATTTAGTCCGAATAGCTCGATGCACTCTTTTCTTCTTTGTCCATTTTTTTATTTGTAAATCCATAACTAAAAGTCGATGTTGGGTGGTTAAGCTTTCTCCTGGAATTACCTTACAATCTTTACAATACACTCTATCTTTTTTTCTACAAATAAAGTAATCAATTTATGTTTGTGACAAGCCACTATTATAAGTAATTAAATGTTCATCTCGTTTTTTGAAGATTGTATTGACTATAAAGAGATCAAATGCCATAGCAAAATTTAAAATCTCCCTACCTTCCTCGTTTATATCCCCAAAACCAAAGTTTCCATGAATCCCTTGATATCCTAATGCCTCTTTACCGACATGTCCATTTAAATCTCCTCCTAAACAAATCATCTCCCTTTGTGGAATCTTTTGAAACACCTTATCTAACTCTTCCCAAAAAACTGTCTTTATACTATCTTCTAGTCCTACTTGGGGTGCGTAAGCACAAACTATATTCAAAACTTCTGCTCCTAACACTAATTTCAATGTCATGATTCTGTCACCATGTCGTTGTATGTCTACTACACTCTCCATCTTTATTTATGATAATACCAACTCCGTTTCGAGCCTTTTCTTTACCTAAGTACCATAATTTAAAACCTATATCCTCTATCTCCTTGGCTTTTTCTCCAACCCATTTTGTCTCTTGTAAACATAGAATATGAATCTTTCTCCGAATCATAGTATCTACCACCTCCATTAGCTTACCGGATAACGTTCCGATATTTCAAGAACCAATACGAATCTTATTATCTAGGACTAGCTTCCTTACCCCCCCGCATCCGTCCATAATCAAAATGCGGAGACCCTCTCTGAAAATTTTTTACTACATTCGGGCGGCAATGGTAGATGAGGAGTTTCAGGGAATAGCTCATCTTCATACTTCATCATTCCATAAGAAGATTGCTTCAGCAAGGCATGACTTCATCAAGCTGTCTGGTGCTGAAAACGAGTTAGGAGCACTTTTACAGGTTGTGTCATGCTTTTACAGCTACTGATTATATGCATAATATGCATATATTAGTTGCATGGTCATTGAAATCTTTTTGAGGGTTGAGGACAGCCTAAAGGATCACTTGTGTCACCTGAAGTGTATGAACATTTCTAGGGAAAATGAAGGGAGTTGTTAATGTATTTTGTTTATTTATATCTATGATGTTTTAAACTGAATAAAAAATAGCGAGGAGAACTCGAAAGGCTTTCTCCTTTACTGTTCCTTTGTTCTATTTTTGCGGGCAAATTGTATTACATTTGGTGGGTTGTTTTAATTCTTGTTACTGCAGGTTCTTGAGCCAAGTCTTGCGAAAGGAAACCGTGTGATGGTATTTTGTAATACCTTGAATTCTAGTCGAGCGGTGGATCATTATCTCAGTGAAAATCAAATCTATACAGTTAACTACCATGGAGAGGTTCCAAGAGAACAGAGGTATGGTACTTCTCAGCCGTTCTTTCTCTTAAGGAGATTAATTCCAGAAAGCTTGCTGTCACAAAGAAACATGCAAAGAAAGGGCTTGTTGTAGACTGTGCTAGACAGACATCGTTTGTTTTCTTAAAAAGCTACTGATTGTATACTATTTTGTAACCAAGATATGTTGCTTGCGTGCCAGCTTGTCAGTTTGAACTTTTAACAGTGACTTGTAAGTAAGCTCTGATTGCTTAAGAGCCCTTGATCCACAAGTTAGTTAGTCTTAAGCTCAACTATTTGTAATTTTGACTCCTAAGGATCTCTTGTATGAATGAGCAAATCCTCTTTCATATTTGGGTTTTTCCGTAGCCAGAATGAGTTAAAGATTTTAAGCATCGCATCTTCACTTAAAGCATTTCACTCACCTGCTATATGACCTCCAGAGGCGCTTTTTCATTTGCCATTATGAACTGAAAGAAGGCACCATCTGTTTGCTGTTAATTTAGCTACTCATATAAAACTAATTTGTATATAGCTGCATTCTTTACTTGCTTCAGCTTTACTTTAATAGAGTGGTAGCGTCCTGACCTGTTCTGAGGCAAATCCTGAGCTTTTCTCACTGAAGCGACGGATGCATAATCACCTTGGACATTCGCTCAGCCTCTTGGATCGGAAACATGACACAATCATAGTTGGTCCTGGGTCTTTTGTTGCCAAAGTGAGCAACTCCACAATATTAGAGCATCTTACCATTTTAGTACCATGTTACGAACGGAGTTCAACTAAAGTGATGATGTAATGGCCTTTCTCTCTATCCACATAAAAGTTGCTTCCTTTAAACTTTTGTGATAGTTAGAAGGTTCACATGTGAAAAATCCAGCCTGCTGCTAGAAATGTATTCCGTTGTCCATGAGAGCTTTCTTGTTTTCCCATACATGATACTCTATCAATTGACTAAATGTAAACAGTTCATGACTATCGCTTATGGTATAAGAAAACGATCCTTCAAGTCACTTGAGGAATCCCAACCAATCATGAATTGAACAAATCGAGAATAGCCAATAAACAAATCCACCAAAAGCTAAGTGTTTCATTGCCTAATACAAATTAAATAACAAGCAATCAAAGGGTCAAAACAAGTGTCAAAGTGCTGCAAAACAACATGTTTTATTAAGAGATAAGAGGCTCTATTTATAGAGCAAATGTACATGTTTATTTTACACCAAATAGAGAAGAAAGGGATGCAACCAATTGTTAGGGGTCCCCCCAACGGGAGATCCCCAACGGCTAGTAAATGGGGGTGGCGAGGGCCCTAATGGCCTTGGTTATCCATCACACAAACATGGGTCCTAGTGGCCCATCTTATTACATTTTAACATCTCACTGAAATTTACGGTATATATACCAAAAGTTTGTCTAATAAAAAACTAAATCTAGGAGCCAATAATGACTTGGTGAAGAAGTCAGCTAGTTACATTTTAGATGGTACATAACATAGGGTGAGCTTCTTCTTTAAACATTTCTCTCAAACAAAGTGACAGTCCAATAGGAGTTGTTAGGAAGTAAATCTTTAGTATAGGGGTATATTTGTCATCCTTTAATGTTTAACATATTAAAGTAACCCTAAGAGGTTACCGTAAAAGTGAGTGTGGAAGAAAGTAAAAAAAGAGAGGCCGCAATCAGTGATTCAGTGTGAAGACACCATCCCCCATCTCCTCTTCCTATCTACTATAAATCTTGATTATTTTGAATGAAAAGTTGAGTTAGAAATCAACATTGTATGAGAGCTTAATCGGGATGATTAAGAGTTCGTTTCGCGAGCAAGTGGCGGTAGCAGTGGTGCAACAATCACCTAGGGTTTAACCCAATTATGTGTCATTCAAAAAAACTCTTTACGAGTGGCGAAATCCAACCTTACTTGCATAGAGGTATTGCTGGAAAACAAAAGGAGGAGACTACTACCTAGAGTAAGGGAGCGAATATGACAAATAAAGATACAGGAGTTGACTATGCAAAATTTCCTAGTAACGAAAAAGAGAAGGTTTTAAGATTATGAATATTAAATTGGTTGGATGAAATTACTTGTAGTGGGGCACGATCGATGAAACTTGGAATTGTGATAAGAGGTAGGTGAGAATATCTGACAGGTGAAATCCCTATGCCAAAGTAATGATTCAACCTACCTCAAATGACACATGAAAAATGCATTGGTGAGTGCATGGTTGATTTAATCCATGGCTCCAGTGATTGGCAAAACATTTATGTTTCTTAAATCAACCACTCAAATCTGTAAGGCAGTTCATGATGCTTATGGTCAAAAGAAAAACATTACAAAGAAATACAAGGTCATTGAAAAAATTCGAAAATATCGTTAAGGGAAAGATCAATCCATGAATATTATAGTGAACTTCGATCCTAATGCTAATGCTACCCATTTTGCTTTGGTTCCACAAGTCTACAAACAAGTCTCTGAAGTACATAGAACCGACTACAAACAAGTTTTTGAAGACATACTCAAGGGGAAGCCGACAAGTTATCATGCCCGATCCTAATGCTATCCTTGATTATAACCTTCATCCTGCTTTGGTTCCACAAGTCTCTGAAGTAAATCCTTCAACTCTTTCAGATATTTGTAATGATCTACCCATTGCAGTGTTGTTCGATGTGTATCGTATCGTATATTGTTTTGGTCCATGATATGAGTATCATATCGCCTTGTATCATAATTTAATACTAAAAAATTGATAAAAATCTCAAAAAGATAAAAAAATATGATAATTGCAAAGAATTCATATAATACAAAAAGTTAGTACATATTCATAATTCACCATTCAATAATTGAAAAAGAAATTACATGACATCCTTATAAAAAAAATACAACTTTTATAATTGAAAAAATACATTTACAAATTGTAATAAGGATCAAGTAAATAATCATCATTTTCTCCTTCATGAAGATCCTCACCACTTTTTGTTTCAAAATCAAAATCATCATCTCTTGATGATATTGTTGTTGCACTCCTTCCAAATTAATCCATGCATGTCTTCTTCATTTAGGAGTGCATTTGCATTATCTTACATAATACATTCCTCTAATATATCAAAATTATTCAAACTTATTGGATCAAATTTGTTTTCTTCCTGATTTAACTTTTTTAATTGTCTTCAAGAAAGAAAGAAAAGTAATTAGTAAATAATATTAACAATTTAAGTAAAATTTAAAGAACAGCTGCTCCACATAGATCCCTCTGTCCTCTACCATACTTTGCACGTACTTATACCCATCTCCTTCAGCCTTCTCTCTACAGCCCCCATGCTTTCGCACTATACCGTTGCCAACAATCAGATTCTAAAGAGATTCAACTTGTCCTTCGTTGATAATTTAAAGAATCGGGTGCTTCTTCGAACACTCGTTGTTTTAATTGGAAATTATCTTTTGATGTTTGGCTCAAATTGAAAAGATTTATCTTGACACAAGATCTCGGGCTTGTACAGGGTACTACAAGTGCGATAGAACCCAGCCATGGGGCCCGGGAGGTCAAAGTAATGCGTCTTTTTTTATAATACTATAAGTTATAAATCTTCAATATTCTTGAGTTATGTATGTCCATTGAACCTAGACGTTAATGCGGATGTTGAGAGTGGGGAATCTCAAAGTAGTGCAAAAGCCTCTATCGACGATTTCTGGAGATATAATATCCATTTCTCTTCGTCACACCTTTTCTTTATTTTCAAACACCAAAACTTTCCGAAGGGAAGGAGAAGAAAGGAACTTGTTTGGCCCAATATTTTGTGCTACTGCCACAATGGGGCTTCATTAATTTGTGGCAGGAAAGCTGTAGAGAAGTCATTGAAAGGATATAACACCAAAAACGTTACGTGTGTATGTGGCTTCGGCCTCCCTTTAAATGCACTCAGGGTATTAGACTTCACAAGTAGCAAATGTGAGTTCTATTTTCAGGACGTGCATACTTGGCTTCAGCCTCTGATGTGCGTCGGGTTTGTTGAAGCAATCCGCTATGAATCCACGATAAGGATCACACCAATAACACGAGAAGGGCTTAGGAAGGAACCATACTTGACTCATGACAATTTTGGAATGTATGGGAGTGTCTTCAATTGCATGAAGTTCGTCATTTGAATAGCAATGGATGGCTTCAACTTCAATTGGATGAAGGCACATCAGATTACCATCCTGGTGTTAAACGGGTTTTGGATCTGGTCATAGGCCATTCAACTCGTCCTATTGTATTATTGGAACACGAGCCAATGGTTTGGTCCGAACTAAAGTCATTTGAGCCTGGTTTGGTGACCGGGTTTAAAAGTCAATGAGCTAGAGTCGATGTCCTCATCATTCTCTCCAGGTTCGAAAGGACCCGGGGATAGAACTTCCTGCTCCATAGTTTCCCTCAAGTACGGAGATAAGTCACATACATTAAAGGTCGGCGAGATACTTCCATAGTGAGATGGTAGCTCCGACATGTATGCATCATCATTGATCTTGTCAAGCACCTTGAATGATCCATCCGCTCTAGGCATGAGATTTGAAGTGCATTTGTGGGGAAACCGCTCCTTCCGCAAGTAGACCCAAACGAGGTCATCGGGGTTGAAGTCAATACGCTTGCGATTCTAGTTCGCCTTCTCTTCAATTTGTGTATATTTTGTCTCGATGTTTTTCCTAATCTTGGCATGCAAATATTGTATTTTTTCTTCTAACTTACTTGCATCATCATCAACTCTCAAAGGGAGTATGAACAGAACGGTTGTATGCAAATTCTACCCATGAAAGAAACTCCTTCCATGTCTTAATGTTCTGGGGAAGCAGGGCCGAAGAAGCGCAGCAGATGTGCAGTTCACAACCTCGGTTTCCCATCAGTCTGTGGGTGGCGGCAAGTAGTGCTAAATAGTAGCTTGGTCCCAAGGCGCTTCCAAAGAGTCTTCCAAAAGTAGCTCAAGAATTTGGAATCTCGATCTGATACAATAGTCCGCGGTACTCCATGAAGATGAACAACCTCTTTAAAGAAGAGATCAGCCACATGCATTGCATCATCCATCTTCCGACAAGCTATGAAGTGTGCTATCTTCAAGAACCGATCAATGACAATGAAGATAAAATATTTTCTGTGGGTGGTTCGGGATAACCCGAGGATGAAATCCATGCTAATATCCTCCCATGGCTTGTATAAGTTGTGCGTTGTCTCCTTATGGCATTTGGCCTTCTTGCTCACAATGTATCGCTCCACGATCTTGTGCAAATCTTTCCTAAGACTTGGCCAAAAGAAGTGCTCCTTGATGGTCTCTAGAGTCTTCTTTTCTCCAAAATGACCAGCAAGACCTCTACTATGTGCCTCACGAATAAGAAATCATCGAATAGATCTACAAAGTCCCCCATAGTGAGAAAGGAATTTGCCTTGCATGAAATAACCCGCATCAGTCTTCTCCTGAGGTAGGTAGGGAGCGAAATCCGGGTCTTGTGCATAGAGTTCCTTGCAAAATTCAAAACCCATTAGCACTAAGTACAGAAAGCAAAGTATACCTCCGAGAAAGGGCATCAACTACGGTGTTGGTGCTTCCTTTCTTGTACTTGATAACATATGGAAAGACTTCTAGGTATTCGACTCATTTAGCATGCCTCTTGTCAATCTTCCCCTGACTTTGAATATACCGAAGTGCTTGATGATTAGTGTGGATGATAAATTCTTTCAGTAATAGGTAATGTTACTATGTTTGGAGTGCTCTATTGAATGCATGAAATTTCTTGTTATATGTAGAATAATTCAAACACGCACCTTTCAACTTCTCGCTAAAATAGGCAATAGGCCTGCTTTCTTGCATGAGGACAGCTCCAACTTTAGCTCCATATGCATCACACGCCACTTCAAATGTCTTATTGAAGTCCAAGGATATGTGGTGAACACATGCGCTCCTTGATGGCATCGAAACTCTTTTGGGCAGGAATCCCCCATTGAAACCCTTTGTCCTTCATCATGAGATCGGTGAGTGGGGTTGTGATAGTACTGAAATCCTTGATAAAGCATCGGTAGAAGGAGTCTAGGCCATGTAAAGTACGTACATCACTTAACTTTGTGAGAGTCGGTCACTCTTGAATGGCTTGAATCTTCTCAGGGTCCACCTCCACTCCACGAGAGGACACAATAAAACCCAAATGTACAACATGATCGGTACAAAAATAACACTTCTTTAAGTTGGCATAGAGCTTTTGTTCCCGTAGGACTTCAAAAACTCTATGGAGGTGTCCTAAGTACTCTTCAATGCAAAGACTATACACAAGAATATCATCAAAGTAAACGACAATGAATTTTCCAATGATTGGTTCAAAAACATGATTCATGAGACGCATATAAGTACTAGGAGCATTCGTGAGATCAAATGGCATAACAAGCCACTCATACAGACCAGATTTGGTTGTTAAGGTGGTCTTTCATTTGTCTCCTTATCTCATGCGGATTTGATGAAACCCACTTTTTAAGTTGACCATAGAAAAGATAGAGCACCATGTAATTCATCCAACATGTCATCAAGACGAGGAATCAGATACTGGTATTTGATGGTAATCTTGTTGATGGCTCTTCTGTCCACGCACATTCGCATCGTACCATCTTTCTTTGGTACCAAAAGTGTCGGTACCACATAGGGGCTCATAGACTCCCATACTACTTCTTTGCAGTTCCTTGGCTTCTTCTGGGGTACAACGATAGGCTGATCGATTAGGTAAGGGAGCTTCAAGAATACGTTTAATTTGATGCTCAATTCTTTGAAATGGGAGAAGTCTAGTAGGAAATTCTTTTGGAAAAACATCTAGAAATTCATTAAGTAATGCTTGGACTGGTTTAGGCAAGGGGGTAGTGGAGTCGACTAGGGCTGATTGAGCTATTAATGATTTCGTCCCTATAGTTCTTACCAAAAGTGAAAGAATTTCTAACTTGGTTGTTCACTTGGACTTTGCTCTTGTTACTCAACCATTGAAGCTTATAAGGTTGGGGATCAGGAATAAGTGTAAGGTTGAGTTTTCGTACCATTTTTGTAGAGGCAACATTTATACAACTTCCTCCATCTATGATGAGAGAACATATTTTACCGAGGATTGTACATCAGGAGTGGAAGATGCAGTCCCTATGTTCTTCATCTGGCATCGTGTGGGTGGTAAGGATCCATCGTATGACCAAGAGTTCTACTTCATCAGCATTTTCTTTGTCTGCCTCTTCATCATCACCGGGGCTGGAGGGCTTCTTTTCGTCTTCAGGTTCCACGACCTCATAAGATCCTTTGAGAACCATTATCTTCTTGTTTGGGCATTGGGAGGCGATGTGTCCTCACCTAAGGTATTTGAAGTACTTGATATCACGTGTTTAATTTCTGGCAGCTGCCTAAGGTACCTTTTCTTTTCTTTTACCAGGCACAAAGGAGGATGGATCCATGGAAATGGTTGTTTTGGTGGAGACTGAAGAGACTGGCCTAAGGGCAGATTGAGGTGCGATAAGTATGTGCATTACACTGCCTTTGATGCCGTTCTACCTCGGCCAGCTTGAAGACTTTATCAATGAATACATAAGGTTGGAGTTCCATGGCATTGGCTATGTCATGCTGCAACCCATTCAAGAACCGAGCATTGGTTTGCTATTTCAGCTCATGCACATTGCACCTCATCACTAAGGTCTCGAAGTCCTTGATGTAATCCTCAACACTCATGAATCCTTATCGAAGAACTTGGAGACGAAGTACGGATCTTGGGTTCACCATCACGCCTTCTTCGTTCTTGAAGATTTGACCACCATAGATTGCCATAATTGGTGAACTCCAATTCCACTACTTGCACCTTCATGGATTCTGAATAATCATAATATTCGAAAACCTTCTCGATCTTATGAATCACATCGAGGAAATCTTCCGGAGAGCTTCCACCTTTGAAAGATGGAATTGGTATCTTTGGTCAAAATTCATTTTGATCATGTCTAGGAGGTGGATGATCTTGTGGAAGGAATGGAGGCACTTCTTCCTCGGGTTCTAGGAAGGTCTTGTAAGGAGGAAAAACCCCTTGATGGATAGAAGTAGTGTGAGAAGCTATGTCTACGCATTTCACATTGAAGTGCTTCAACTCGACGTTCAAGAGCTAGGATTCGGGCTTCATTAAAGGTGTGGTCACGTGGAACTTCAATTGAAGGTTCATGATGGTCATGGAGCGAGTGTGATTGATGAGGTTGACTAGAACCAACCATATGGGGGGACTGAATGACAGTTTTACACGTGCTGATAGAAACGTACAAAATAAGATAAATCCAGACTGCAATAACAAGTTTTATGGAATCGCTTGCATGTTACGATCTTGAAATCCGATTGAGTTGAAAATTGTTCAGAAGGTTACCCAATATGTCTGCAAATGGCAAAAGAAATTTCGGCCCAAAAGGATGAGCCAATAAGAAGAAACAACTTCTGCAATTTGACGAGATGCAGAAAATATTTTTTGGAATTTGAGTTTGAATCTCAATGAAAGCACCAAAATTGATGTGTGCCGGGTCTGTTGAAGCAATCTGCCATGAATCTACGATGAGGATCACACCAACAACTCCCACTAAGCCTCACACAAGACTTAGATAAGAGAACCGATAGAGGAAGAGAATACTATAATCCTAGATATTTTAAGTCTACATGAATCATACATCAAACTGACTCCTTATTCTGCATAATAAAATGATTTGACAAAAAGAAAAAAATAGATTGTTATAAGAAAAGGTAAATTCTATGTTGTCATATACTGATTTATCGAATGGTGCGGTGAAGTGTTATTAGCTACTTGTAAGAGTATTGTCAAAATTCTAGAACCCAAAAGAAAGAAGTTGGGAAAAAGAAGAATTGAATGTGTCTTCTTAGGATATGTCGAATATAGTAAGGCATATACATTCATTGTAGTTAAGTCAAATGACTGATATCCAATTAATATGGTGATAGAGTCAAGAGGTGTTACTTTTCAAGAAAATTGATTTACGTCAATTCCTAAATCTATAACATATGTTTTTAAAATAGACATGATCTCGAAAATGTTGGAACTAATAATGTCAATATAGAGAGTTTACTGCCTTAACAAAGCAAAAGGCATAAAATGACAATGACCTTTGGACCAGATTTCTACATGTTCCTAACTGAAGGAATTTATGATTCAATTGTGAGTCATATACCATTTTGTTGTAATACAAAAAATGATCCTGAGACTATGAAGTCTCTTGATTTGATATTTTTGAAGGAAGTCATCCCAGATGAAATAGACTCAACAATGAGTAACAAAATTTCGAAATTAATAGATCTTCCTTTCAATTCTAAGGCAATTGGTTGTAAATAAATTTTTAAGTGGAAAAAATTTATGGAACAATTGATAATTTTAAAGTTGGGCTGATTAGCATGTTTTTTCTAAAAAAATTTAATTATTTTGATATATATGCATCGATAACTAGAATAGCTACAGTTAGTGTCCTTTCAGCACTTATATATATATATATATATATATATATATATATATATATATATATATATATATATATATATGAACTTGTTATTCACTAAATAATTGTTAAAACAATATTTTTACATAGTAAATTAGATGAAGAGGTGTATATTATGTGGTTTACAGCAAGCCCTAAGTAATGACATCAAAAATTTAATCAAGTTGTTCTTGCAAATGCTTTCGAAATAAATGAATCAGACAAATGTGTTTATAACAAATTTTATCATGGAAAAGGCTGCTTGATTTGGTTATATGTTGATCACATGCTTATTTTGTTACTGATTTAAAAGAAGTTGAAAATTTCAAAAAGTTTTTTTCTAGTAATTTTGATATGAAAGACATGGGAACAACATGTTGCTGGTTCCACTTCGGGCATGAGTAAGAGGTCCCTGATGGCGATCTGTGAGCCCTTCTGACCAGGTTAGATCATTAGTGCCTGGTCCTTCATCCTCCTCCTTGGGTTGGTGAGGATTTGTCCTCAAATCTGGATTCTCGGTATCTTTCTTGTCAGGAATAAGATCCTTAACGTTGAAAAAATTAGAAACATTGAACCCCTGTGGTACATCTATCTTATAAGCATTGTCATTTATCTTATCCAAAATCTTAAATGGGCCATCGGCTCGGGGCATGAGTTTAGATCGGCACTTGTGTGGGAACCTGGCTTTGCTGAGATATATCGAAACAAGGTCCCCAGGGGCAAAGACAAATGAATTTTCGCCTTTTGTTAGCTTGTTTGGCATAGGCTGCTGTTTGTTTCTCTATCTGGTTCTTTACTTGTTGGTGTAAAAATTTCATGGATTCAACTCAATTTACTCTCTTAAAATCTGCTTCAGTGTGCTCGGATATGGGTACCAAGTCTAAGGGAATTGTGGGAGTAAACTCTATAGACTATTTCAAAGGGAGAATGGCCCGTAGTGCTGTGAACTGAGTGCTTGTAGGCAAATTCCACCCAAGGAAGCTGCTCCTCCCAAGTTCGCAGGTTGTTGAGGATAAAAGCTCGCAGAAGAGTGGTGAGAATGCGATCACACCACTTCAGTTTGCACGCCAGTTTGAGGGTGACATGCCGTGCTGAATAAGAGCTTGGTTTTGAGCCACTTCCATAGAGTCTTCCAGAAATATCTCATGAACTTTGCATCACGGTCAGACACGAGGCTTTTGGGAAAACCATGAAGTTTTATGACTTCCCTAAAAAAAAAGATCTGCAACATGAACTGCATCGTTAGTCTTATGACAGGGAATGAAATATGACATTTTAGAAAACCTGTCTACTATAACTAGGATACCCACAATGAAATCTAGGCTAACATCAGTCAAGGGCCTGGTAGGAATCGACAAAGGCATGTAGAGTCCCTGGTTTGTTTCTTTCCCTTTAGCCAATTTGTAGGTAACATCTTTCAACGATCCTATGAACATCATGGTTTATTTTGGCCAGTAAAAATGTTCTTTAAGCAACTCCAATATTTTTCTTTTCCCAAAATATCCTGATACCCATCATGGTGAGCTTCTCAAGTAAAGAGTTCTCGGTAGGATCCTCTCCGAACTGATGGGTGGGAAGTTGGGTCACCTACATAATGTTCTTTTAGGACTTCCAATATCATCATGCGGGCTTTGAGAACAGTGATCAGTGAATATGTTCATGATAGAGAATCAACCACTATGTTAGATTTCTCTTTTTTGTACTGAATGGTGTAGGAAGAGGATTCTAGGAATTCAACCCATTTGCCGTATATTCTATTCAATTTCCCTTGGCCTTGAAGATGCTTAAGTGATTCATGATCAGTATGGATCACGAATTCTTTAGAACACATGTAATGCTGCCATGTCTGCAATGCTCGGATTAATGCGTAGAATTCCTTCTCGTAAGTAGAGTAGTGCAAACTGGGTCCTCTTAATTTTTCACTCAAAAATGCAATGGGTCATTGTTCCTGCATCAATACGGCTCCAATTTCTCGTAAGTAGATCAGCTGGACTTTTATTTCATCAAAGCCACGCTTGCATGCTGCAGTCCACAGAAATTCTTGGCTTTTCTTGATACAATCAGTTAATGGTGTTGCAATACTTTTGAAATTCCTGATGAATATTCTGTAGAATGAGGCCAACCTGTGAAAACTGCATACCTCTGTGACGTTAGTTGGTTCTGGCTAATCTTGGATGGCTTTTACTTTTTGAGGTTCAGCCTCAACTCCTTGCTCAGAGATGATGAAACCCAAGAACTGCACATGTGGTTGGCAAAACTGGCACTTTTTAAGGTTACCGTAGAGTTGCTAATGGTGCAAGACCTCTAGAACCTTCCAAATGTGGATAATATTTTCATCCATTTCACGGCTATAAATCAAGATGTCAAAATATACGATGAGGAATTTGCTAAATGGCATTACGAGCCATTCGTATAGCCCTAAATGGCATTGCGAGCCATTCGTATATGACGAGGAATTCTGTTGGACCAAAATTTTCTCTTGATTGTTGAGCCAGTGCAACTTATAAGGATGTGGGTGAGCTATGGTGGGTAGGCTCAAATTAGTTATGTGGAGAACACATTGGTACAGCTGCCGCCATCGATAATAAGGGAGCAAACTTTACCGAGAATTGTGTAGTGAGAATGAAATAGGTTCTTACGCTGTTCTTGTTCAGGAGCGGCTTGGGAGTTCAGGACCCTACGTATTACCAGAAGTTCCCCTTCGTCTGCAACTTCAATGGTTTCAACCTCAACATCTTCAGGGGTCTATTCTCTTCCCCATCTAGTAATTCAGAAGACTCGCATAGCACCATCACTCGCTTATTGGTGCATTGGGGCATGATATGATCGTAGCTGAGACATTTAAAACATTTAATGTCACGGCTTCGATCGTTTGTGTGAGGGTTTTCAGCAACTGCTTTTTCATTTCGGCCTGGTTCCGTTACAGTAGCAGATCCAACTTTCTTGATTTCTTTGGAAGTGATTACTGTACTTGAGAAAGCCTTATTTTGGGTTGGCTTAGAAACATGATATCTAAGGGAAGGGGTCTTTATACGTTGTCTTTCGACCTTATTGGCAAGCTGAAAAACGTCCTCCACGAATGAATATGGTTGTAATTCCACAACGTCAGCTAGTTCTTTGTTTAGCACGCTAACAAATCGAGCAATGGTTTGCTCCCGTGGTTCCTGTACTTCGCAACGCAACATGAAGGTGTCATTCTTTGACATAGTTATCCATGTTGAGCCCACCTTGTTGCAGACTTCGCAACCAATGGTAGAGCTCTAGCTATTAGTAGTTTGAGAACAAACTCCTACACATGATCCGTTTCATCAAGCCCCAACTTGCTATGTCCCCATCTCCTTCCTTGCGTCACTGATCTTTAAGTTTGCTCCACTAGAGATTAGCATAGTTGGTGAACTCCAAAGCAGCCAAGCGACATTTTCTTTCTTTGGAGTATTGATAATATACTTGAAGGTCTTATCCACCCATTGCTCCCAGTTAAGAAACTCTTCAGGTGAGCTTGATCCGACGAAAGAGGCAATTTTAATTCGAACTTGGTGATCCACGTCTCGTCGATCCGTTCTTGCTTCCTGGTGCATTCGTATAATTGAGCCCAACTCAGCGGAGTTTGGGTTCATATCATGGTGACTGGTGTCGATCGGTTAGGAGAAGGAGCTCTTTGTTGCAGCAATTCCTCAAGGCTTTGAGTAAGCTGTGCTACCTAGGCTGCGAGTGCCTCCTGTCCATGTTGCAGTGCTATGTTCTGAGCTTGGTCAAGAGACAAACCTGGTGGTACTGGAGGGGCATCAAAATCTTCCTGATTTTCCTTACTTACATGATGGTACTGGAGGGTCAAGAGACAAACCTCTCAATCTCAATGAAAACACCAAAATGATAAAAAACTTGAGTTGAGAGGATTCACGCATGCTTACTGATTTTCCTTACTTACATGCACACGGTCTGCCACATGATGGATATGACTCACCAAAGTGATAAAGACCGACTCACTCGTCATCGGTTAAGGATAAGAGAGAGATTTGAAGCAAATGCTGGAAACAACTGAATGAAATTTCCTTAGACCTGATTCTATTGATACTCAAGACAACCCCCTGAGCTAGGTTCAAGGCATATGAGTCTGATATAAAGAATTTCCTAGGAATTAGATAACCACCACCTAGTAAAATGCTGATACAAGTTCAACCATATATGAGCTGGCTATAATTACTGTTTTTGTATTTGCTAAGGCGACTAAATGAACATTAAATTCAAATTGTCTATCCCCAGGATTAGCCAACTAGAGCTATTGATTTTAATAAATGCTGAGAATCTCCTAGCTGGCTCGAATGTGCCTTTACTCTTCAATGACCTCATGCTGAAGTAAACAAGCAACTTTGAGTTTGTTGAAGGTATTAATGCTCCATTCACCCAACAATGTTTTGTGTTCGAACCGGATTGGGTTTTGGTTCCACTTCGGGCAGGAGTAAGAGGTCCCTGATAGCGCGGTGAGGCCTTCTAACTAGGTTAGATCATTAGTGCCTAGTCCTTCATCATATGCTGAGTCTCTTCATTTATATTCCTTCAACACCGATAATCTCTACTCAATGCACTTGAGAGAAGATAAAAAATGCAGCCAACGAGCGAGGAAGGGAAGATTGCAGTCAACCAACCATGAGGGAGAGGATGGGAGAAAGAAACCGACAACCAAGAATGAGGAGGAAAGGGAATCATGTGGCTCTTCTGTGAACGGTATTTTGAGTAAAAATTGAAAGGGTGTATGTCTTGTAATACCATTGGAGTGTCTAGCCTGAATATACAAGCTGTTGAAGAAGGTTGAATATTTCTCTCAAGAAGCAGAAACAATCAAGGACACAAAGAAAAAGATATTTTTCTGAAACAATATAAATAAAGAGGTTTCGACACCATAGAGCAAAGCAAATAGAAGTTGAAACTAGAGAAAAATAAGATGTTGTGAAGCCCCTTGAGTTCCTACACCCCATTCCTGAGTTGCATGCCTCTTGTCAAGCTTCCCTTGACTTTGAATATACCGAAGTGCTTGATGATCAGTGTGGATGACAAATTCTTTCGGTAATAGGTAATGTTGCCATATTTTGAGTGCTCTAATCAAGGCATGAAATTCCTTGTCATATGTAGAATAATTCAAACACGCACCTTTCAACTTCTCGCTAAAATAGGCAATAGGCCTACTTTCTTGCATGAGGACAACTCCAACTCCATATGCATCACACTCTACTTCAAATGTCTTATTGAAGTCGGGAAGAGCAAGGATAGGTGGTGAACACATGCGCTCCTTGATGGCATTGAAACCCTTTTGGGCAGCAAGCCCCCATTGGAACCCTTCATCCTTCTTCATGAGATCGGTGAGTGGAGCTGTGATAGTACTGAAGTCCTTGATAAAGCATCAGTAGAAGGAGGCAAGGCCATGTAAATTACATACATCACTTAACTTTATGGGAGTCGGCCACTCTTGAATGGCTTGAATCTTCTCGGGGTCTACCTCCACTCCACGAGAGGACACAATAAAACCCAAAAATACAACATGATCGGTAGAAAAATTACGCTTCTTTAAGTTGTTCCCATAGGACTTCAAAAACTCTACAAAGGTGTCCTCAGCACTCTTCAACGCAATGATTACACACAAGAATATTCAAAGTAAACCACAACAAATTTTCCAATGATCGATCTAAAAACATGATTCATGAGACGCATAAAGATGCTAATAGCATTCGTGAGACCAAATGGCATAACAAGCCACTCATACAGACTAGATTTGGTTTGGAAGGCAGTCTTCCATTTCTTCTCCTTCTATCATGCGGATTTGATGATACCCACTTTTTAAGTCAACCTTAGAAAAGACAGAAGCACCATATAATTCATCCAACATGTCATTAAGATGAGGAATAGGATACTGGTATTTGATGGTAATCTTGTAGATGGCTCTGCTGTCCACACACATTCGCATTGTCCCATCTTTCTTTGGTACCAAATGTGTGCTGGTATCGCACAGGGTCACATAGACTCCCGTACTACTCCTTTTCTAAGGAGCTTATCAGCTTGCTGTCGTAGTTCCTTGGGTTCTTCTGGGGTACAATGATAGGCTGGTCAATTAGGTAAGGGAGCTACGGGAATAAGATCAATTTGATGTTCAATTCCTCAGAATGGGGGAAGGCCAGTAGGAAGTTCTTTTGAAAAAACATCTACAAATTCATCAAGTAATGCCTTGACCAATTTAGGCAAGGGGGTAGTGGAGCAGCCTAGTGCTGCTCGGGCTACTAAGAGGGAAAACTGGTAGTGGTGCAACACAACTTTTAAGTCTTGGGAGTGAGAAACAAAAGGGCTTTCTTTGGGGCAGTTTTGGTCTTTAGAGACAAGAATCATGGGAATGGGGGGACTAGGCGGAAGATGGATGTCTTTAGGACTAAGAGGTAAAATGACAATATTCTTTCCATGGTGGGAGAAATTTGTCCTATAGTTCTTACCAAGAGAGAAAGAAATTCTAACCAGATTGTTCACTTGGACTTCACTCTTGTTACTCAACCATTGAAGCTTATAAGGATGGGGATGAGGAATAAGTGTAAGGTTGAGTTTTCTTACCATTTCCGTAGAAGCAGCATTTACACAACTTCCTCCATCTATGATGAGAGAACATACTTTACCAATGATTGTACATCGGTTGTGGAAGATGCACTCCTTGTGTTCTTCATCTGGCAACGCGTGGGTGGTAAGGATCCACCGTATGACCAAGAGTTCTCCTTCATCAGCATTTTCTTTGCCGCCTCTTCATCATCAGTGGGGCTGGAGGGCTCCTTTTCGTCTTCAGTTTTCACGTCCTCATAAGATCCTCTGAGAACCATTACCTTCTTGTTTGGGCATTGGGAGGTGATGTGACCACACCCAAGGCTATTGATGTACTCGATATCATGTGCTTTATTTATGGCAGCTGGCTCAGGTACCTTTTCTTTAACTTTACGATGCATAGAGGAGGATTGTTCCTTAGAAGGGTTTGGTTTGGTGGGGACCGAAGAGACACTGGCCTAAGGGCAGATTGAGTGCAAGAAGTATGTGGATTACGCTGACTTTTATGCCGTTCCATGTTTGTTGACTAGCTTGAAGACATGATCAAAGAATACATGAGGTTGGAGTTCCACAACATTGGCTATGTCATGCTGCAACCCATTGAGGAACCAAGCAATGGTTTGCTCTTTCGGCTCATGCACATTAAATCTCATCATCAGGTCTCAAAGTCCTTGATGTAATCCTCAACACTCATGGATCCTTGGCAAAGACCTTGGGGACAAAGATAGAGTTCTTGTTGGTAGTATTCCAGCACGAATCTTCGCATCATCTCCTTCTTCATGACCCGCTAAGTATGAATCTGGGGTTCACCATAGACTGGCATAATTGGGAAACTCCAATGCTGCTACTTGCACCTTTATGGATTCTAAATAATCATAATATTCAAAAACCTTTTCGATCTTATGAATCCAATCAAGGAAATCTTCCGGAGAGATTCAACCTTTGAAAGATAGAATTGGTATCTTCGGTCGAAATTCATTTTGATCACGTCTAGGAGGTGGACGGACGATCTTGTGGAAGGAACGAGGGCACTTCTTCCTCAGGTTCTAGAAGGCTACGTAATGGGGAAAAGCCCCTTGACGGATAGAAGTAGTGGGTGAAGGTGCCTGCAAGAAGCTAATTCTATGCACTTCACGTTGAAGTGCTTCAACTCACTGTTCAAGAGCTAGGATTTGGGCTTCATTAAAGGTAAGGCCATGTGGAACTTCAATGAAGGTTCATCATGGTCATGGAGCGAGTGGGATTGGTGAATGACAAGTTTGATGGAATCGCTTGCAGCCATAGGGGGCGCTGAATGACAGTTTTAGACATGCTGGTAGAAACGTATCAAATAAGGTAAATCCGGAGTGTAATAACAAGTTTGATGGAATCACTTGCAGATTACGATCTTGAACTCCGATTGAGTTGAAAATTGGTCAGAAGATTACCCAATTTGTATGCAAAGGCAAAAAAAATTCAGCCCAAAAGGATGAGCCAATAAGAAGAAACAACTTCCGCAATTTGACGAGATGCAAAAAATTTCTGCTGGAATGTAAGGCAGGTTTGTTGAAGCAATCCGCCATGAATCCATGATAAGGATCATGCCAACAACTTGCCACTAAGCCTCGCAAAAGACTTAGATAAGAGAAACAAGGTACAAGAAGGGCTTAGGTAGGATGGCTTCAACTTTAATTGCATGGAATGTCTGGGAGTGTCTTCAATTGCATCAAGTTCGTCACTGGAATAGCAATGGATGACTTCAACTTCAATTGGATGAATGCATGTTAGATTACGACAGGCGGGGTTCCATCCTGGTGTTAGATGGGTTTTGGATCTGGTCACGGGCCCTTCAACTCGTTGCATTGTATTATTGAAACACGAGCCAACAGTTTGGTCTGGTGGGAGACAATTTTATTTCAAATTGTTGTCGTTGCTCATTGACTATACCCATTTGCTTACAAGTTAGACCCCAACTGTTAGACTCTGACTAACTTAGTCAGATCTTAGTGTGATCCATGGTTTCGAGAAGAGGAATCAAACATGAGAATTAGTATCAGAGTTGACCAATGAAAGGAAGTATGAAAGGAGAAGCATCAGTTCACCCTTAATGTCCAACCTCAAGGAAGCAATTTCATACACGATGCAAATACCCAATGCAAGCATGAGCCCAAGAAAGTTTGTGCCATGCACTGCACTCAAAATGACATGGAAAATCTGCATCATCTTCAAGTTGACTTGCTTTCTTTTTTCTACATAAACAATACATGACGTTGATATACAAATCAGACACAACATTAGAACACGACAAAGGGAAAAGCATACCGTGCTAAAGAGAAGTTTGGTTCTGAATCGCTTCCATAGTCTTCCAGAAATATATCGTGAACTTAGCATCTTAGCATCGCGGTCAGACACGAGGCTTTTGGGAATACCATGGAGTTTTATGACAAGGTGATGTGGATCAAGGTTGAAAAATAGAAAACTGAAAAAGGCCCAAAATGAAGCTTTAATCAGCTAACATCTCAAGAACAAGATATGCATATATACATATCTAGGAATTATTGTAATGTTGAGGACATAATCCATCCAAGTCGAACCCCATTACCAGTAATGATGAAAGACCAGGCAATACTCATCTAACCTTGTCAAAAAGACTCACCGATCATTATCAGGGACCTCTTACTTGTGCCTGAAGTGGAACCAGCAACCCAACATGGTTCGAACCCAAAAGCATTGCGGGGTGAATGGAGCATTAATGACTTCAGTAAACTCAAGGCTGTTTGTTTACAACAACAGCTCACTCAAGAGTGTAAAGCCACATTAAAGCTAGCTAAGAGATTTTCAGCATCTCTTGAAATCAACAGCTCTAGTTGGCTCATTTTGGGGATAGACAATTCGAATTTAAAGATCATTTAGTGGCCTTAGCAATTATCAAAACAACAATTATAGCAAGTTCATATATGGCTGAGCATGTAACAACATTTTACCATGTGATTGTCTATTTCCTAAGATTGTCCTTATAGCAAGTTCATAGATGGCTGAGCTTGTATCAGCATTTTACTAGGTGGTCATCTATTTCCTAGGAGAGTCTTTATAGGAAGTTAATATGCCTTAAACCTAACTGAGGGGGTTGTCCCGAGTATAAATAGGATCAGGTGTAAGGAATTTTCATTTGGTTGTTTCCAACATTTGCTTCAAATCCCTCCTTATCCTTCACCGGTGGCGAGTGAGTTGGTCTTTATCACCTTGGCGAGTCATATCCATCGTGTGTTAGACCGTATGCATGAATCCTCTCAGCTCAAGTTTCTTATCAGAGAGAATAAAATGAGACATTTTAGAAAACCTGTCTACTACAACTATTATAGAATCTTAACCCCTGTTCATTTTAGAAAGGCACACAATGAAGTCCAGGCCTACGTCTATCCAGAGCCTGGTAAGAATCATCAAAGGCATGTAGAGTCACTGGTTTGTCTATATCCCTTTAGCCAATTTGTAGGTAACACATCTTTTAACAATCTTATGAACATCACGGTTCATTTTCGGCCAGTAAAAGTGTTTTCTAAGTAGCTCTAGCATTTTCTTTTCCCAAAATGTCCCGCTAACCCACAACCGTGAGCTTCTCGAGTGAGGAGTTCTCTGTAGGATCGTCTTAGAATGCACACTTCCCTCGTCATAATAGGTATATGCCATTCTGGTAGAATCCATCTAACTCTCTTTCCTCGCCAACTGAACCAAGGGGTGAGAAGTCTGGATCCCCTGCATATTGCTCTTTTAGGACTTCCTATCCCATCATACGGGATTCGAGAACAGTGATCAGCGAATATCTTCGTGATAAATCATCAGCTACTATGCTAGATTTCCCTTTTGGCCCTAAAGATGCTTAAGAGATTCATGGTTAGTGTGGATAAAAAATTCTTTACGCCATAGGTAATGCTGCCATGTCTGCAATGCTTAGATTAGTGCATAGAATTCCTTCTCGTAAGTAGAGTAGCGCAAATTGGGTCCTCTTAACTTTTCATTGAAAAATCCAATGGGTCGTTGCTCCAATTCCTACACCCGAAGAGACACATTCAACTTAAAATTTTTTGTTGAAGTCAGGAAGAGCCAAAGTTGGTATACCACTCAGCCGGACTTTGATTTCTTCAAAGCCATGCTTGCATGTTGCAGTCTACCGAAATTCTTGGTTTTTCTTGATACAATAAGTTAATGGTGCTGTAATACTGCTGAAATTCCTGATGAATCTTTAGTAGAACGAGGCCAATCTATCAAAGCTGCGTACGCCGACCACGTTTGTGGGTTGTACCAGACTTGGATGGCTTTCACATTTTCGGGATCAACCTCAACTCCATGGTTGGAGGCGATGAAGCCCAAGAACTGCACCTATAGAACCTTCTGATTGTGGTTGATATGTTCATCCATTTTAATGACCATAAATAAGGATTTCGTCAAAATATACGAGGAATTTACCAATAAGCTCTCGCAACACATGGTTCATGAGTTGCATAAAAGTGTTGGATGCATTTGATATGCTAAATGGCATCACGAGCAACTCAAATAGCCCTAACTTTGTTTTGAAGGTTGTTTTCCATTCATCTCCTTAATTCGAATTCTTGAAAACAGTCTTGATCCCTTGTCGTCCAAAAGAGGACTAGGATAGCAGTAACAGATAGTTATTTTGTTGATGGCTCGACTGCCACTACGCATTTGTAACGATCCATCTTTCTTGGGACCAGAAGGGCAGCTACTGTACATGGACTCATGGTCTCCCTCACGAAGCCTTTGGCAACCAGTTGTTTGATTTGGTGTTGCACCTCATTGGGGTTGCAGTGATAGGCTAGTTTGTTTGGAAGAGCTATGCCAACTAGCAGATGAATGTGGTGCTGAATACCATGAATTGGAGACAAACCATCAGGATGCTCGTGAAGAAACACATAAGTAAATTCCCTCCATAGCTTAGCGAGTAGGGGATAAATGCCCTGAGAAGACATTTAAAACATTTAATGTCACGGCTATGATAGGTAGCGCGAGCGTTTTCATCCAATTATTTTTAATGGCTTTCTTGATTTCTTTGGAAGATGTCTTTCTCCATTGTTTTTCAACCTTAATGGCAAGTTGAAAAACATCCTCAATCAATGAATAAGGTTGTAATCCCACATCCTTAGCATCTTTGTTTAGCTCATTGAGAAATCGGGCAACGGTTTGCTCCTGTGATTCTTGTACTTCACAAGGCAGCATCAAGGTGTCAAATTCTTTAACATAGTTCTCCATGCTGAGCCCACCTTGTCGCAAGCTTTGCATCCGAAGTTGGAGCTCTTGCCCGTAGTAGTCTGGAACAAACCTCTTACAGATGATCATTTTCATCAAGTCCCAACTTGTTATTTCCCCATCTCCTTCCTGAATCGTTGATCTTTACGTTTGCTCCACCAGAGATTAACATAATCAGTGAAATCCAAAGCAGCCATGCGACATTTTCTTTCTTAGGAGTATTGATAATACTCGAAGATTTTATCCACCGGTTGGTCCCTGTCGAGAAACTCTGCAGCTGAGCTTGATTGGGTGAAAGAGGGAGTTTTGATGTGATCCACGTTTCTTCGATCTGTTCTTGCCACTGGGTGTAAGAGGTCGCTGATAGCAATCGGTGAGTCCTTCCCAGGTTAGATAATCAGTGCCTGGTTCTTCATCACCTAGATTCAATATTGTATGCACAACTCAATTATCTTTAAGATTTCTCTCAAAAGAACGAAGGCCACAAATGTGTCCGTGTGTGTGTGAGAGAGAGACCGAGATAGTGAGAGACTTTTGATAAATCACCTAAAGCATATGATGTGTGCCAGGTTTGTTGAAGCAATCCGCCAGGAATCCACAATAAGAATCACGCCAACAACTCGCTACTAAGACTCGCACAAGACTTAGATAAGAGGAACAAGGGAGAAGAAGGCATAGAAAGAACCTTACTTGAAAGTGGCAAGACTTTTATTATCTCAAGAATGGCTGAACAAGATGCCCTCCAACAAGAGCCCAAAGGGGTATTTATAGGGTTGTAGAGGCTTATTCGACATGCCTTATACAAAGAAACCTGGGCTTGGAGATTTAGAAATGTTCCAATTTCGACTGGCTGTGGTTTCCTTTCTACAAAACTTACTAAACACATTCCTGATATGGAAAATAACAAGGAAAATATCTAACCAGTTATATCGGCCTTATGATAGGTAGGAAATAAAGAAAAAAGGAGGGTTTCACTTTACACATGAGGCTACTTGGATTTAAGCCAAGTCAATTTTTATAGACTTCACTCACGACAATTTCTGAATGTGTGGGAGCATCTTCAAATGCATCAAGTTCTTCACCAGAATAGCAGTGGATGGCTTCAACTTTAATTGCATGAAGGCACATTAAATTTCCGAAGGTGGAGTTCCATCATGGTGTGAGACGGGTCTTTGATCGGGTCATGAGCCCTTAAACTTGACCCATTGTATTATTAGAACACGATCCAATGATTGCATTTGGCTAAAGTTATTTGTAGCTAGTTTGGTGTCCAAGTTCAAAGTCAATAAGTTAGAGTCGTTGTCTTCATCATTCTCTCCTCGTTTGAAAGTACCCGGGGGAAGAAACACCTGGTCCACAGTGTCCTCCAAGTATAGAGATAAGTCAAGTACATTGAAGGTTGGTGAGATATTTTCATAGTGAAATAGTAGCTCCAACATGTATGCATTATCATTGATCTTGGCGAGCGCTCACCTTGAATGTTCCATCAGCTCTAGGCATGATATTTGAAGTGCATTTGTGGGGAAACCACTCCTTCCGCAAGTAGACCCAGATGAGGTCCTCAATTTGTGTATATCTCACCTCAATGTTTTGCCTAATCTTAGCATCCTAATGTTGTATTCTTTTTACTAACTTACTAGCATCATCATTCACATGTTTATTAGTAGACAAAGAAAGCAAATCAAGAGGAGTGTATGGATTTACCACATAGGCAGATTGAAAGGGAGTATGACCAGTAAGTAGTACCATGAACCGAATGGTTGTATGCAAATTCTACCCATGGAAGAAACTTGTCCCATGTCTTTATGTTCTTGCGAAGCACAACACAAAGAAGAGCAGTAAGTGTACGGTTCAGAACCTCCATTTGCCCATCCGTTTGTGGGTGGCAAGAAGCTAAATAGTAGTTTGATCCCAAGGCGCTTTCAAAGGGTGTTATAAAAGTAGCTCAAGAACTTGTAATCTCGATCCAATACAATACTCCTCGGGACTCCATGAAGACAAATGATCTCTTTAAAGTAGTGATCGACCACATGGATTGCATCATCCGTCTTCTGACAAGCTATGAAGTGTGCCATCTTGGAGAATAGATCAATGACAACAAAGACATAATCTTTGCCATGGGCGGTTTGGGGCAACCCAAGGATGAAATCCATGCTAATGTTCTCCCATGGCTTGTTAGAAATGGCAAGTGGTTTGTATAAGCCGTGCGTGGTCACCTCATGGCTTTTGGCCTTCTTCCATGATATGCATCACTGCACAATCTTGTTTACATCTTTCCTAAGACTTACGAAAATAAGTGCGCCTTAAGAGTCTCCAGAGTCTTCTTTTCTTCAAAATGACCAGCAAGACCTCCGCTATTTTTCATATGAATAAGCAATTCTCGAATGTCCACGAGGTACACAAAGTTTCCCATAGCGAAAAAGGAAGCCAACTTTCTTGAAGTAACCTACATCTGTCTTCTCCTGAGTTAGGTTGCGGGCAAAATTTGGGTCTTGCACATAGAGCTCCTTGCAAAACTCGAAACCCAAAAGTTTAGCACTAAGTACCGAAAGCAAAGTATACCTAAGGGCATCAACTACAGTGTTGGTGCTTCCTCTCTTGTACTTTATGACATAGGAAAAGACTTCTAGGTATTCAACCCATTTAGCATGCCTCTTGCCAAGCTTTCCTTGACTTTGAATATACCGAGGTGCCTCATGATTTGTGTTGATGACAAACTCTTTCTGTAATAGGTAATGTTGCCATGTTTGGAGTGCTCTAATCAAGTTATGAATTTCCTTGTCATATGTAGAATAATTCAAACACGCATTCTTGAACTTCATGTTAAAATAGGCAATAGGCCTGCCTTCTTGATTCATTCCTGTTCAGAAGCAGCTTCTCTCGATTCTGAATGAGCCGAGACACTATTGACAAACAGTTGGTTTATGGGGAATTCTTGTTCACTCGCAAGAGATTTAACTCATAAGAGAGTACTAAGAAAACTATCTCACCACTATTTCTAAACTGAATTAGATAAGATAACACAATTTCGCCAGAAAATGGATGTTGCCTCCTTCATTCCACTAGGAGGTCTATTTAAGCTTGGACAAGTGCCCCAAAGCTGGCCATATAGAAATAAATCAAAGCACAAGTTTCCACACAACAATTAGCTGTGGATGCATGTTCCAAGGGTTGTTAAATGCATCATCCTATTTTCCCACACAAAAACTGATTTCCTAGACTATTTCCATGTTTTCCATGTATTGAATGAATTCATGCTTTAGTTACCCTAGAAAACACGGTCATGAATTGATTCTATAGTTGACAGTTTTCAGCATTTAAGTCTTGTGGTTCCTAGAGAGTGGACATTTTTGAGACTTTCGGCAGTGAGATTCCAACCACTTCCAGTGGAAATTTTCTCATTAAGATATTTCTGAACTAATTGGACGAATTGAGAATTTTGTCTTGTCATGGACCTTGTGTGTGGCCGAGTGGGCCCGTTGATGAATTTGGACTGATGTCCATATCACTTCTTGTATGAGGACAACTCCAATTCCAACTCCAGATGCATCACACTCCACTTCAAATGTCTTAGCGCTCCATGATGGTCTCGAAATACTTTTGGGAGGCAAATCCCCAATGGAACCCTTCGCCCTTCTTCATGAGATCGGTGAGTGGGGCCAGGATAGTACTGAAGTCCTTGATAAAGCATCGGTAGGAGGAGGCCAGGTCATAGAAACTACGTACATCACTTAACTTGGTGGGAGTCGGCCACTCTTGAATGGGTAGTCTGGGTCCACCTCCACTCCACGATAGGATGCAATAAAACCCAAAAATTCAACATGATTGGTACAATAATGACACTTCTTTGAGTTAGTATAGAGCTTTTGTTTCCGTAGGACTTCAAAAACACAATGGAAGTGTCCCAGGTGCTCTTCAATGCCCTGACTATACCCAAGAACATCATCAAAGTAAACCACAACGATTTACATGATTCATGAGATGCGTAAAGGTGCTAGGAGAATTCATGAGACCAAAGGGCATAACAAGTCACTCATACATATCGTACTTGGTTTAGAAGGTGGCCTTCCATTAGTCTCCTTCTCATGCGGATTTGACGATACTCACTTTTTTAAGTCAACCTTAAAAAAGATAGAAGCACTATGTAATTCATCCAACATGTCATTAAGACGAGGAATAGGATACCGGTATTCAATGGTAATCTTGTTGATGGCTTTGTTGTCCATGCACATTCGCATCATCCCATCCTTGTTTGATACTAAAAGTGTCAGTGCCACACAGGGGCTCATGGACTCCCGCTCTACTCCTTTGTCATTCAGGGGTGCAACGGTAGGCTGGCCAATTAGGTAAGGGAGCTCCAGGACTAAGTATTTTTACAAAGAGAAAGAAATTTTAACTTGGTTGTTCACTTGGACTTCACTCTAGTTACTCAACCGTTGAGGCTTATATGGATTGCAATGAGGAATACATTTAAGGTTGAGTTTTCTTACCATTTTTGTGGAGGCAACATTTACGCAACTTTCGCCGTATATGCTGAGAGAACATACTTTACCAAGGACTCTACATCGGGAGTGGGAGATGCACTCCCTCTATTCTTTGTCTAGCATCGTGTGGGTGCTAGGGTTCCTGTTCGTCCTCACTTTCTATGTCTTCATGAGATCCCCTCAGAACCATTACCTTCTTGTTTGGGCATTGGGAGGCGATGTGACCACATCGAAGGGATTTGAAGCACTTGGTATCACGCATTTTATTAGTTGCAACTAACTCAAGTACCTTTTTCTTTTCCTTTAGCATGCACCGAGGAGGACGGTTCCTTGGAAGGGGTTGGTTCGGTGGAGACCAAAGAGACATGCTTAAGGGCAGACTGAGTATGAGAAGTACGTGTATTACGCTGCCTTTGATGCCATTCCACCTTGATCTCCAACTTGAAGATTCCATCAATGAACATGTAAAGTTGGAGTTCCACGGCATTGGCTATGTCATGATGCAACCCATTCAAAAACTGAGCGATGGTTTCCTCTTTCAGCTCATGCACGTTGATCTCGTCATCAAGGTCCTTGATGTAATTCTCAACATTCATGGATCCTTGTCTAAGACCTTGGGGATGCAGATAGAGTTTCTATTGTTAGTATTTTGGCACAAATCTTCTAATCATCTCCCTCTTCATGACCTGCGAAGTGCAGATCTGGGGTTCACCATCATGCGTTCTCGGTTCTTGAAGATTTATCCACCATAGACTGGCATAATCAGTGAACTCTAATGCTGTTACTTGCACTTCATTGGTTCCGAATAATCATAATATTTGAAAACCTTCTCGATCTTATGAATCCAATTGAGCAAACCTTCTGGATCGAAATTCATTTTGATCATGTCTAGGAGATGGATAATCTTGTGGAAGGAATGGGGGTGCTTCTCCCTCAGGTTCTAGGAAGGCCTCGTAAGGAGGAAAAGGCTCTTGACAGATAGGAGTTTCTGAAGGTGTCCTCGAGATGCTAAGTCCGTGCACTTCACGTTGAAGTGCTTCAACTCAACATTCAAGAGCTAGGATTTGGGCTTCGTTAAAGGTTAGGCCATGTGAGACTTTAATTGAAGGTTCTTCATGGTTATGGGCAAGTGTGATTGGCCATAACCAACTATGGGGGGACTGAATGAGAGTTTTAGGTGTGCTGGTAGAAACTGATCAAATTAGGTAAATCTGGACTGAAATAATCTCTTTAATGGAATCACTTGCAGATTTCGATCTAGAGATCTGATTGAGTTGAAAACTGGTCAAAAGGTTACTTAATATGTCTTCAAATGGCAAAAATTATTTTGGACCAAATGGACGAGCCAATGAGAAGAAATTTGCAACTCAATGGGATGCAAAAAATTGTTGCTGGACTTGAATTCGGATTTCAATGAAAGCACCAAAATTAATGTGCGTCGGGTTTGTTGAAGCAATCCGCCACGAATCCACGATAAGGATCACGTGAACAACTCTCCCTAGCACAAGACTTAGAAAAAGAGGAACAAGGCACAAGAAGGCCTTAGGAAGGAAGCCTACTTGAAACTTGCAGGACTTTTATTTCTTAAGAATGGCTGAACAAGATGCCTTCCAACACCAGCCCAAAGGGGGTATTTATAGGGTTTGAGAGGCCTTATTGGACATGCCTTGTACAAGAAAACCTGACCTTGAGATTTAGAAAGTTTCCAATGGCCACCATTTGTGGTTTCGTTCTACAAAACTTACTAAACACATCCCTTATACTGAAAATAACAAAAAAAATATCTGACCAGCAATATGGGCCTTATTAAAGACAAGAAATAAAGAAAAAGATGGGTTTGACTTGACATCTGGAGACTACTTAGATTTAAGCCAAGTATTGCAATTTACATAAACTTCACTCGTAACAATTCTTCAACTTCAATTGGATGAAAGCACATTAAATTACATAAGGTGGAGTTCCATCCTGATGTGAGATGGGTCTTGGATCGGGTGATGGCCCCTTCAACTCGATCCATTGTTTTATTGGAACATGATTCAATGGTTGCATCGAGGCTAAAGTTATTTGAACTTGGTTTGGGGAATGTGTTCGAAATCAATGAGTTAGAGTTGCTGTCCTCATCACCATATCACGAAAAACAATTAACTAGAAATGAAACAAAGGAAACCCAAGATCTATTGGAGTCTCCGTGAGTTCCTCCAACCATGTCGGAGCTGGGTGTCCCTTATGTTGGCTAAAGCAGCTGAAGTGTTTTGGGGAACTATGGCTATCACCCAACTCCTAAGGTTGTTCATTCGAGCTAGCCCACATCTATTACCCTCTCAAGTATAATATATCTTCTTAGGCTTTCTAAAGGAACTACATTTTAGTGTAAGCAAACTCTCTTTTCTTTTTATCAATAAGGACCCTCTTCCGAGGTACCAAGGTAGTATCATGCCTTTTAAAAAAGAGCCCTCTTAGTGTTCCACATGCTAGCACATAGGCTACAGTTGATTTTTCTTGTTCTCTCTTATGCTATAATGTAGCTGGGTGAGACAGACCACTCGCCGCTTGTCTGACAGGTTGATTCCTTCATAGCGGGTGTGTCACACTACTTCAGGGAGCTCATGTAAAAGCATATTTCCAAAAAACCAAAAATTCGTGTCAGGTTTTGTAGGAGTTGAAATATTGTAGATCGCAATGTTCTTGAGTAGTTTGCACCTGAGAGATTGAGTTTGACACCCTAAAAAAATACTACTATAATGTTACTCCTTGAGACGTAATAAGCACTAATCTTTAGTATTTGCTGCCACCGGTATCAAATAACCAAATACAATCGATCCTGGTATATACCTTCACTTTACAATGAAGACTCAGTTTGTCTTGCACAAATGCACTTGAGTCTTATACAATTCTACAAAGCAAAGATGATGATGTTGCAAATCCAATTAGCTGGGAAAGACTTGGATGAATTTTGTTTATAACTATATATAGATATGGTGATGATGTAACTCATGATATGCTACTAATGGGCATATATATCACCCAAGAAGACGGCTCTTGTGGCCATAACATAGATGCTAAATGCTCAAGTGTTACATCTATTTTATGTGCTACTAATGAGCACATTATCACACACGTAAATAGGTCTTTATGTCAAAATATGGCTAGAAAATTCTCAAGTCACAGACATTACATGTACTAATGAGCACAATTATCAGAAAGTGTCTCGTAATTCCACAACATGGTTGAAGAAGACTCCAGAGCTACTAATGAGCACAATTGTCGCTCAAATAAGTTTGTCTTAATGCAAAAGTATGGCTGGAAATTTCTCACTCATAATTCCACCAAATATAATTTGAAATATAATTTGGTATTTTAAAAATCGCCCAATAGTCCCCCACCATTTTCAAAATACATTTGAAAAAATCAACACTTTGGAAATCTTATAGTTTCGAAAAAGGTATCTCTTAATTTGAACCTTTATCTAGCAAAGCATGGGTTTCACTCATCTAAATTGAATAGTAGACAAACTTTGAACTAATGTGAATGTTTAACATATAAGACTGTAATGCCGATATATGTCATGCTTCAATTGACACACTTTTATGGGCCTTGTGTCCTGTATCCTTTTTTATAAGAACTTTAAAAGTCAAGACAAGACTCTAAGAGGCAGCCTACTTCACATTCACATGGATAGACTTGACAAAAATTGAACCCATATATGCAGGCTCAACCTGTTGTTTTTCTTTATGAGATTTGTTGTTACTCAAAGTGCAAGTCGAGGTTCCCCCATTGGTGATCTTATATAAATTGGACTTAGACCCATCCCAATTGATACCTTTCGCATCAAATCCCTTGTTAGACCTTTCACCAAAGGATCTTTAAGATTTAATTCTGATCTTATAAGAATAATAGAAACTACTCCACTCTTTAGACCAACATGTCTAGATTTTTCATTATATGTTTAACAATAAGCCTTTGATAATGTACCTTATCTATAACAATTCATCGATATGGGTGTGATAGGCTTTAGGTAAAGCTACAAACTCGGCAACCATGGTGGAATCAGCTATACATGTTTGTTTTCTAGAACCCTAAGAAATGTCAACTCACCAATAGTGAAGATCCAACCACTTTTAAAGGTATGATCTTTCAAATCTATCCCAACTAACATCTGAATGTCCTTCTAATCTATAGTTAAATGTTCCTTTCAAGTATTTAACACTCGATGAATTCCATGTTAGTGGTCCGGTCCTTATTTGGATTGCATTTATATTGACTCAATCTACCCACTACATATGTTATATGTAATGTCCCTATGTTATTTCCTTCTCTTGTTATTCTAATGCCTATAATTACATATGCTAATTCCATGTCTTTCATATCAAAATTACTAGAAAAAAACTTTTTGAAATTTTCAACTTCTTTTAAATCTGTAACAAAATAAGCATGTGATCAACATATAACCAAATCAAACAGCATTTTCCATGATAAAAATTGTTATAAACACATTTGTCTGATTCATTTATTTCGAAAGCATTTGCAAGAACAACTTGATTAAATTTTTGATGCCATTACTTAGGGCTTGCTGTAAACCACATAATATACACCTCTTCTTCTAATTTACAATGTAAAAATATTGTTTTAACAATTATTTGGTGAATAACAAGTTCATATATATATATATATATATATATATATATATATATATATATATATATATATATATATATATATATATATATATAAGTGCTGAAAGGACACTAATTGTAGCTATTCTAGTTATCGATGCATATATATCAAAATAATTAATTTTTTTTAGAAAAAAACATACTAATAAGCCTAGCTTTAAAATTATCAATTATTCCATAAATTTTTTCCACTTAAAAATTTATTTACAACCAATTGCTTTAGAATTGAAAGGAAGATCTATTAATTTCTAAATTTTGTTACTCATTGTTGAGTCTATTTCATCTGGGATGACTTCCTTCAAAAATATCAAATCAAGAGACTTCATAGTCTCAGGATCATTTTTTGTATTACAAAAAAATGGTATATGACTCACAATTGAGTCATAAGTTCCTTCAGTTAGGAACATGTAGAAATCTGGTCCAAAGGTCATTGTCATTTATGCCTTTTGCTTTGTTTAGGCAGTAAACTCTCTATATTGACATTATTAGTTCCAATATTTTTGAGATCATGTCTATTTTAAAAACATATGTTATATATTTAGGAATTGACGTAAATCAATTTTCTTGAAAAATAACACCTCTTGACTCTATCACTATATTAATTGGATATCAGTCATTTGACTTAACTACAATGAATGTATATGCCTTACTATATTCGACATATCCTAAGAAGACACATTCAATTCTTCTTTTTTCCAACTTCTTTCTTTTGGGTTCTAGAATTTTGACAATAGTCTTACAAGTAGCTAATAACACTTCACCGCACCATTCGATAAATCAGTATATGACAACATAGAATTTACCATTTCTTATAACAATCTATTTTTTTTCTTTTTGTCAAATCATTTTATTATGGAGAATGAGGAGTCAATTTGATGTATGATTCATGTAGACTTAAAATAACTAGGATTATAGTATTCTCTTCCTCTATCGGTTCTCAAACACTTAATAAAAGTTTCATGTTGAAGCTCCACTTGAGTTTTGTAAATCTTAACATTTTCTAAAACTTCATCATTTGTATACATCAAATATACATAGCAAAATCTAGTGCAGTCATCAATAAAACTTGTAAAATATATTTTTCTCCTATTGTTGGCTAACCATGTAAATGACAAGCATTTGGTATGCATGTCAGTAGAACATGAAAGCATTGACTTGTTAATATTTGAAATCAAATCCGATTTAGATATTGTATTTAATTTTCTAAAATTTACATGCTCCAAACGAAAATGTTACAAATTTGACAAGTCAACAATATAAGTAGAAACATCATTGTTATTTAGATTCAACTAGAACATAGACTCACGTAGACAACCCTTTCCAACGAACATGCCTCCTTAGATAATAAATGTGTCACCCTCAAATACACTAATAAGAATTTTACCCAGAGTAAATTCGAGTTCAATCATTCCTTTGCCTTTCACTTGGGTCGTAAAAGCATTGCTCATGTACAAAATCGGTCAGTCTTTTTTATAAAAGTTTTGAAGAGACTTTGTTTTTTGTGGACATAACGAGTAGCATCAGATTCTACCCATTTTTTCTTTTAATATGATGGCAACAAAATTGTCCTCAGAACAATTAAGATTCTTTTCTTTATTCGACTTTTTCAACTATCGGAAATCGCTCTTATAATCACAGGGTTTTTTACGCATTCACCTTTATTTTTCTTAGGCTTAGTGTCCGTACCATTGTTTCCATGAGATTTCTTAAAATCTCGATTTCTTTTCTATGAAGGCTCTATAGACTTATCTTCTTCCACTGCAACATGTACTTTCCCTTGAGTAGATTGGCCTTTAAAATCATCTTATTTTTGGTACTCTTCCGCAAACCTAACATGATTAGCCAATTGCTCAAGAAAATGTCTTTGTTCTTGTGTTTTAAAGTTATTTTAATTTTTTTCCAAGAATGAGGAAGTTTGTCCATGATAAAGGAGACAATGATGGTTTCAACCATGATCATCTTATATTGTTTGAAATTATTCAAGATCCGTTTGAGCTCGTGTTCCTCTCCTCCTGTCTTGATGCAGTTGGAATATACACGACCTTCAATGTAATAAGAAGGAAGTGCATCTTCCTTCACCACCGTACAACTTAATAAAGTCGAATGTCATCTCTCGGAGAGAGATAGACATTTCAACATAATAAGCCTAAAGATTGTTGGAGTTGAACTCTTGTAGATCGCAATGTTCTTGAGTAGTTGGCACCCAAGACATTGAGTTTGACACCTAAAAAGAAGATTAAGATAATAAACACTAATCTTTAGGCTTATTTGCTTCCACTGGTATGAAATAATCTAATACAATGGACTGCAGTAAACACCAGTTTACAATGAATACTCCCAGTTTTTCTTGCACAAATGCACTTAAGACATAGACGATTCTATAAAGCAAAGATGATGGTGTTGTAAACAAAATTAGCGCTATAATTTGACTAGAAAACTCTCTTCAAAAGCTAACTAGGAAAGGACTCACTCAATAGGAGAAAGAGTTGGATAAATTTTGTTTTTAATAGCACCATACATAGATATGGTGAAGATGTAACTCATGATAATAACATAATTTCCACTCAAGAAGGTAACTCTTAATATCATAACATGGATGCTAAATGCTCAAGAGTTTCAACCACTTGATGTGCTACTAATGAGCACAATTATCAATCAAATAATGCCAAAAATATGGATGAAAAATTCTCAAGAGTTACAACCATTACATGTGCTACTAATTATCATAATTATCACTTAAGAAAGTGGCTCTTAATGCCACAACATGGCTGAAAATTACTCATGAGTTACAATCACTACATTTACTACTAAAGAGTACAATTATCAATTAAGTAAATGGCTATTAATGCCACAACATGGCTCTACTCATGACCTTCACCAAATATATTTTGGTATTTTGAAAATCACCCAACAGGTTCCTTCTAGTGTTGGGCCAATCACCAACAAATTAGCCTAATTAACGATTGCTTAGGTTACCATTGGTTACATGAATGTGGTTTTGCTTAAATAACCATTGATTACATGGACTAAAATGGAGAAAAAAGAGATGAAATTTCGATAGCTTGCTTCCTGAAGAAGAGAAAGGTCACAATTAATGGCTACCCCTGAATTGAACCGTTGCGCCATTGTCTAGAAACAACATATGCTAAGGCAACATAAGACAATGAAGACCTCATCTTCAACAATTTCAACAAGAAGTAGCACCTCTAGTGTATGGTGATTCTCATGGATGAGGCCCGTGTTCCAATCGAGCTGCTACAATTAGAAATGTATACAATGCTTAGCAGAGTAACATATCGGATGATCAACTAGCATGTTTATATGTAGATCGCACACCGGAGTCTCCATCTGTAAAAATGCCTCAGTATGTAATTGATTTCTTTAGTGTATGAAGCTCAAATCTGTCTTTGCCCCTCTGCAAATGGCTTTTGTTTTGTTTCCCGTTGTTTTGCATTTCGGCCTTGACCTCTTTCGGTTCACAAATTCCTTGCATATTGTCAGATGATTTTTCTATACAAATGCTACACGGCCTTTATAGCCACATATGATCATGGTGTTGAGAAGTTACATGGCCTTTATGGCAATGTATGCTTATGGTCTTAAATTGCCCTTAAACGTGGGTACGATGGCGTGTAATTGCAATGCTTGTTCATGGTTTATGGTGGCTCTTTATGACCATCACTTCACGGGATTGCATGCTATGTGGTAGATTAATAGCCGTGAAGCATGATTTGAAAAATCGATGTCTACACAATGTTTATACAAGGCTTTGTGGTAGCATCGGTTGAGTACCAAATTTTATAGTTATCAATACTAATCCTTGTTTAAGTTCATTTTACACCAAGTGTCTTTTCTTCCTTTGCTTTGAAATCTCTCTACTAATCCCTTGTAACTTAATACTTCTTGAATTTATCGATAGTATATGACTTGGTCATATTTGTATGAGATGAGCAGAAAGACTTCATTGTATCGTGAAGGCTTTTACCAAAGTACATTACATCTAGTAGTTTAATATATTTCGTGGAAAATAAAGCTTTTGATTACCATTTATAATGCCTCAAAAAATAGCACTTTTCCAAATTTTCTTTTTCAAAGTACTAAATTCAATCTTTGAAAATCCAAACTTTAGAGAAACCAAGCCATCTCCAAAAGGTCCACGCCAACGCAAATTAGCTTTGTTCGTCATGAAGTATTTTGATACAAAGGGAGTTGGAGCTATTCACCACCACTGCATTCTTAAACTTCCAGTAAACGGATAAGAGCATTATTTCTTGAAATGCGTGAGGATTGGTCAACTAATTTGACATTAATAGTGTTCGTATATTTTCCAGCATCAGTTTTATGAAACCATAGAATCTGTTGCCTTTTCTGGCCATCTCTCTTTAGGAAGGGTCAACCCAATATATTTTGCCCTATTGTAGACCTCTCAGTTGCAGTTACTTGGTGCCCTCAACGCTGACCTTGTAAGAACACGTGAACCATGCCAATAACAGCAAATTTCAAGTCTTCAAGGGAACACATAGGGGGTATATCAAATAGTTGCAATGAAGAGAAATAGAAAGGAGAAGTAAAGTGGAAGGAGAGTTCACGTGTTCCCTATGTGTTCCCTTGATTGAAATATAGTCTGAAGACATTCCGAAAGCAATTGGAAAAGCATATAAAAGAAGAAAATGGATAGGTATAAGAATTCATATGGAAGTGGAATGAAATTGGAATCAATTATGGAGCGAATCAAGCTCAGCATGTATGTAGTCCTATATGCAAAGAGTAGCATTTAATTAGGCTTATGGCTCAATGACATGAAAATGATGATCTGACCTATATAAAGAAGGGCTAAGTACTTTTTCAAATGATTGAATAATTTCAATTTTAGGTATTAGTATCTGAAGCATCTTTCTTGTAAATTTTAAGCAAGAAGGACCCTGCATCAATTAGCCAAAAAGGGTCATGTAAGCTTTTAAATTCACTTTTTTGTCCTAACTAGTTCATGTCATTCGTTTATGCTGGTTTTTGTGTTTGATCCAACCGCTGTGAAAGTACCTTGATCTTTAACTCATGCTTCAAGTCTAGGTTCATTCTGCCTGGGAAATCATGTAAGGGCCATCGGTTACATCATCAGAAAAAATGCATTGTGTACTTATTAAGTTACTTATAGAAACCATGATTTGCTTCTTTCTTCCAACACCAGAAAAAAGGAAAAACGACTCCAAACAGCTATGGTCTGAAAAGTGAAATTGCTGGCAGTTTCAGACATAACACGAATACAGTACAAAAAAGTTCCAATTCTTGTCAACCCAAAGTGAAGTGAAAATAATCGGGCTTTGTTCATCCTAATCTGTGATACTAACACAAAATGGGCACACAACCAAATCCTAAATAGGAGAATGCCAGTCCTAATCAGCCCTCACATGGCAGTCGGACTAATATGTGCCAAGGTTGTACCTCGGATGTATGCTGTCAATGACTTTCTTTTTTTATATGATGGAGAGGCTGATGAGGACATCGACTCTCTGGCTCAAATAACTTTAGTCCGGACTAAACCCTTGGCTCGTATTCCAATAATACAATGTGATGAGTTGAAGGGCCCGTGACCAAATCCAAAACCTGTTTCCAGTGACGAACTTGATGCAATTGAAGACACTCCCAGACATTCAAAATTGTCATGAGTCAAGATTATGTAAATTGCATTACTTGATTTAAACCCAAGTAGTCTCAATAGGTCAGGTCAAGCCCATGTTTTTTTTTCTTTATTTCTTGCCTATAATAAGGGTCGTGTTGCTGGTAAGGTATTTTGTTTGTTATTTCCAGTATGAGAGATGTATTTAGTAAGTTTCCTAGAAAGGAAACCATAGCTGGTGGTCATTGGAAACTTTCCAAGTCCTGGGCATGTCCAACTCCATAAATACCCCCTTTGGGCTGGTGTTGGACGACATCTTATTCAACCATTGAAGTTAATAGAAGTTCTGCAAGTTTCAAGTAAGGTTAAGCCCTTCTTGTCCCCTAGTTCTCTTATCTAAGTCTTGTGGCATGATCCTCATCGTAGATTTGTGGCGGATTGCTTCAACAGATCTGGCACACATCAATTTTGGTGCTTTCGCTGAGATTCAAACTCAAATTCCAGAAAATATTTTCTGCATCTCATCAAATTGCAGAAGTTGTTTCTTCTTATTGGCTCATCCTTTTGGGCCGAAATTTCTTTTTCCATTTGCAGACATATTACGTAACCTTTTGAACAATTTTCAACTCAATCGGATTTCAAGATTGTAATATGCAAGCGATTCCATAAAACTTGTTATTGGAGTCTGGATTTATCTTATTTTGTATGTTTCTATCAGCATGTGTAAAACTGTCATTCAGTCCCATCATATGGCTGGTTCTAGTCAACCTCATTAATCACACTCGCTCCATGACCATGATGAACCTTCAATTGAAGTTCCATGTGGCCACACCTTTAATGAAGCCCAAATCCTAACTCTTGAACGTCGAGTTGAAGCACTTCAATGTGAAGTGCGTAGATATAGCTTCTCGCACTACTTCTATCCATCAAGGAGCTTTTCCTCCTTACAAGGCCTTCCTAGAACCTGAGGAAGAAGTGCCTCCATTCCTTCCACAAGATCATCCACCTCCTAGACATGATCAAAATGAATTTCGACCAAAGATACCAGTTCCATCTTTCAAAGGTGGAAGCTCTCTGAAAGATTTCCTCGATGTGATTCATAAGATCGAGAAGGTTTTCAAATATTATAATTATTCAGAATCCATGAAGGTGCAAGTAGTGGAATTGGAGTTCACCAATTATGGCAGTCTATGGTGGTTAAATCTTCAAGAACGGAGAAGGTGTGATGGTGAACCCAAGATCCGTACTTCGTCTCCAAGTTCTTCGATAAGGATCCATGAGTGTTGAGGATTACATCAAAGACTTCGAGACCTTAGTGATGAGGTGCAATGTGCATGAGCTGAAATAGCAAACCAACGCTCGGTTCTTGAATGGGTTGCAGCATGACATAGTCAATGCCATGGAACTCCAACCTTATGTATTCATTGATGAAGTCTTCAAGATGGCCGAGGTAGAACGGCATCAAAGGCAGTGTAATGCACATACTTCTCGCACTCAATCTGCCCTTAGGCCAGTCTCTTCAGTCCCCACCAAAACAACCATTTCCATGGATTCGTCTTCAGGTTCCACGTCCTCATAAGATCCTTTGAGAACCATTATCTTCTTGTTTGGGCATTGGGAGGCGATGTGTAGATTAAAATTGAAAGACTTAGGGTCGTCCAACCCTTGTAAAATCAAAATCGCCCAAAATGCATGGTTTTCAAAAGGTTTTAAAACACTTCTTCATTCAAAATATATTTTGAGTTAAACTTGTTTCAAAACGAAGTCTCTAAGCGTACGGACTGACCCTTGCGCATCGGTGCACGCCCAAAAATTCCGCTTGCCTACAATCGCCTTTTAAAAGTCAGATTATTTCAAAACATACTTTGCTAGTTAAACTAAACTAGTTGGCACGCCCATAAAGCGAAGTAGATTGCGAAAAGGTTCACTTCAGGCCTAAGAACCCGTAAGTGAATGTCTACAGAATTGGCACGCCCGGTGGGACCCAGGACTTAAGTAGACTTCAAACAAACAAGTTACACTCAAAATTTTCAAAAAAAAGAGAGTATTTTTCCAAAAATTGTGCATACTTAGGAGAATTGCATAAAAATGGATAAAAAGCTACAAAAAACCTCGTTGAGTAAGCTAAGAGAGGGTTTCAAAATAGATAAAGCCCAAAAAGAGCTCGATGACATTTCAAAAATATTTCAAAGGTGGATACTTTAAGCAAGGAGTTTAAAGCCCATCGATCACATAGCAGCTCTTCTAGGGCACATACAGATCATGAATTGAAAACTGATCTCAAACTCAACAAAGGATTGGAGATTAGAGACGAATCCTAGAAAAGGGATGAGTCATCCACTCCTACATCTTCAATCTTTTCAAAATCCAAGGGAAATTCGAAAACAGACTGTTATGTTTCAAAAAATCAAAAAAATCTTGAAAACTTTCAAAAAAACAAAAAAATTAAAAAATCAAACTTTGGAATTTTGAAAAATTCAAGTGAAAGTCCTAAGTCTAGGCACATACACACTGTGGGACTTGAAACCCACACCCTACAAAAAGACAAGAGTGAAAAACAGGAAGGTTTCGAAAGGAAACGCCTCGTAAGACCCCGGGGGCTCAAAACAGAGTTACTCGGGAAATCGGCCTGCTCTAACCCTGAAAAGGTAGACAAGCCACAAAGAGGTATGCCTGAAACCCATCCTTCTCAAGACTCTCTTCTTCATATAGGGTCATCAGATGCATTGGATAACCCCTGTGCACACACAAACCCACAAATGGTGTCAAAATTTGAGGATTTTCAAGATGTGCCAACTGTCGCGCACCATCCAAAGGAATTTCAAAAACAAATTCAAAAAAGGTAGACATGGAGACCCCTAATGCATGCATCGACATCTTAGGAGCTCATAACCCTACCCTAGAAAAACCCACTTCTTCGAGCCTAGTCTTGTGCCCTAGAACCAAGGCTATGGCTTCGAAACAAAAAAATCCATCCCTAGGGGCACCATGAGTTGCACCTATGGAGCAGGTCGAAAACTTTGAGGGAACCATTTGGGCTTCCCTTGAAGCAAATTTCTCCCAAAAACAGGTTGTATGGAACTATAAGTCTTCCATAAACCTGGAAAGTCCAAAGCCTCTCAAGGGACCAAGCACGACTTCCCTTGAGGACGAAAATTTTCAAAATGGGGTTATCTGGAACCATAAGTTTTCTAAAACCCCGAAATATCCAGAATCCTTCGAGGGACCAAGCTTGGCTTCCCTTGAAAGGTATGTTTCCCAAACCCAGGTTGTGTGGAAACCTGAGTTTTCCACCATCCTAAAAAATCCAAAGCCTTTCAAAGGACCAAGTCTGGTTTCCCTCGAAAGACACAGCTCCCGAACCTGGGATGCGTGGAAGCCCAAGTCTTCCATCTTCTCGAAATATCCAAACCCTCTTAAAGAACCAAGCATGGTTTTCTTTAAGAGACATGTCTCCCAAACCAGGTTTGTATGGAAGCCCAAGTCTTCCATCACCCCTGAGTCCAAACTCCCAATATCCAAAAGGGTATATATCCCCGACATAGACGATTCCATGTTCCAAGACCATGATCTATACCAAAACTTTTCGAAAAGCAAAAAGTCTTGGAACATGATTCTAAATATGGGATATAAACCCTACGCGGGCCTGAGAACCCAAAACCAAGGTAGACTAGAACCTATCCTACCTAGACCCAATAGGGAACGATATGGACTGGGCTACAACCCACCCATACCCCCAGAGCCACCACCTAAGACCATCTGGGTCAAGGGTGCCCTGTAGAACCTTAAAAACCGAAACCCATGTCTTAGACCTATTTGATTAGAGTCTGATTCATGAAGCTTTCTTTGTAGGTTCAATGGAAGATCCCTATTTTCGAAAAAACAAAAAAAAATTGGATATTACCAAAAACTAAAAAAATTGAAAACCCTCAAAATCTTAAAAACATTTGGAAAAAATGAAAATTCCAAAAAGAAATCTTGTTTCAAAAGCATTTGGCCATGTACAAAATCCATTTTTCGAAAACTGTAAAAAGCTTTTTCGAAAATTGTATATACTTCCAGAACCCGAGTATCCAAAAACTGGTCTTGAACACCCTTTTGCATAGAGCTTTTCAAAACTGCAAAGCTCGAGAATCACCAAAGCAAGGAGGAATAAACACACCTCCAAGCTTCTTGAAATTCGCAAAATCCTTGACTTATACAAAGATTGGGGATTTTTAAAAATAAGCTTAACCTATATTGTGCATAAGCATCATGCATTACACTTTGAAATCATTCATATGCATCGAGTCTAGATATCATCCTAGAACTCGCATTCAGGGTTTTGAAAAATCAAAGGGGCAATAAGAGTCGACCCCCTAAGTATCGAGCCTTTATGGGCATGTCTCCATACGAATCAAAACCAACACCTTCAAGGCAAACTTCAAAAGGAAATGAGAATCTCGAAAAAGGGTTAGCATTTCACAAAAACCTTTCAAAAATTATTTTGATAAAAACCTCCCAAGCATTACAATACGTGCATTGTGTGCTTGATCTGATCAAAATGAAGATGGTATTCATCTGAATGTGCCATACATTTTCGAAAACTCTCTTGGCATGAGAAGGAATCACTAAGCCAAGAGAAGAATTGTGCTTGGCCTTGCTATAAGCCTCCAAATTTTGAGACATCATCTCCCCTATCCTGAAGAGGGAATGATGTTCATTAAAGCACTCATTTGAAAAACCTATCTTAAACAGATAGGCAAGATAGATGGCAGCCCTTTTCAAATGGAGTATGAGTTCAAACTCAAGACTCCATTAAGGGACAAGCCCTATGTCGTGTGGCTAAGGTGCCTCTTTGAGACACATTCCCCATACTTGATCAAATGCCCATGAAGGCATGAATCTTCAAAATGAATTACAAAAACCATGCTTGACCAAAACCAAGTATGGAAAACATATTTTGATCAAAAGGGCTGGTATAAAACCATCTTCATATAGAAAGGGAGGATTTCCAAAAATGACTTTCTAAAAAGGGATCCAAATTTCGAAAATTTAACCCTACATACAACTTTGAAAAGAAGGATTCTTAAACTTTTGGTTAATATGAAAACCTTGATTGTGTTAGGATAAAGCACATGAGTTTCACGATAAAAATCTGGAGACCATGTCAAAATCAAACATGATGGCCATGACGATCACTTAGGGCTGGTTATGTTTCCCATCCTTGAGCAAAAAGTATCATGATCATGTTAAAAACCATGGAAGTGTATGGACATGAACCTACCATCATCCATCCAAAAAACCTTTTAAAAAGCCATGGCCCTTCACCATATGGCCATACGAAATTCCCATCAAGCTAGGGGCATTTTTTTTACAGCCCCTAGACACTTTCCATGGATAAACGAATGCATCTCCTTCATGATTTGTGAGATACATTTCATATGTTCATCGTTGCATAAAAACATGTATTTCCGTTTTAAATCACATGGAGTGCATAGCAAGCATCATATCACCCCGAAGAAAGCCCAAAAGGGTGGCAAACTCGAGTAGGAATGTCCCATGTCTTCAAAAGGGCAATAAAAAATTAGAAATTTGTTGATATTGTGAGTAAAAATTAGCAAAACCCTGAAAACGCCCGAATATTCAAAAGGGTTTATGTTAAATTCTTTTTCAAAAGATTTTGAAAAATCGAACTCTTTTGAAACTTTTTGAAAGAAGGATCGAAGTAGATTGTATAACCCTGAATGGAGGAATTTATACTTTTCGAAAAGTAGAGTCTTCCAAAAAAGAATTGGCGATATTTCAAAGAACCCTGGCTTACAAGATTAAGCCTTGTTCAAAATATCAAAATATTTTCGAATAGCAGATACTATTAAGAAATAGGACGATCTCGTTTGAATTGAGTAACTAAAGGGATAAGCCTTCCCCCATCCTACTTTCTCTCTGAAAAGGAAAAATGGTTGTGTTCAAAAGAAAAGAACAAAGAAACGAGAATACAAAAACTCCTCCGAAAGTGGTCTTCCCTTCATAAACAGGGAATACAAAAATTCCTCCGAAAGAGGTCTTCTCGTTCAAAAGAAAAAGGAGATATAAAAACACTCCTCCCAAAGAGGTCTTCCCTTCATAAACAGGGAATACAAAAACTCCTCCAAAGAGCTGCTCTCCTTTAAAGAAAAGAGGGATTAATGAAAAAATACTCCCAAAGGGAGACCCTCTGTGAAAAAAGAAATAAAAAGCCAAAGCTCCAAAGAGCGATTTTTCGATTCTTTGCCTAAAACCACGAGACAATTCAGAAAGGACCGTGGTATCTCTTTCCCATATCCCTATGGCTTATCCCCGAGGAAAAAGATTCAAATTTACGAAAATCCTAAAGTACGAAAAAAATCGGCTTATTTGGATTTTATTTTGTTTGAGAACTCAACTCTGTTTTGTAGGAAATGGAACTTTGAAATGTTTTCCAAATTTTCCTACCCAAAAACCTCTACTGAGTAGCAGGTATTGAAACCCGAATGAAGGGAAGTATGAAAAGTGGAAGTCCTTTTCGATACAAGTTAAAAGGAGTTCCTTCTCAAATTTTTTTTTTCGAAAAACCCATGAATGTCAAAAAGACAGGAGTACAACCGGCTTAGAGCAGATAGCCTCAAAAGGCTCTCTCTAAAGCTCGAAAACCCAAAAAAAGTCAAGAAAACATGGGTAAAACTCTGCTCGAAGCAGCCAGCCTCAAAAGGCTCTCTTCGGGCTCAAAACCAAAAAATAAAATTTTCTCATGCATGCATTCAAAGAGTCATTTGTGCATGATCATACATATAGGGAAATAGCTAGAAAAAGCCCCCTTTGCTAAAAATCCCCACCTGTGGAAAAAGAAAACAAGGGTTTTGCGAAATAAATAGTGTATTCTCGAGAAAATTTAAGAGAAAAACCAAAAATGGGGTGTTTCTCCTTTGCCATTATCCAAATACATTTGGATAATGCCAAAGAGGGGCATTTGTAAACACCCCAAATTTCCACGATTTTCCAAAACATCTGGCTTTGCAAAAGCAGCCCCAAAGGGCTATTTTGAGTCTAAAAACCTAGGAGCCTTCCAGGCAAACCCTATACATATGTTTAAACTATATACGTTTTAAAATATGTATGATATAGTTTTAAAACCTTTTAAAAGATGTTTTGAAATCCCGCAAAGCGACTTGGCCTGATGAAAGCAGGACCAGAAGAGCAAAAGAGAGCCTGGAACCGGAGCAGATATCGAGCCCGGCACATCAACTCTCGTATCAGATTCATCCCCAGAATCTCGGACATCCAAGCCGCTGTTATCAACCAATCCATCGAAATGATCTCCGGATGGTGAAAAGAAGAGCGGACGACAATGTTGGCGAAGACCCAACGCAAGATGGAGTACTGATGCTGTTAGGCCCTGCACAAACCGTTCGTTTCGAACACACCCTGAAGGAGTCAGAAATTCAGATTTGGATCGGATCTGGATCATATATATCCATATCCAAATCTAAACATGTATGTGGATTTGGTTTTGAATTTGGATCCAAAGATCCAATCCAATATCCACATCCATGGCCCATATCACCTTCTCATAAATGGAGGTGGGGCCCACAAGAAAATCACATGGAAAGCTTGGGCATAAGAGAGCATGGGGGGATTAAATATGAGTGAACATGTGTTAAGCTTGACTTTTGTGTCAAGTTTTGGGTTAATCATGTGGGTTAGCCTAATGAGTGTAGGGTTTAGGCTTTTATGCACCTACACCTAACCTAGGGCTGCACCAACTTGATGCAACTAGGTCCATGGGTCACACAAAGAGATGCTCCTAACCCTAACCCTAGCCTAATCCCCCTTACCTAGCCATTTCTCCCTAATCCCGACCTCATCCTAGCCTAATTACCTAACCCACTTCCCTAATCCTTCCCTAAACCTAGCCTAATTCTCCTAACCTCACCCTAATCCTAGCTTAAACACCTAACCCACTTCACTAAACCTCACCCTAAGCCCAACCCACCTAACTAAGCCCTAAACCACTAAACCAGCCCACCTAAATCCCTAGCACACCATATCCCTAAACCACCCAAGACAAAATATCTGGCCTACCTAAATGCCTAGCCCACCATATCCCCAAACCACCACCACCATACCCCCAAACCACCATCCCCAATACCAGCCCAAACCGACCCCCCTAAAAGCCTATAACCCCCCCCCCCCCCCCCCCTTGTGGGCGGGTTTTGGATGGAATCTTTGGGCAATTCAGCCCTTCCTCTCCTCTCTCATCCCTTCTTCTCTTCTCTCACCTGCTCCCCCCTTGGAACCCGGCCAGCTCCACTCCACGCCACCTCCATCCTTCGGCCAGCTCCACTCCACGCTACCTCCATCCTTCGGCCAACTCCATTCCACGCCACCGGCTGCAACCTCTCCTTCCATTCAGCTGCACCTTGACACCCGCCACCTTCACCCTTCAGCCAGCCTTCCACTCCGGTTAGTACCCCATCTCAACACCACCTTTTCTTCACTCTCCCTCCATTCTTAACCACCACCCGCCACCTTCCCCTAGCCAAGGCAGCACCTCATCCAACCGGCCACCACCTTCCACCATTCGGCCAGCATCACCCGGTTGCACCACCTACCCCTCTTCCCTAAGACAGCCCCTAACTAACACCCTAACCTTACTCCTCCCTAAGACCTACCCCAAGCCTTAGTGGCAGCCCCTACCTAGCATCCTTACCTTCCCTAGGCACCCCAACCCCAGCCAAGGCAGCACCCCATCCACTCGGCTAGCGCCAAGGCGCCACCCGCCTGCACCCTTGCCATTCGGCCAACACCTTTCTTTTGCCGCGCCCATCCAAGGAGCTCCCTCTTGCAGCCCAAGGTGACTCACCAGCCCAAGCGCAAGCAATTCACGCCCGGACCAGCTATACGTAAGTGCCTAACTCGGTCCTTGTTATAGACTTGCTTATGCTTAATTAAATTTGATACGGGGTTGTAATAATGGAGCGTTGTCTCCCCCCCACTTGTAATAATGTGGTTTGGCACACCCACACACACGTGCACTTGAGCCTATCCCGCTCTTAGTTGCACACGATTTTGACACACACATGGGCCTAATCAGCCCTTAAGATATAGCTACACGCATATAATTTAAGTTGCGTGGGTTTCCTTTAAGTTGTGTGTGTTGTCTTTCAATTTTCACACTCACACACATTGAGCTTTCGCTCTTATTTTCAAGACCCTAGTAAGGGCCTATTACAATTTCATTTTGGGGTGTTTTACTTCAAGTTGTGTGCATAGTATTTCATTTCTACACTCACACACATTGAGCTTTCGCTCTTACTCCCAAGACCTTAGTCAAGGCCTATTGCAATTATATTTGGGTTTTAAGGTTCAGCTGTGTGCGTAGTCTTTACATATATACACGACACACACTTGCACAATTGAGCCTTTCCGCTCTTAAGATATAGCCATATTTCTCTTTTTCAATTTCCCTTTTGCAAATTTACATTAAGTCATTTCCCTTAAGCATTGTCTTTCAATTTCGGGTTTTCCCTTGGAGTTGTGTGAGTTGCATTGCATACTCGCCATACTCGAGCTAGAGTGCATACCTGCATCAAAGCAAATCCCGAATCAATCGTGCAAACACGCCAAGACTTAGGCTATTTCAATGCATGCACATCGTGCCTAAGTAGATTAAAATTGAAAGACTTAGGGTTGTCCAACCCTTGTAAAATCAAAATCGCCCAAAATACATGGTTTTCAAAAGGTTTTAAAACACTTCTTCATTCAAAATATATTTTGAGTTAAACTTGTTTCAAAACGAAGTCTCTAAGCGTACAGACTGACTCTTGCGCATCGGTGCAAGAAGGTCTGCGACGTAAAAATTCCGCTTGCCTACAATCGCCTTTTAAAAGTCAGATTATTTCAAAACATACTTTGCTAGTTAAAGTAAACTAGCTGGCACGCCCATAAAGCGAAGTAGATTGCAAAAAGGTTCACTTCAGGCCTAAGAACCCGTAAGTGAAAATTTTCGGTGTCTACAGAATCTTTTGAATCACCTTATCTAACTCTTCCCAAAAAGCTATCTTTATACTATCTTTTAGTCCTACTTGGAGTGCGTAAGCACAAACTATATTCAAAATCTCTACTCCTAACACTAATTTCAATACCATGATTCGGTCACCATATCGTTGCATGTCTACTACACTATCTTTTTTTTACCTAAGTACCATAATTTAAAACCTGTATCCTCTATCTTCTTTACTTTTTCTTCAACCCATTTTGTCTCTTGTAAACATAGAATATGAATCTTTCTCCGAATCATAGTATCTACCACCTCCATGAGCTTACTGGATAATGTTCCGATATTTCAAGAACCAATACGAATCTTATTATCTAGGACTAGCTTCCTTACCCCCCGCATTCGTCTATAATCAAAATACGGAGACCCTCTATGCAAATTATTCACTACATTTGGACGGCAATATAGCGGGACTAACTTCTTTACCCACACCTGTCCATAATGTGGGAACCCTCTCTGCAATTGATTCACTACATTCAGGTGAAAACGTAGTGACCCTTGCTTACTTATTACTGCATTCAGGCTCTGCAGCATGTCGCTAGGTGGGGATGCCCCAAAGCAATGCTCATAATTTTTGTAATTCATGTTATAAAATCCGACGAAGTTTTACGCTGGCTGTCGGAAGCCTAACACAACCCTCTTCCTTTATCCGGGCTTGAGACCGGCAATGCAAGGGTAATCCCTCCTTACATGGGCGGAGTTTAGTGTTCAAGCAAGAGATTGGATTAATTACATTGCAATCCCTTTAGTTCTTAGCAAAGCTCTTTCTTTGCTTTATGTAGGAGTAGATGCAACTCAGCTTACTCACGTTCCCTTTAATGCGACATTTTGGTATTGTGAGCACAAGCAACAAAACAGTAGAACCACAACATCAAGAAAGTGGGAGAAAAAGAAACTCAATCATTATAAAAGTCCAAATGATACACCAAAAGGAACATAATCCCGAAAACTGCATTGACACAAACATATCATAAATGAGTTTTTATGGCATTTGGTGTTAATAGAAGTACTACGACTTACATCCTCGAACAAAGTTTGAGAAGCATGTATTGATGATAAAAAATTGAGAGGGATAAATGAAAAGTTTTCAAAGATTCAAATAGGGAGACATTAGTTTAGGCTCATGATGCCAACGAGCCTCAAGGCATAACCTAACGGTGGTGACAACTGGCAGGTCATACTTGACATTGCAACGCAAAGGTAGCATCGACGAGATGAGTGGAAAGTTGTTGGAAATCATGTGTATGAAGAAGGTCTGTTTAGCGGTTGCCTCAAGGGAGGTCTATAATAGCAACTTTAGTGTTCAAGCAAGAGATTGAATTAATTACATTGCAATCCCTTTAATTCTTAGCAAAGCTCTTTGTTTGCTTTATGTAGGAGTAGATGTAACTTAGCTTACTCACGTTCCCTTTAACGCGACAATGCTACACTTGTCTTTCTTGTTTTGTCATTCTTTGTATCAATAACAACTTAGATACGCTCTATCAAATTCTAAGGAACTCAGTTTCATTGCCTAACTATTATCCATAATTTTTAAAAAAAAACAAGGATTAGAGTCTGGCATATGGCCTACATCACGTAAAGCTTATACCAACGGGTTACTAAAAGTGTTACCTAAATTCCATACCTACTTTTGATTATGTAAACACCCCAAAATAAAACGAATTTCAAAATTAAACACCTGGTTTGAAAATCAATCCAAAAGGCCAAATTTGAGGTTTTTGAAAACCCAAGGGCTGTAAAAGCTTCCAAATTTTGTTTTAAATCTCATTCAAATCAAATTGCATATATTAGGCCAAAGTCTCATTTTTTTTGCCAAAAAGACAAGACGAACAGGTGAACCCTGATCGAAAGCAGCCTTAATGGCCATGCATCCATATCTTGTATCATGATTGACTTCAGATAATAACTCAATTCTCCTATTGTGGCCATACAATATTAATCACTTGAGCATCTCAAAACACCAAGAAGGATTGTTCAAAGAAAATTTGGATTGGATCTGGACCATAAATATCCAGATCCATATCCAAATAGTGTTTGGATTTGGATTGATCCAAATAGTGTTTGGATTTGGATTGGATCCAAATAGTGTTTGGATTGGATCAGATCTAGACCAAAATATCCAGATTCATATCCATATAAATGTTTGGATTGGATCGGATCTGGTCATAAATAGAGGTGAGGGGGTTCACGTGAAAGCCTTGGAGGAGCTTGGAGGAGAGAGAGGGGATTAAGGAGAGTGCTTAGTGCTTTATTCTTTTCTTAGTGGGTTAAGCATGTGGGCTAAACAAGGGTTAACAAGGGTTGCACCAACATGACTTGTGCTGAACCCACTTGCACAAGGAGGGCTCGAAGTGGCTGGACCACGACTTGAGCAAAACCTAGCCGGACACCCCCCCCCTAAACCACTCTCTTCTTAACCCTCTAAACCACCCTAATCAACCCCAGCCACCACCTAATCCCACCGCCCTACTTCACTCCACACCCCAGCCAAACCACTTCAAACTCCGACATACCCCCCAACCTAAACCTTCACTACCCGGCTCCCGTTTCCATCACCCGAACACCACCTGCGCCCTAGCGCGCTACCCGTGCCCCGCACCCGCTCCACGCGCCCCGCACCTCCACCTAGCGCCGACGACGCACGTTCCTTAGTGCGCCTTGTCACCCCGGCCGAACCCTTGGCGTCTAGCGCCTAACTTCACCAACCGACCTCATCTATCTTCACCCTACCACACCACCGACTCCCTACTATCCTAATCGAACCCAGCCAATATCCTAACCCCTTACACCCCACACCATACACCACCAACACCCCTTTGTCGTGAGCCTTGCCATAGCCCCCCATTAAAACCCGCAGCCCACCTAGCACCCGTGAACTCTCTCAAGCCCACGTGACTCATCACCCTCCAAGCACAAGCTCGACCAGCCACTTCACGTCTCAAGCCTCAAAGAAGACACCATTGTGGCTGTAAAAGTGAACCAAAGCCTGTGTAGATTGAAGAAGAAAAGCCCGAATCACTTGTAAGTGTTTAAAATTCGGTATTTACATTACTTCTCTTGAATTCAATTCAATTCGGATACGGGGTTGTATTAATGGAGCGTGGTCTCCCCTCGGGATGTAATATTGATGCTTGACACACGAGATACATACGTGCACTTGAGCCTTAGCTCTTATCTCGTACACGAGACATAGACGTGCACTTGAGCCTTAGCTTTTATCTCGTACACCAAGCACCCATGTACACAATTGAGCCTTCGCTCTTACTCCAAAGACTCTAGTAAGAGTCGTGTGAGTTGTCTTTCAATTTATACACAACACACACGCGTGCATTGAGCTTCAGCTCTTATCATATATCTATATCTCCTGTTCAGCTGGGTTGTTACTTTAAAGTCGTGTGAGTTGTCATTTAAGATTCCACACTCGCACCCAAAGACACCTGAGCTCTTGCTCAAACACATTCACGCACATTTTAGCCTCGGCAACCCTAAGATATAGTCATATCTATATACTTTCAGCTGCGTGAGTTTTATGGTTCAGCTGTGTATATCTTTTCATTCCGGATTGTTAAAATTTCAATCGTGTGAGTTGTCTTTCAATTTATACACAACACACACGCACACATTGAGCCTTTCCGCTCTTAAGATATAGATATATCTCCCTTCTGCAATTTCCCTTCTGCAATTTACATTCAAGTCGTGTGAGTTGCATTCAATTTGGGTATTTCCCTTCAGCTATGTCTTTACATTTCGGGTTTTACATTCAAGTTGTGTGAGTTGCATATCATATCCACCAAACTCGAGATATTGCGCATACTTGCATTCAAAGAAGCCCCGAATACCCCGTGCAAACCAATCTTAGGCCACTCGATGCACACACATCCCGCCTAAGTAGATAACAAACTCAAAGACTTGGATACGTGTAACCCCACGTAATAAAATCTGCAAATAGGCATACAAATCGACCAAATATTTTTCAAAAGACCATGCTTGTTCAAAATTGAGATTTTCTAAGCGTTTAAACCGACCCTTGAGCATCGGTTGAAGAAGGTTTACAACGAAAAGATCCCACTTGTCCACAGTCGCTCCATAAGTCAGATATTTCAAAAATACTTCGCTAGTTTGAGTAAGCTAGCTGGCACGCCCTAAAGCGACGTAGATACGAAAAGGTTCACTTCAGGCCTAAGAACCCAGAGTAAAAATTTTCGCGTGTCCACAGATGACTACGATGATATTTATAAAATTCTACTTAGTTTAATATATATATATATATATATATATATATATATATATATATATATATATATATATATATATATATATATATATATAAGATATACCTACCTACACATACATATGTTTATTATGAATCAAAGTTACAGTCAAGTTGGTTGGAGCCTGACCAATTAGGGCCCAGGACCGTAGTCAAAGAATATGATTCCCACGAAAGAACGGGTGTGGTCCGAATGGACCTACTGTCTAAAAGTGACCCGATCCGACCCGACGACTCGATCTGCCACCCAAAAATCACTCATACGGGCCCAAGATTGGTTTAGATCGGAGGTGGATCATTCCATTTCCTGAACGTTAACCCATTAGAGGAAAAATATCGTTTCTCTCCGCGCGTAATAAATGAATCAGCCTGACAAGATTGACAACAATGGAGGATGAGTCAGATAAGTATTACGACCTGCCATGTCATTCCATGACACGTAGAAGCGTAAGCCCTTCTCCCCGCTTATAAAATGGCAAACACCCTCTGCACCCTCATCTACCTTCAAATCAAGCCTCTCTAAGGGCAAAGTATTTGATCTTCTTGGTTCGGTATTCTTCATACCCTAATCGGCAGGTGAAACCCAAATCTTAGCTGGGTTTTCGGTTCGTGTTTTCATTGATCGTTCCAAAAACAGAGGCAGAAAATGGTGAACAAAATTGGCGGTGCATTACCTGTTACGTCGTTGAATCACATCTCCATCGTATGCAGATCGGTGGAGGAATCGATTGATTTCTATCAGAACATTCTCGGATTCATCCCCGTCCGATGACCAGGGTCCTTCGATTTCGACGGTGCTTGGTGCACATATGCGTCTCCTTCAACCAGTGGATTCAATGAATTATCAAATACATAAATCCATTAAGCAAAAACAACAAAATCCCTTCATTCAGTTTCTAATTAGCCATTGCTGAGGAGAATATAACTAAGGTTTTTTACAGGCTTTTCAATTATGGAATCGGTATACATTTGCTTCAAGCAGAGGACCCAGAGAGCCTGCCCAAAAAGGCTGAGATCAATCCTAAGGATAACCATATTTCCTTTCAGGTACTACCATCATAATCTTTAGCAAATCTTCTTCTGTTCACACTGAATTTTAACATTAGTTTAAATAAAACTGGGAATCATGTAGCCAACCCCGGCCAGACTCCCCCATTGATTGGGAAATATGGGGTTGGATTTAGTCACCCTTCAATTTGGTCCTGAACAAAGGGCCATGAACTCGTCTTGTCGAAATCATAGAAGCAAGGAACTTTGAAGATTAAAGAGCATCCCGAGGCCGCATGCGTCGGCAATTCCTTTATAAATAAAAAAAGATGCATTACTTTGGCCTCCCGGGCCCCATGGCTGGGTTCTGTCGCACTTGTAGTACCCTGTACAAGCCCGAGATCTTGTGTCAAGATAAATCTTTTCAATTTGAGCCAAACATCAAAAGATAATTTTCAATTAAAAAAGCGAGAGTTCGAAGAAGCACCCGCTTCTTTAAATTATCAACGAAGGACAAGTTGAATCTCTTTAGAATCTGATTGTTGGCAACGGTATAGTGCGAAAGCATGGGGGCTGTAGAGAGAAAGCTGAAGGAGATGGGTATAAGTACGTGCAAAGTATGGTAGAGGACAGAGGGATCTATGTGGAGGAGCTGTTCTTCCATGACCCAGATGGATTCATGATTGAGATCTGCAACTGCGACAATCTGCCGGTTGTGCCGCTGGCCGGTGGCGTCACCGCCTGCTCCAGGCTCAACATGGCCAATTTCCAGCAACAGCAAGTGGCTGCGATGGTGCAGAAGCTCTCAGTTTCATCATAATAGTTGGCCTCCTTCGTCATCAATATTTGGGAATTCATGTTCTTGTTCTCTTCAATCCCAACACTATTATCTAAAGGAGGTGGCTTTGACGCTATTATTTCATTTGGCGTTGTCTGGTTATTGATTTGATCCTTTGACGCTACATGGTTTTGTTGGCACTTGAAGGTTTGGTGAGGTGTGTCCTACAATTCTTACGCATTGATAAGGGCAAGGTAAAGCATTCCATGCTTAGACCCATGGATTTTTAGGTTATGAAAAGTAGAACGTAGATGTGAAAATTTTATTCCAAAGCCTATGTAGAGATTTAAAACAAACTTCTTAATCTATTTTGTTTATGCGCGAGCGTGCCAACTAGTTTTCAAAACTAGCGAAGTTATAAATCTGACTTTGTGGGGGATTGTGGTTAACCGAGATCTTTTTACCTTAGGCTTTCTTAAACTGATGCTCAAAGGTCAGTCTAGGCACTTTCAAGATTCATTTGTATAGGTGTGATTTCAAATCCACTTTGAGAAAAATCCAAGATACTTGATCAAATTCGTGCACTAGGTGGTTTGAGAACAAATTTTACGAAGTTCTGAAAAACAGAAACTGGTTCTATTTTCAAACCTTGCTTTCTGATTTTCTTTCAATGATTTTCGAATCTCCAAAAATCATGAAAAATTTAAAGTGAACAGACACAAATGTGGAAATTCTAAAACTATTTTTATTTTATTTTTGGGTGCTATTATTATTTAAAATTAAATATGGGAAATGTCTCTACTTTGACATTCAGAATTGTTCTATTACAGAAATATATATACTGAAAGAAATATTTGTATCTCAGTACACAAAGCTCCGATTTTTGTGCACTTGGTATTGCTGGAAAGCTATGGATGTCATATTTCCAATGAACCAAGTTTCACTAAAATTAGACCACTACAAGCAGAGTTATGGGATGATTACCCAGGCTTTGTTAAAGGAAATACAATTTTGACAGAGTTGGTTCTGGATTTTCCCGATCTCACACACTTTTAATTATGTACGGCCCTAAAATTTATGAAAAGTTTATCATATGTGGTCTTGTGTGTGAAGATTTGATGTTCCAAATTTCAGGTCAATCGGAGCAGAGATATGGAAATGAAAAATAAAACATCAAATATATACAGAAATGTTGAGAACAGATTTTCTGTGTTTACAATAGACGTGATGCATCCAAAATTAAATGGCATAATCACAACAAACTTAAAGTAAATTGCTGAAGGGAAATGAATATAAATGTATATACTAGCTTAAGCATAGAGGGGGTTAGGAATTATGGGAGTTTATAGAATATAAAGAGGTAGAGAATTAAGAAAGTAAACAAGTAGAGTGCATAAGTATGAAACAAAATTGGCAGCATATCTACTTGCTATTACAACATGGGGAGAGACAAAACTCTATTATTACAACCCCTTTTTTAAATTGAATATCAAGAAGAGAATCAAGATTAACAATAGAAGAGAAATACTTATTTACCAGCCTCCAAGGAAAACCGGACACAAGAGGGATCATCCCCTTCCTCTTCTACTTTGTCTTCTTTCTCTCTTTTCTCTTTCTCTAATTGCACCAACTCCTACCTATCCTAGACTCTCCCTCTCCCTTCACTCCAGCCTTGAGAAGCCTCTCTCTATGTGCAAGATGCTGAAAACATCCCCCCTTCCTCTATTTATAGGCCAAGGGGCGATTTTGCTAGACCGTTCCATGGGGTTGGATATGGGTCTTTTGGCCCATGTCTTGCTCCACTCCAAGACCATCACATGGACCCTTGTGGTCCCTCTTGATCACATGCTGGACTAGCCCCATGTGGGTTGGTTTTTGGCTTGAGCTAGGTGCACCTAGGCACGGTTTGGATGCAACCGACTAGGTGAGTTCATGGCTTCAATCGTGGTGTAGCTTTAATCTTGGCCGAATGTATTTGTGTATCGTCCCATCTTGGAGCAGCCTCTTATTTTGTTCAATATAAACTTGATTTGGCTCATGAGTTGGGGCGTCCTCAGATTAACCCTTGCCTTCCTTTGGTGCAGCCGAATGAGCCTATTTAAGTCCAAATGAAGCCAACGATCTTCAAGACCAACTTGGCAAGGTGAGGTCTTGTGCCTTGTGTTCTTCCAACCAATTGAATCAAGCTTGGCCATGGTGTAGCACCATCGGTCCGACCATGTGGGCTTGTCCATGGCTACTTGTGTCTTGGGTCTTCAAGTCCTGCTTTGTCTGGGTCCACTTGAGCTCGTTCCCTGCTTGAGCCTGCTTCAACTGTAACCTTGATCCTCGCTGATTCTTCGACGAGGATTGATTCATCTTTATCCCTATTTATGGTTTCAAATATTTTCTTATTTAAAACCATTTCATTTTGAAATATATTTGAAAATATTGAGTTTTGTCAAAATCTTCAAATATTCTTTTGAAAACAACTGAGTTTCATTCCCAGTGTTTGTTTGTATGTGCGACATGCTTTTGCCCTGTGAGTTAGTCTTTACCGTTTCAACCACTTTAACCCTTTGTTGGATGTAGGGTATCAACCACTTTAACTCTGGATGGGTGTAGGGTGTCGGACCACTTTAACCCTTGATGGGTGTAGGGTCCTGGAGTAGGACTCTTCTCAATCAGACGATTTTTTTGAGGCCTGATTTGAATTTGATTTGTATTTCAAAGGTTTTTGAAATTTTGATATTTAAACATTTTTGGGTTTGGTTCCCAATGTCTCATTTCTATTTGTTTCTTTGAAGAAAATTGTTTAAAACCATTATTTCTTTAGATAAAAATCATTTGAATAGGCAGAATACTGCCAATTTGGGCTTGAGGGCAAAAGCAGTCATTTTTTTGGCTCTTTGTCAAAATTTGATTTTTCTAAGAGGGGTGCCATTTACCCTTATTTTGAGGCTGCTACGAAATTTTGGTGCGAAAATGAGTTTGTTTAAGGTGTCTTTATTTGAAAACCCTTAAAAGACTCAAAACCGCGATTTTTTTCTTAAAAAGGCAAAATTTCAAAAACATCAAATTATTTTGAGGAAATTTTTGGGTGTTTACATACAACAATATTTTTAATTTTTTAATTAAAATCTGGATCATTTATTATGTTCTTGAATGATAAAGATCTATTAGTAGATTTGAGTATTAATGAGGTTTTACATATACCAATTTCTCTATATACGTTTATATTACTTTTGTGATGTTTCATAGGACTCATTCAAGGTAGAGCATGGGATTCATCTACTATATGTGACCAAATTTTGTGAACCATTGAGTAATAGTTAGTCAATATTTATATTATTTATATACAATTAGAGTATATAAATATTAGTATTATCTTTTTAATAAAAATACATATGTTAGTATTAACTTAAGAGAATTCGCCAAATCAGAAAGTATATAATTGTAATTTCTATTAGCGTATTCACAAAAATGATATCAAAGAGGCTCTTAAATATATTAAGGTTGGTAAATATATAGGACCGTACAATATTTATATAGAACTATGGAAAATCCTAAGAGAGATGAGGCTCACTCACAAGACTATTTAATGAAATATATAGAACCCAAGAGATGCCCGAGGAATCGAGAGTGAGTACACTAATACCCGTATATAATAAAAAGAAAGATATTTAGAATTGTGTGAATTATTGAGGTATCAAGTTGAAGTTATGGAAAAGAATTATCGAACGTAGGTTAATACAAGTATCGAGTACAACAGATAACCAATTTGGATTCATGCTTGATAGATCTACTATTGAATGCTTCTATTATTTAAACATTTTAGAGAAAAAATATTCACATTATATTTATTGATTAAAAAAAACTTATGATAGGGTACCAAGAAATATTTTTAGAAAACCTTAGAAAAAAGAGGTATCCCAATAACATATACAAATCTTATAAGAGACATATGATACCTCGAAAACATGTGTTAGGACTCATGAACGAATGACATACTTTTTTGAAGTTAATATTGGATTATATCAGCAATCAACTTTAAATCTAAATTTATTTATATGAGTTAAAGAATATATTCAAGATAAAGTACCTTGGTATATGTTATTTATAATGGATGAGTTTAAAGGAAAAATTAATAGGAAATTAGAACTATGAAGAAAAACGTTAGAAAGTAAAGGCTTCGACTTAGTATAACAAAAACAAAATATATGGAAGGCAAGTTTCATCATGTGGTTACCCCATAGGATATAGAAATTAAGAATGACACACATTGCATTTCACACAAGGGAAGTTTTAAATACCTAGAATCAATTTTTCAAAGTGATAAAAAAATTGATACAGATGTTACACATACAATTAGTATCAGTTGGTTAAAATGAAGAGAAGCATAAGATATTCTATGTGATAAGAAGATACCATTAAAGTTGAAAGGTGAATACTATAGAGCAACAATTAAACCTACTATGTTTTATGGTTCTAAGTGTTAGGCAATTAAGATTGATGAGTGGTCACACAAGGAAAGACAATATACATAATGAGGTTATTAGAAACAAATTGGAAGCAACACCAATAGAAGATAAAATGAGAAAACTCGTTTAAGATGGTTTGAACATGTAGGAAGACAACAAAAGGATACTTTCGTAAGAATATATGAAAAACTAGATTGTTAAAATGTTAAAATGTTAAAAGAGCAAGTGGAAGACCACAAAAGTATTGGAAAAAATAATAAAAAATGCTATAGTTTATATTGAGTTAAATGTTAGCATGGTACATGATAGGGCTATGTGGAAACAAAAAATTAAGGTAACCGACCCCATCTAGTATGGAAAAAGGCTTAGTTGTACAATCAAAGTATATGTGGTAGTAGAACTAAAATAGTAAAACTATTCACAATCTAATTAAATAACATAATAATACTAGTATGTTGTCATTGATGCTACAACATCCATCGTCACTACACAATTTTCACCATGATTTGTTGAAAATGGCTTTTTTCTATTTTTAGCACCAGTTGTGGTCAACTGTAGAGAAATTGGTATACTTGCAAACCCACTCAAAGATCTCCATCATTCGATAAGTGTGATTCACAAAGGAGATTTGAATTTAAAAATAAAATAATATCATTATACTTTTTTGTATTTGGCATTCATTAAATGCTTTTTAATATTAAATTTCTATCGTTGATTAAATGTTGGAGATATTTGAGTGGATTTGAGTATGGATGGGTTCTCACATGAACTATGCTCTCTCTCTATAAATAGAGAGAGAGATGTTGAATCTCAATAATTCTCAAATTTACTCAAACATGTCTACATTTCATCAGCATGATCAACAAGGAAGATTTAAATTTAAAAAGCAAAATATATTATACCATTTATACTTTGCATTTAATACATAACGATACATTTCATTTTTTCTCCAACATTAATCATACTAGTCGAATGGTGGACATGTTTGAGTACATTTAAGCATGACTGAGTTTGAGCATATACCATAATTTCTCTATATATTTATACCAATTTTGAGCATATAGGGCTGTTTGGTACAGTTCTAGTTGTGGTTTTAACAGGAAAAAGACTTATTGGTTTGCTTCTCGATCCCAGTATTGGAATCCAATCACGAGAGAAATAACAGTACATGCTCAAACCCATTCATGTTTAAATCCATTCAAATATTTTCATAAACAGTAGAGATTTGAATTTAAAAAGTGAAATATATTGTTATGCATTAAATGTGAAGTTTTAAAAATTTAAGCATAAATGAGATTAGATAAACATGTACAATTTCTATACTTTAGTAAGAAGTGGACGTTAACCCAAGTTTTATGTTGATGTCTTGATCTGGCTTGCTTCAGTGCAGAATCTGTTTGAGTTGATTCATTTCATAAAATTTTGCCATATATTGGAACCGTTTTCAACTTTTGGTACTTATATCACAAGGTGAGGATTCAATTAGAAACAAAGCAAAGCTTCGCAGCCCACTCAAAGTAAACATCTGGTGCATAACTGACACCCATAAACAACAAGCAAGCTTGATGGGGGAGGGGTCTTACTAAGGGATTCAAGAGGGAACTTAGAACCTGTCGTCAGACGCTTTTCCAGGTACAGCTCTCCAAGTTTCAAATTGAGGCACCCGTTGGTAGTGAGAAAAAGCCAACAGAAAGGTGAAAGTCAATTACATGTATGTGTGGGGACACGGGAATAATGCTCACTTCTAACGTGAGTGGAGCCCATGTGGGCTAACATCTGTTTATTGTCTCAAGAGAAGTTTGAAACTTTGAATCTCGAATTATGGGTTTATCCCACAAACTAGTAAACCTGTGAATGCGACTTACTTTCCGATGATTTTTTTGGAATGCCTATTTTATCATTCTCCCAGCATATAAAGCTCCAGAGAATAAATTCGATACATTCTAAATGCACTTATTTTACTATTTTCCGACCAAAGGTTCTCTTCATGTCAATCTTCATCCATGTCTTACTGTATCAGGTGTGCAGCATTATGCTATGCTAACCATGACTATACCTGCAGTGACAAAGACGATATCAGTGGAGTTCAGATGAAGAAAGGATCCAATCATCTGCATTCTGTTGCATCCAGGCACTGTCAATACTGACCTCTCCACACCTTTTCAAAGAAATGTACCTTCAGGTAAGCTTTTCACTAAGGAATTCTCAGTGGAAAAGCTCCTAAGCATAATAAAAAGCGTTAAAATCAGTGACAATGGGAAGTTCTTTGCTTGGGATGGTCAAGAAATTCCATGGTGATCTCCTTTGTTGCAGAATTTCGTTAATTAGTCGCAAGGCTTGAACTAATCAGAACGGGAACTTGATTGCGTTTGAAATATGCAAAGTTAATCCTCCTCTCAAATCCTTCCGTAGCTTCTTTTAAATTATATCAAGCACATTGTTTAGGGTATATTTCATTGTACCTCAGCACTATGAGATGGAATAAAAAGTAAGGGTGCCACTCCGAAATCTGCATGTGAATAATTTGAATACCATTATGTTTTAGCCCTTTGGCTTGCTTCCTAGTTCTTTCAGCTCAAAGTGCAGATGCATTATTTTGGCACCACTAAGCATGTGTGGCATGTTGGAAAATGTTTAGACATGCATGCATAATAAGCCAATATGCAACAAATGTAAACATAACCAATCATAAACAACTGCCGCAGATCCAAAATAAGTTATAATCAAGTCGTACGAAAAACAAAAGCAAAAGTAAAGTCAGAAACTTATCTATGCGAGTCACCCTTGCAGACTTGTTTTAGAGAAATCAATGCCTCGCTATGAGTATATACGGGTACCTACGCCTTCCTCATAAGATAAAATGCATACACAACTCGAAGAGTACGTATCTGACTTCGAGCGGACCTCGACCACGTCTCAGTCACCTATGATTGGAGTAGGGAAGGACGAACCACAGACACAGAGATTGGAACAATACCACGGGTAGAGAAACGGAACCAAAGTAAGGAGACAAAAGACTGGAAGAGAGAGAAACATAAAGCACTGTGTGTTTATGGAGGACCCCTAATCACTTATTTATAAAGAACACGCGTCGATCATAGATTGTGGATCCGATCCAAACGGTGCACCGTTTTATCTACAATCGTCTCGTCTTATTCGGAATCATTCTGCCATATCCGAAATCATTCTCCTTTATCCCTATCTATGTATATAAAAAGACATGTGGGCTTGTCACATTCTTCAATATGAGACTAAAACTTTATCTCCTCTTCATCATCACATGCACATGTCTCTCACATGTGACTTTTTACACTTTAGGACTTTCACGTATATCAATTATACATCAATTGATTATTTAGGAATACCAACAAGAATTAAATGTCAATAATGTACATTAAATCCAACAATCCCCCGAAGGTCCTTAAGTGTAAAAGTGTCTTAACCCAGCCATCATATTTTGCTTTCAGTAATAGTACCTTCTGGTTTGAACCATTACTTAAGTTATCTAATATTACCCTTACAGAAACTAGTGAACATACGTATTGAACCTAAACCTCGGTTGTAAAGGTGTCTATTGGTAATACCATAATAAAACGCTATGATGTGATCTATAAGGGTGATGCATTAATGGCCATGCATCCATATCTTGTATCATGATTGACTTCAGATAATAACTCAATTCTCCTATTGTGGCCATACAATGTTAATCACTTGAGCATCTCCAAGGATGTACTGCTAACATCCTATCTTAGGACTCGATCCCATTTAAAGAATAATCTCTTACTAAACTTAAAGTAATGACACTTTAGGTTTACGGAGGACATACATACATATACTAAAAGTATCACATAATACAAAGTTTCATCCTATTCACCCAACAACTTGTGACTACCACATTGAACCTACTTCATATTATTTACACCTTTTTGCACACATACGGGCCTTGACAGCCCCTAAGATATAATTGTATTTATATAAGTTCAGCTGCGTGGGTTTTCCTTTAAGTCGTGGGTGTTGTCTTTCAATTCCACACTCACACACATTGAGCTTTCGCTCTTACTCCCAAGACACTAATAAGGGCCATATTGCAATTTAATTTGGGGTTTTCATTCAAGTTATGTGCGTGGTCTTTCAATTCTACACTCACACACATTGAACTTTCGCTCTTACTCCCAAGACCCTAATAAAGGCTATATTGCAATTCTATTTGGATTTTACATTCCAAGTCGTGTGAGTTGTCTTTACATATATACACAACACCCACGCACACGTTGGTGACCTTCGGGCCCATATATATATATATATAATTGTATTTCTCTTCCGCTATGTCTTTAAGATTTGGGTTTTAAGGTTCAGCCGTATGAGTAGTCTTTCCATATATACACGACACACACTTACACAATTGAGCCTTTCCGCTCTTAAGATATAGCCATATTTCCCTTTTGCAATTTTCTTTTTGCAATTTACATTACACAATTTCCCTTAAGTATTGTCTTTCAAATTTCGGGTTTTCCCTTAGAGTTGTGTGAGTTTGCATTGCATATTCGTCATATCACGAGTTAGGATGCATATTGCATCAAAGCAAAACCCCATACTCCCGTGCAAAAATCGCCAAACTTAGGTCACTTGCGCACACACCTAGTTGGCCTAAATAGCATAAACATTGAAAGACATAGACACGTGCAAATCCCACGTGAAATAAAAACTTGCAACCATACAAACAAAACCCAAACACTTCATGTATTTTCAAAGAGGTTATTTGTTCAAAACAACTTTGCTAAGCGTACAGACTGACCCTTGCGCATCGGTGCAAGAAGGTCTGTGACGAAAAGAGCTCACTTGCTCATAGTCGCCCCAAAAGAGTCAGATTTTCAAAACTTACTTCGCTAGCTTGAGTAAGCTAGCTGGCACACCCTCTTTTTATAAAAATGACTTAGACATACGAAAAGTTTCACTTGAGGCCTAAGAACCAGAAGTGAGAATTTTCCGTGTCTACAATGAGTCCTCCTCCTGGCATCACTCTCTCTCTTGGTCATGCTCTTAAATTATGAAAAACCTTATACGGTCTGAAACAAGCTCCAAAATCTTGGTTTGATCGATTTGAAAAATTCATGCATTTGCATAATTTTGTGACTTGCTATACTGATACTGCATTGTTTGTACAAAAACAAAATCTGGTATTGTTATCTTGCTTTTGTATGTGGATGACATGATCATCACAGGAAGTGATGAAGTGAGAATTGCTGAAGTTAAATTTAATCTGCATCACGAATTTGATATGAAAGACTTGGGTTTGCTAAATTACTTTTTGGGTATTGAGATAACCAAAAATAATTGTGGATACTTTATGTCTCAAACCAGTTTACTACCGATATTGTTGAAAGATCCAGTATTACAGATACTAAGGTTGTTGACACACCCGAAGTCTTAGGCACCAAACTGCGTGCCACTGATGGTGAGAAATTAGAATATCTCACCCCTTATCGACAGCTCATAGGTGCACTCACCTATCTCACCATTACTAGACCAGACATTTCTCATGCTGTACATACAACCAGTCAATTTCAACAGGCACCTATCTTTGTTCATATGAGTGTTGTCTTGCGAATTATTCGGTATATTAAAAACACTGCCCACAAGAGGGTTCTCTTAACTTCCTCTTCATCTTTTGATTTATCTATCTATACGGATGATGATAGGGGTGAAGATGTCAACAATTGACACTCTACGACTGGTTTTTGTGTTTTTTTAGGTGAATCTCTTGTTTCCTAGAAGTACAAAAAGCAACAAAAGGTGTCCCTCTCATCCAGAGAAGCCGAGTATCGAGCCATGGCCACAGCTGCGATAGAGATTTCTTGGATCACAACCCTTCTAGCAGACATGGGCATCCATGTCAAACACCCGACCATCATGTATTGTGACAACAAAAATACCATGTACATTGCCTCCAACAACACTTTTCATGAGAGGACAAAGCACATCGTGATGGACTGCCACTTTGTTCGTGAAGAGTGTCTAAATAAGAAGCTCTCCCTTTGCTATGTCACATCTGAGATGCAGCTCGTAGACTTCTTCACTAAATCTCTTTCAGCTTCTCGATTTCAGTTTTTACTGGACAAACGTTTAGTGTATACCACGTAAGTTTGAGGGGGGTGTTAATATGTAATAGGACGCGGGCCCTTAGGGCCCGCGCCATCATGGCCAAAGGGCCAGGGCCATGCTGGCCCTGGCCACTGGGGGTCCCCAATAGCTACTAGCCGTTGGGAGCACCCCCATGCCATTGGATTCCAACGGCTAGTACTGGCCGGCCAACACTAGCCCACTATGCCTCTCTTGCTCCTTTCTTCTTCTCCTTGTAATGTCTATAAATAAGACACATTATCATGAATAAGATTCATGCAGTCTTGCACTGCTTCTTGATTTGTTTTGTCTATGCTTCCGCTCTTGTTAATCGTTCTTGAAGATAGACATTCGTGAGTAAATGTCATTTGTCTCTTGGCGACTTATTGATATTGATTCGAGCCACATCAACCTTCGATTATCAACAAGTATTTACATGAGTGACTTCTCTTAGAAGCTATGATGGCTTCTCCTAGAAGCCTCTAGGCTCACATGGTTAAGGGCCATAGCATATAGAAGGTGATATGGTTATTAGTTACAACTGCATGTCCCAAGTGGCGTACCAAATTACAACAACTAACCAAAGGGGTTACATCAATTAACTAGGGGGTTTACAAGTGAATCCAAGAGGAGTTTGCTTGACATGTTGAGAAATATCCGTAGCAAGCATGCGCCACATGGTTCAGCCCCGTGTGATACGGTTCCTTCTGAAACATACCAAGTACCCAAATGTTAAGAACTCAAACAAGATAAAACTCTGCTTTGCATTTTCTTTTTCTTCTTTTATATAGCCCTTTGGCTTTTCATTTTTCTTAGAATATGACCTTTTAACACATGAAAAGAGATTCGTTGGATACATCATTGAGGCACAAACACAAGAGTAGACTTGAAAATCTATCACATGAAGTATGAACACCATGGTACATAATGAAGAATCAAGGAGATACTAGCCAATTCACAAGCTAGGATATCCTAAAGATAAATTATTTTAGTATTTTAAAAACTAAGATAGTTTCACCAAAATGCAGACATGGACGACTTCCTAAACTTTTCATACACTAAAAATCAAGTGAGGATAATTTATTCAAAAAGATTTCATTATAAATGGTCTAAAACTTAGTAATGCCAAAATTTTAAAAACCAAATAAAAATGCACAAATGGGTGAAAACAATGTAAGCACATCAAAATACCAAAACTGTAATCTAGAAGTGGTACTCCCAACCATAAAAACAACGGCTCAAAAGATCAAGTCATGGGTACGCAACATGAATAGTATCGTGCATATCCCTACCTTTAGTTCATTTGTAAGGAACTCTCTCTTATCATCCACACAAAATCATCTATAAAATGCAGGTCAAGATTATACAAACATCATTGAATAATATTTCTACAAGTATTATACATTTATTAGATCAGACAAGTCTTTACCATGAGCATCAATGAACTAGTAGCAATATTCAATAACATAACAAATCTTCTACTGAGAACTTTATCACATGGGAAGTACAATCATGAACAAGAGGAGTTGCATAAGCTAACGATAACCTAGATGCTGGCGACTGTGTAAGTGCGAAGGCTAAGATGGCAATAAGTTCCTAAATGAGTGTTTGAGTGAAGAAACTTGCAAGATGTGCAAAATAAAATAGTGTCAAGTGCACAGAAAATGCTAAAGCAATCAACACAAAATGGGCGAGCACATGTAGATAGACATAAATGTAAGAATAAATAAATGTACAGAAGAAGATGAAAAACATGAAAGGGAATATAAAATGCATAGACGAACATTGATATATGATAAGAGGAAGAGGTCATGATGGACAAATAGATGCTTGGTAGAAGAGTGAATGGAAATGTATAGAGATGTAGAAATAGGATATAGACATGGATGCATGAAACAAATAAGTCCTATTTTCTATTTTTATTTATTTATTTATTATTATTTAGATTTTTAATAATAACATACAAACCAGGTCTTGCACTCACATGGAAGTGCTAAAGAGAGTGATGACCAGGGAGGATCAGGAGGAATGGGAGCATCAAGAGTGCATTCCTAAGAAACATGGTGTATGAATGTAGAACTTAGAGTGCATGAGTGATAGTGAGAGTCACTAGGGACCCATGATTCGAGCACCATAAGAGGTGAAGGTGGGGAATGTCCTAGTACCATATTTGAAGGAGTGGGGAGCAAGCTGATGGTGCCCAAGAATGATGTGGAGTCTAGTGCTTGACCTTGAAAGTAAAGAGCCTTGCTAGGTAGGACAGTAAGGAGAGTAAAATTAGATGCCTTGATTAGAGAGGCACTGAGATTGACAAGACTAGATCTAGTGAGAAAATGTAGAAGGATAACATTTGCAACTATAAGGAGTGATGAAGTATGAGGGGCTCATTAGGATGGCCAAACTCCATGATAGTTGCTATAAGCTTGTTCTAGTTCAAACATAATACCTCGGATGATAGGTTCATATTGTTATACAGTTATGAGATACTCATAGGACCATTGAGATAAGCAGAAGATGATAGGTGGAGAGGCAAACTATGAGGAGGTGGAAGTAGATACTGACTGGAAGAGGGAAGTCCTACGGTCATGGGATGATTAACTAAGGTGAAAAGATCGAGACTATCCATTTGTCCTGATCAAGCTGAGTATTTGAAGGAAACATCCCTTGTTCTTTCGTCTCACCTTATGGCTTACCCATGACACCATCACCTTTATTGTTTTAATGCTATAACTCCAATTTTGTCTCACTGAGCATGTCAAAAGATAATTGTATGTGAAATTTTGGTCTTAAGGAGGCTTGACTTATGTCATAATCTTGTTAAAAGAAATGATGAAGAATTAAGAAATAAAACTCGGAAAGAAGATTACCTCTAAATGCTTCTTGTGCAATTGGACTTATATAAGTTCTTACTCTACTGAGTAAGGATCAATCTTCAAAACTATCGAGTTATTAGTTTTGAAGAAATCTGAATTTCTTGAGTTAAGTATTCGAGTAAGCTTCAAGATGTGTGACTTGCCACAAACCAACTTGGGTAAAGATATTAAATAGATCCTGAATTGGATTGGGATTTGGGTTTTGGTTGATCTTGATTGGATCCAACTTGGAGTGGATTTGGATTTAATTCAATGAGCATTTTGGATCAAGAGAATGGATCAGGTTTAGATGAAAAGGGATCTAGTTCTAGGCAAATGAGGTCTTTTGAGTTAATGGGATAGATTGGACCGAGATGGGCTAAATGAGAACTTGAGGGAATTAGATCTGATGTGGGTCCCAAATGAACAAGTCCGAGTGATTTGGGTACGGGTTTGGGTAAAAGAAAGGGATGGATTGGCCAGAGGTTATTCAGAATTGGATTAAATTTGTAGGAGCAAATGGGATGTTTGTTTCGGTTGAGTTGGATCCAAGATAATGAATCGGATCAAGCTCATTTGTTTTCTTTGAATTAGGTCCTAGCTGGATGGACCTGATTTTGGTTGAGGATGAAAGAAAGGGAAAAAGTTGATGGCATTAGAAAAGAGGGAAAGAGAATAGGGCAATAGAAGAGGTATGATAGCAGCGATGGTGGTTGGCAATGGGGTCGTTGGCAGTGGTCGAGGGTGAAGAAGACGATGGTTGTTGCCAATAGGTTGATGGCGGCTAAGTTCCCTTTTTTTCTTGTTTTGTTTGTGTTTGTTGGTTGTATGGGTGGTGGCAAAACGAGGCAGCAAGGGCGGTGATGGCTAGGGAAGGTGGCGATGGCTAGGGAATTGACGACAGTTTGGTGTTGGTGGCAATCAAGAATGTAGACAAGAGAGAGACATTGTTTTTGTCTCTCTCTTGATTTTGCAGGGTCTACAACAAATCAAGCAAGGAAAAGGAGTGAAGATCCCTTGATTATGGATGTTTGATGAGAAGAGCTGCGATTCCAGGCTAGGAAGTGATACACTAGGTGAACATGAGAATTTTGAAGGAAAACCAAACAAAGTGTGAACTTTCATAAAGAGTATGCGATTTGTGGAGTCAAGCAGAGATGATTAATTGCTGCCCTTTTATAATTGTTTCAATTGTTTTTATCTTCAATGCATTCATACTTCAGACATCCAATTAGCTAAAAATGTTGAAGAATGCTGCTTCTAGAGGTGGCAATGGGCTATGATGACACCTTGTCCCTCTATATGTGTACTACCATGACTTATGTACTTTTAGTTTCTTGACTATGTTGTACATCGAGTTGTTGCACTTCCTCGTGTTGTTTTATTGTTCTTTGAGATGAGAATTTTGTCAAGAGTCTCTTATAAGGATGTTGTTGGGATAACTGATGATCACTGAAGGCGTTTGTTTGTTGGTGTTCGATTGTGGTGAGTCATAATCTTACTTCGTGTTCTGTATTCACTGTATTTATACACGGCTTTTCGTCTTTCGAGTTTACTGCTTTTGGCTTTCCATTTTAACAACCATATTTGCTTTCATCTGAGAGATGCGTGTATGTACTTTTCGAAAAATAGAGATAAGTTTTTAACAACATTTAACTTTCGAAAAACATATGATTTCATGAAATCCGACAAGAGGGCCCTTCTTCCCACATTTCATGGTCATTATTAGTAATGAGGCCGAGAGTGGCTATCCACTACTTACATCTCCCACTTGGCCACTAGAGCCAATCTTTTTGATACACTACTTTTCCTCCCACTACTTTGGGGTTTACTAAGTTGTATCATATTTTCTTGTTACAACTAAATTGCAACTTACATCCGTTAGACAGTTTTTCCACAAGCAATATGTTTTTCAACATAACTCTCAATAAAGTGTATTTTCTACACTTATACACTAGGCATTTCTTAACCCCATATGGGTTACATGTTTAGTAAACAATTCTTCTAAGATGCCTTTTGTTAAGGGGTCAGCCAACATGTCAATAGTTCGCACATAACACATAGTTCATTTCTTTTGAGCATTTCATGAATATAGTGATATTTAACCATTATATGTTTGCTTCGTGAGTTATCAGCTCCACTCTTAATAAGAGTAATTGCTTGACTATTGTCACAATATATAACAACTGGCTCATTGGTTATATCAAGTTTCAAATCATGTATGAAGCAACTTAACCAAACGACATTAGTAGCAATCATACTGCAAGCAACATACTCAGCTTCTTGTGTATGTAACGCGATGCAACCTTGTTTCTTACATACCCACAAAACTACACCACCTCCAAATAAGAATATTTGTCTCGAGGTTGATTTGCTGTCATCTTTGCTTTCAACAAAATCAACATCTGAGTATCATATCACTTTCAGCTTGAAAATAAAGTTTCAAGTCTTTTATTCCTTTAAGATACCTTAGAATCCTTTTCACAGCTATCTAATGCTGCCATCAAGGATTACTTTGATATATACTTACAAGACCAACAACAAAGCTGATATCAGGTCTTGTGCATAACATAACATACATCAAGCTGCCCATAGCCTATGCATAAGGAACATTGGGCTTATCGTCTCCTTCACCGGGACAATCAGTCTTGCTCAATTTAACCCCTTTCGTAATACGTGTAGATAAAGATTTGCATTCACCCATTTTGAATTTATTGAGGATATAATCAATATATCTCTCCTGACTTAATCATAGAGGTTTTGATTCACTATCTGGAGAAATCTTTATACCCAAGATATAAGATGCTTCTCCCATATCCTTGATTTCAAACCTTGAGTTTAACCATGACTTGGTTTTGACAATCATCTCATTGTCATTCCCAATTAACAATATGTCATCTACATATAAAGATAAGATGACAAAGTGGATGCCACTGTTCCATACATATACAGAGTGATCAAATTCATTAGCCATAAACCCAAGTTCAATGATGACATTTTAAAAACTTAAATATCATTGGTGAGGTGACTATTTTAGGCCATATAGGGATTTTCTCAACCTATATACTTTATTTTCTTAGCCTTCAACTGTATATCCTTTGGGCTGCTGCATATATATGATTTCATCTAAATCTCTGTTTAGAAAAATAATCTTTAGATCTAATTGATGTAAATCCAAATCATAATATGCTGATATCGCTAGGATTATTCTGATGGATGCAAATTTTGTGACTAGGGAATAAGTCTCAACATAATCTATTTCCTCATTTTATGAAAAACCCTTTACAACCAACCTCGCTTTAAACTTGTCGATCTAACCATCGACGCTATATTTCTTTTAGAGAACTCATTTGTAACCTATGACTTTCTTTCCTCTTGTCAAATCAATCAACTCCTAGACTTGGTCTTTTTCAATAGATTCAATTTCTTCATCAATGGCTTTTTTCAATTCTGACGATTCAGATGAGTCAATAGGCTACTGATAAGTCAAGTTATCAGTCAATTCATCTAAATCTATCACATTACACACTTCTTCCATAAGGTACTTTTGATAATCCTTTAAGTAGGATGGTGTGACCCTAGGACTTTTGTGTCAACTTAAAGATTCAGTTTGTTCAGGAAGCTAATCAATGGATTCAAAAGATGATTGATCTAGACCTACTAGATTATCGATATAATCATCATTTTCAAGGATGTCATTCTTAGTTTCTTCTAAGAATTTTGCATCCCTGCTTTCTATTAGTCTATGACCCTTATGATAAAACCAATATCCTTTAGATCCTTTAGGATATCCGATAAATTTGTATCTTAACTAGCTTATCTCTAGGCTGGTTAAGGATCTTTACATGAACAATAGATCCCACCTTCTGAGATGACCTAGGTTTGGTTTTCTTCCAAACCACATCTCGTATGATGTAGAGAATACAACTTTACATGATACTCTATTGAGTATATACATAGTTGTACTTTCCACTTCTCCCCAAAATATCTTTAGTAGAGAGACATTGATTAACATTGACCTTATCATGTTCAGTAAGGTCCTGTTATATCTCTCTACTACACTATTCTGTAGAGGTGTCCTGGGCATTGTATTTTATTTTGCGATACCAAAGTCTTTGCAAAATTTTGAAAATTATGTCGAGGTATATTCTTCGCCTCTATATGATCTCAGGACTTTGATTATATGTTCCAATTGGTTCTTTATTTTCTGCTTATATTCTTTCAATACTTCATGTACCTCAAATTTATATGATAAGAGATATATATAAGTATATCTCGAGTAATCATCGATAAAGGTTATAAAATAAACTTTTGTAAGATGTATTCTTACTCTAAACGGTCCACATAAATCGGTATGAATTATCTCTAATAGGGTTGTTACCCTAGTTAGCTCTTTGCAAAATGATTTTGTAGTAATTTTTCCTTTATACAAGCTTCACACTTATTAAAAGTGTTATCATGAAAATTGGGCAATAAGTCATAGTTGGTTAATTTTCTCAACTTCTTTAGACTTATATATCCCAATCTTTTATGCCACACATTCACATCAATCACATAGGCACTCTCAATATAAGCAGAAGAAGAACTTTTATTTTCATTAATGTTGGTTTAAACAACCCATGCTCAATATCAAATAAATAAAAAAATGATATCCTCCCATGCTTTCCCAGAGTACAGTGACTTTCCAAGAGACAAACCTGATCACAAACGCTTTCTTTACTAAGGCAAGGACCAATACAAGATTGCGCCTAATAGATGACACAATTAATACATCTGTGAGTACAATCAATATGCCTTGTGCAAAAATTCTAAAGTACCCAACCCTAAGAACATAAAAAAAAGTGTTGTTCCCCATATATACAGGATGCTCGCCAGGCTGGTACTCCTTGAGGTTCATCATTCCCTCTTTACTCTTCGATATGTATCGGATAGCTTTAGAATCGATCTACCAATCAGTCACCGGGTGATCCATGTAAAGACACTTAGAAATCATGCAGATTATGTCCTGCTTCTCCGTTATGCCACATCGTTGGTTGTTACCACTATTGGTCTTCTTATTGTGATAATCTCTTTTATAGTGCCCCATCTTACCATAGTTGAAGCACTTCACCTGAGAAGTGAATTCTTGTAATTTCTTAAAATTTTGACTACTCTACTTTTTATTCTTACCAATTTTTTTATTTGTTTTTTCTTTCTAGTTGTTCTTGGAGCTAGACCCTAAATCATCTTGAGCAACTAACAATTTTTCTCTTTTGTTCTTATTCACATATTCTTGTTTGTATGTTCTTGGTCGATTACTAGTTTCAATGGGAATTTAGAAAGGATAATATAAGGTCTAGGTCTTAAGGTTATGGTTACCATGTTCCAAGAAGGGGGAAGACTATTTAGGATTGTGGATATTTGCATCGACTCAGGAACGACTGACTTAGCTACAACCAGATCTGTAGCCATTATCAGCAATTGGTTAACATGTTCAACTTGTTTGTCATCTTCTTTTATTTTATAAGAATTATACTTTTGAAGTAGTAGTTGTACATGCAGCTTGGCTGTAGTATCATATTTAGTGGTCAGGGAATTGAATAATACTTTTGCAGTTTCAAATTCCTCAAAGATCCTAATTAAGTCATCTTTCATGTATGTCAACATTATAGTCCTAGCTATTGTGTCATCTTTAGAAATGTCTTATATCTTTTCTTTTCCTAATCTGTTGCAATTGGAGTAGGAGGTAAAACAGTTTCTTTCAATACATAATCAACTCCTTCTAAAGTTAAGGCCAGTGGTATTCTTCTTTTCCAAGTTTAAAAATTTAGGCCATTTAACTTTTTTGTCTTTCCCAATTCAAATACGCAAATTCTAGAAGTTATTTTTCTTTTTAAACTTTTGGCAGAGACAGCAAGTAGAGAGTTTGTACATTTTAAGATAGAAAACATAAAAACATGCATCACATGGATTCACATAAGACATTTTATAAAGAACCACAAAAAATATAGCCAGGCGCCTAAATGCAATATCCACAAGTTCTAAGTATTAAGTATATTATGAGTCTGTACTGCAGTTTATTTAACCTGCAAGTATCATTATAAAAATACTAGAAAAAATGGAGAGTAAATATTCCCAAGCACCATTCTATAGTTTATTTAACATGAAGGTAATATTCTAGAAAAATTATAAAAACCATGACCAAATTTGAAAAGTCACTGTTCTCAAAATTTTTGAGAAAGTGTAAGGGCATTTTTGTACTTTTCAATGTGGTATAACATATATTTTGTAAGATTGACAGGACTATATCCATAAAATCACCAAAAACCCAGGTCCTACAATGCCTTGAAATGTCCAAGGGTAAAACAATAAAACTATACCCTGATATTTTGTAGTTTCACGGACTGTTAGGGGGTAGAAATGACTTTTTACTCTGATACAATTGTCTTTTCACCCCAAAATATCTGGACATTTTAGTAATTTTGTCCTTTGGTATTCCATAATTTTTATTTCCATGAAGGAAAAAATGGTCATTTCGTATCCCAAAACATACGATTTCACGGACATGGCTTTCCGTCTTCCGAGTTTACCTCTTTAGGCTTTCCTTTTTAACAACTATATTTGCTTTTATCCGGGAGATACATGTGTGTACTTTTCGAAAAATAGAAATCAATTTTTAAAAATTTTTAACTTTTGAAAAATATACGATATCATGAAATATGGGAAGAGGGCCCTTCTTCCCGCATTTCATGGTCGTTAGTAATGGGGCTGAGAGTAACCATTCACTACTTACAGATGTAGCAATTGATGTCTTCAATTGTATTATTGGATTCCAACACTCTCTACAGTAATTCTTAAATAGATTTTAATCAAATGTATTTTCGCTTGCTCTTTGATTCTTGTCTCATTTAATTTTTGATCTTCGATGATGGAAAAGCCTAACACCCACTTCATATATTTTCGAATTTTAATCACTTATTAACATTTCTGTTTCACATGGAAAATTTTAGGTGATCACACATCTTCTTGAGCTCGTCTCATGATGGAAATGAATGTCCTTCTATTAAACGGATTTGTCGATATTTATAAATCAAAGGTCTTATGGGCATTCGAGATATCGAAAAGCCAATTTTCTTTCTCATAAGTTTCCTTCTCTTTCTCCTTTGGAGGCTGAAGAACATTAAAAAATGCCAAGTTGGACTTATCATTGATATCTTGCATAATATCTTTCAAGGATGTAACAAAGCTTTTCGTTGATTGTGCCTCAAGATTTCTTGCTTAATTCATAATATATGTGAAGTGTTTAGAATGTATTCAACCTCTATCACCCAGTTAGCTAATTGAATGAGAGTTGAGTAAAAATGTCCAACTAAGACCTTTTTAATGTTTATGTGTAGGCAATTTCATGCCAAGGCCACAACCTCGGTGAAATGTATCTGCCAATGTGTGACCCACTCATATAATTTCTCGAAGAATATTTCCACTCTTTTCCTAGTTTTTTCGTGAAGATGTTGGATGAGGATGAATCTTATTGTAGCACTTGAAAAATACGTTTTGCATCTCATCCCAAGTTTGGATGGATGCAGGTTTTAAGGAAGCTTATCAAGCATAAGCTTAGCTAATGAGGAAAGAGATGAAAACCTTAAGTTTGTACTATCTCACTGTCACCCAGCTTCCTGCACTAGAGAGTGAAACGAATCAAATGTTCCTTTGGATATTTATTGTCTTGTTCGAAAAAAATGGTAAACCTAGCTTTGAAACCCCTTGAGATGGGCATAAGTCGGTCTACCTAGTCGGGATAAGGCTTACGATCCATTTCAATATCTAGAGTCTGTAGCTCTTTCCAAAAAGAGATCAATAAACTCGGTAGTATCACATTTGAGTGACAACTTCTATAGCTTATCTTCATTTATGTGCAAGCAAATCTTGATCTCGGATGGTATCCGGTTGATTAGCGACCAGAGTAAGCATGATTTCTACTATCTAGTAGAGCAACACTGTTTGAAGATCTATGAATTACCTCTATAACCAATCATTAACTGCTGATGAAAGTATTAAATAACATCGAGTCATAAATGATGTAGTCTCTTTTTGTTGGTGTGGGATGTCCCACTGGATTGTTTGGGATTAGAAGTCGAGTGTTATGCATCGGGGATGAATGATTAACATCTATGCTAGATGATGCCATGGAATAAAAACGATTGGATCAAGTCTATATAAATAAGGCAACCCCACAAGTAAGAGTGTGTGTCTAATCGGGCATGTTAAATATGCGTTATTGTCATTGTTTGGAGTGACATTTTCATATGAATGGTTGAAAATGGTAAGCTCGAGATCAATGTTAGAAGATAAAAGACAGTGCCAGAGAACTCCAACCCTTCTTCTCAAGGAAAAATATGACTGCATAAGGTATTAATTGATAGAATGGAACTCCGGAAATCCTTGTCAATGAGAATTGTATAGATACTCGATGTGCTCAAGAAGATGAAAGAACTAGGTTACATATACTTCTAAGGGAAATAAAAGAAAGTGCCATTGTATCATTGATTTATGGATACCTATCATTGATTGCACATGTCTATTTATAAGCTTTCGTAGAAATGATAAATATCATGTCAATCTTTTTGGATTTGATTTCCAATAACTCCCCACTTTTATGTTCATACCACTCTTTTTATTGCCATACTGATTGGAGTGTGTCAACTGACCTCATGACCCGTAAGATCAACTCATGTATATTGGCTTGTTTTCATACACTCTCCCTTCTTTTTTGTCTTCAGTGACCAACAGATATCAAGGTGTGCATATGGTAGGAGTTTGCCCCTCTTCACCTATAAAATAAGCCTCCAAAAGTGAACCGAATGCCTTTTTAGTCTTTGTCACACTCAAAATGGAAGCATGATCTTACCTGATCAGGCTCATGTTAACTTTCGCTTTTTACGCACCAATCAGAAAATTATTTGAAGATAAGAGACGATCACTCAAAACCGTGGGAAGATAGGTTTGGCAATGGAACGATGAGATTCCCTGGCTTCCTTTTCGGTACGCGTGGAGCCTTCATTCTTTTCCCACACAAAAAAAACACTCTTATCTCATATGTTGCTCACCTTTTGCCCTTAATAAAATCCAGCTACTTCATATCTATATCATTCATGCACATATTATATATCTCCAAGTTTTGACGAGAATCAATACCAAACCCATCCATAATGCTTAAGGAACGACCCGATCAAACATCATGACATGTTATTCACAACTTGGAGAAACCGTCTTCGCGAGTATTGATGTGGTTTGAGTTTGTGATGGACAAAATTGTAACCCGACCTGAAAAGTTCGTGAAAGATATCAAAACCTAAAAACTGTCATAAAGAAACTATCTTTGCAATAATTTCTTGCACATACTCTGGGAGAGAACATGTACAAGGGAGGTGCACAGTGTCAGAAGAAACTTTGGTTTGTAATAATCTCTCCCATATATTTTGGGACAGAGCATATGAGCTAGGTTAAGGATAAGGGATTATGTGAGGTCATTGTTATTATATGCCATGCACTCTTGTCATGGACTTGGCATCTATGGCACAATCACATAAACCTTTGCATTCTTCTTTTTCCTCGTCTTTTCTCGTCTTCGCATTTTTGCAAGTCACTTTTACCAGCATGTGTTCTTCCCGATCGTATTTGCTTAACAGCGAGGTAATGCAATTATAGCCACCAAGCTCAAAAACCCCAAGGATAAGCGTCCCAACCAGGATGTGTTTCAGGCTTTCTGGTTTATGCAAGGAAATGATGCTCATGGGACTCAAATCCGAACTGCCCATATGACAGCCATGCCTCCCTCAAACTAAGCCGATTATTTTAGCTATTTTTCTTAACATTCCATATATTTATCACTCACCTAATCATTCTGATTGATGAAGTCATAGTGCTCCCACCTACATGATTGCTGCAAAACAAGACAGAGTTCACAAGTCAACAAATTGTTTGTATAATTTGTACTGGTTTGCCTTACAAAACAGAACTGATTGCACTAATCTCGTGTCACCAAAGCGTATACACAAAGCATTAGTCCAAAGAAAAAGGTCGACAAGAGGGCTTTCTTTTGTTGACCCAATGCTTAGGGCTATACCCTACAAAAGCGGAGACGATATATATCTTTATGACAAGATTCCAAATTAATATGATATATGTATATATAGGATAAGTCTAACATGCTTGCTATCTATTTATCATATTGGGTCAGTCAATGAACCGGAGAAGGCAGCAATTCACTATAAAAGAGGTTTGACTGGATCAAACTGCAGTTAACTGGTCACAATTATATATATATATATATATATATATATGTGTGTGTGTGTGTGTGTGTGTGTGTGTGTGTGTGTGTGTGTGTGTGTGTGTGTGGTACATATTAAAAATGTTATAATATATCATAAAGATAGGGAAATGAGTCCCAATTTAAATAAGAACATGAAAATAAACAATTTAAAAAAAAAAAGATGAAGATAAACAAGTCAAAGAAACATAAATTAAGTAAACAAAAACTAAACTTCAAAAAAAAATTGAAAACTAGCTAGTCCTTGACCCTCTTTTAGTCCCCATTACATTGTAGACCAAACCGGACCCATGGCCAGTTCTTGGTTCAACTAGTCCGACTGGCCGGTCCTATCAGGTTTCATAAACATTCGTCCAAAGTGAAAGCAAAAGGTGCACATGTAGTTTTTGTGGGTGTAATTAATTGAGATGTGTACCTTTTGCTTTTGTACCTTAAAATTAGATTATTGAGATTTTCAATGATGAGCAAACATATATATGCATATGTGTGTGTATATATCCTCTATACTTTAAAGTTATGTGACCCGGAAACATGAAAAGCATAAGAAAATGATCAATAATGTATATAGTACCTCTCTTGATCCCTCCTCTTTTCTTTTAGCACAGAATTATATCTCATGATGCTTGCGTGTGTGGTCTTTCACCTACTTGTTCTCAACCAATCGTTTTTCACGACGTTTATATGCAACAACGGTTCTTATCACACCAAAACCCATCTGGTACTTATATGATGTAAAACTTGGTTGGGATTGCTAAGTGATAGGTTTGTAAAAAGTGGTGCCTTTGTGAGTGGACCCATTCAGCCTTCCAAGCTAAGAAAGCAACGTGTTTGAACCATGAGATCAAGTATTCTTCTTATTTTCCTGTTAAGGCCCAAATACGTGTATTTAAACATAGAAACTGACTGTGTTGGCACATAAAGCTACGTGTTTGTGTAAGCTTCTTCTTTTTATTGAAAGAGAGCAGTTTAATAAGAGGAAATGACAAGTAAGCCATTTGGGGAGTTTGCTTGAACCAAAATTGGATTTGGGGAATAATCAAGAGAGTTCTGACCAAACTTTACAACATAAAGCTCAGACTGATCATTTCAAGAGCTGATCAAGGGATGGATATATAAATTAATATATATACGTATATGTGTGTGTCTCTACATGTCTAAATTTAAACCTAGGCTGACTGAAAACCCTTTCCTGTACTCTATTTGAGTCAAATCCTAAAAACTCATGAAGTACCATATATTAATTAGATTAGATAGAGAGGCTTTCTTATGGTCCACAAAGCCGTCGGCTGCTCGACGGAACATTAAGGGCTCGAATCTTATGAGAAGCCAATGAGTTGTATATGGTTAACTATAAAAGGAAGTGTTAACCTATTCATCTCTAAAGTTGTTTCTGCATACGGAAAAAACGCTATGAAGTAACAATTATGGATTTTTGTATTTGGTTAATTAAAACCTTGTACAGGCAAGTCATTTTTAAGATGCTAAGAGTAACAATCACGTATAGAAGTCCCATGATACCAAACAAGCAGCAGCAAGTATCAACTACGAATCTTTTACTTGGTTAACTTCACAATTCCTGCACAAAGATTATTAGCTCACCTGGCTGATGGGTGGACTCACAAGTTGAACGTCAATACTAAGGATGTGCAAGTTATCCTCATTATAGTATGAAAATAAACTTTTCAGTTCCTCCTCTCTCTCTTACTCTCTCTATATAAACTGGATCGTCCTATCATACCATGAATGTAATAAAATTACTTTTATATTTTTGTCGACTTTCTTAATCATATTTATCCTCAAAAAAAAGTCTATGAGTATACATGTGTCAAAAGGTACGCATGATTCTCTTTCTCTCTCTCTCTCTCTCTCTCTCTCTCTCTATATATATATATATATATATATATATTTATTTATTTATTTATATATGAACATTTTGGTATACAGTATTAATCGGTGGTCAAGTCGAGGGAATCACAAGGTAATTGTTAAGAAAATCATCAATTTACGGTTATCACTGCAGATTTCTTTTAGACATTCTTTCTCTCTCTCGTGTCTATAAATACCGATAGGTTGCTGCTCCATCTCTCCATAGTACTACACTAATGGCGAAACTAATTCGTCTCTTCTTCATTTTCTTCCTTCTCTTCTCCTCTGCAACAGTCATTGCCTCTCGCCCTGCGCCCACGAGCATACCTTCTCCGCTTCCACATGACGACTCTTCGCTTTCAGTAGGACCTTCTCTCTCTCCACACACATATATACACACATAACTAAGTTTTTATTTCGACGGTGGTTGCTGAGGAGGTTGTTTGTGCTTGTTTCGTGTGCTAATTTCCAGAGCATGAACAATGAAGACGAAAGAGGATGCGAGAATACAGAAGACGAGGAGTGTTTGACTAGGACTCTCGTGGCACATACAGATTACATCTACAGTCAAAACAAGGGACAACCTTGACAAATTTTGTTTTCCTACTTGTAGTTGCGAGTGAACATAAATAAACAAACATCATGTTCTAGCTCATTTCAACTTTTGTATTAGAATCTACCATCTGTTCTTCTCTTTCTCCCCCTGTAGTCACCGAGTTCCTCCATGTCAAAACCTGAAGCTTTGTCACAAGTTTTGCAGGGTTCTAATAAACGTGTTTCTTTAGTGCTTTCTGGCATGTAATATGTAGTTATAGGCGAATTTTTGCGAGTTATCGAGTGTCCCTTCGGAGTTGCAAAGGCTCACCTTTTAACACGGACTCAATGACTAACTTGTCTCTCGTCCTGTTCGCTGATTGCTTATGTTATTTTATAGTGAACTACAGCAACCGAAGGTGCACACTGAAATTTGATGATTTCAACACACCACTTTTCGTTTTTGATCAGAACGATCTACTCTTGGTTTCATCAAAAGTGAGCAACTTCCTTTTGGCAGGCAAAACACGGAGAATGGAACTCCTTAAAAATTTGTGCCGGCGTGCTTTGAATAAAGCTTGAAAAGAACCAAGAATATTTGGGCAAACGTTGAACTTGCTCTTCTTGACCCTCTCTCTCTCTCACTGACAAAATAATCACTTAAGAAAACGCTAACATTCGCCCTTCTCAGCTTTTGACTCTCTTTGACACATATATAATATAATATATACACAGAGAGACAGTCCAACACGCATGCTGCTGCACATCCGAGGGAACTCACATTGTGGACCGAAGAACGAATAACTGGTTCACTTGAGCCCACTCTCCCTCTTTGGAGTTCGAAATATGGTATTTTCTTCCTCAGGATCCATTCTGTCGTATATTTAATTTTTCTGAAGAAATTCAATGATGAGATAGGCTGAGGTTGCATAAACGACGGGCATCCACCGGGTTTCCCGTGTCTTGGATATAATCCCATTTCTTCTGCCTTATCTGTGTTGGTTCTCGTAAGGTCATATTTCAGACGAAAGCAAGGAGCAGACGAGATTGGATATATTAATGCCCCCTACGTAGATCAGTCGTTTTCACATGCAATATAATGAAAAATTCCAGAGAGGAACAGATCTAGAAGGGAACTTGGTCTCACAGGGACTTGGCCGGAAAGGCGCTTCTTAATCATAAGGTCCGGTAACTCTCCGTTGTTTCAGTCACCTTTCAATCACTGTCTAAATGTCTAAAATATGTAATGCAGCAGAACGAGCCATAGCGCACCTGCCTGGGGAGTGAAGCTGCAAGTTAAGGTCATGATTTGGATAACCGGCAGGCGTTTGGCTTGCCCTCTCTCTCTCTCTCTCTCTCTCTCTCTCTCTATATATATATATATATATATATATATATATATATATATATATATATATATATATATATATATAAGAGAGAGAGAAATTGTTATCTCAGCCAAAGTGGCACTTAGTCGCTCCATATTGATGTAAGACAGAAACAAGACCCTAGCCCCAGGCTAAGCTGTACATTGACTTGCACTAGAGGATAGCATCTTGAATCGAACCCTTGACGTATCTAGCACCCAACTCCCTCTCCTCTCTTACAACCTTTTGTGTCATCCCAGCCAAAGAGAAAGGAAAGCACCAAATCTGGTTAAGGTAGGAAAGTCATTGAGCGAAGGAAATCAATTGGTCATTACCAGAAGTTCTTAACGAAGCAAGTTGGTGCTAAACAAATCATTTCCTTTCGTGATCAACTATGACATTGAGTGAAAAAGAAAGGTTCATGCAATAGAGTGCATTTTAGTTCAACATCTAATTAAGTGGGTTGCTAGCATTTCCTAAAAAGTCCGCTGCCACTTCAGCATTCACTGATGCCGTGAACCGATCGACAGGGTTCAACTTCACCCACCATCAAAGGCGTTACAATCAAGGGGCACAGACAAAATCAGTGGGCTCGATATAATCCACTTTTGGATGCTGAATTCGAGTCTATTATCCGGATATGGTCTTCAAGACTTTCATATACATCCGTTGGATATGTAAGGTGGATCCTCGAACACTTGACGCTGAACTAGGATGAATATGCTAGGATATATGTGGAAATAGATCTTACCCAACCAGTTATGGGAAAGGTTGTTACAGGTGTTATAGTGGCCATTCTTGACAACTCAGCCCGATAACGGTTGGATTGGCCATCCAGACCGTTACCGTGGTAGTAGTTACAGATGAGGCATGTAACCGCCGGACCGTTACCGTAATTTTCGGTAACAGTTCGGATATAGCTGCTCTAGATGAGAAAAACCGAGCGTGAAAAGCCAGGAGACATAGAGTAGGCACTGCTCTATTTATAGAGCAGCACGTATAAAGGAAAAACAATAATATACAAAAATATTGTCTCTTTGGGAAAGGCCGTTGTGAGGAAACCTCAAATATCACCCAAACTTCATTTCCATTGCAGACTATCTAAAAGATTGGACGTGGAGAGAAAGACATCGGATTCCAGCAACCGGAGAAGGAGGAACCTTCAGTCTGCCTCATCGATTCTCCATCATTGGTATCAGAGTCTCGGTTTTGACCCTGCATTGCATACACAAGAAGCTAAGTATGTAGCTTGATGTATGGCTGCAACGAGTGTTGTCTGGATAAGTCGCTTCATACGTGATTTGAAGTTGGAAATAACCGACGAGTCGATTATCATTTACTGTGATAACAATATAGCAATTACTCTTATTAAGAGTGGAGTTAATTGCTCAAAAAGCAAGCATATAATGGTGAAATACCACCATGTTTATGATATGATTATGAGAAAGGAAATATTCATCTCATACATGCCAACAAATGATATGTTGGTAGACCCCTTGACTAAAGGTATAACAGAGAAACTTTTCTCAAAACATGTTACAAACATGGGTTTGAGGTATGTTTGATTGTTGTGTAGAGAAATAACCACACAATGGAAAAAATATTGTGTAGGGAAATAACCACACAATGGGCAGATTATGTAGGGAAATAACCACAAAATAAGTATTGATTGCAATAGCAATCAATAATTGACATTACTAGGTAAACCCTAGAAAAGTGGGAGAAAAATCAGTATGTCAGTACACTTGGCTCGAATGGCGAAGTGCGAGATGTTATAGGTGTTATAGTGGCCATTTTCGGTAACTTAGCCTGATAACGGTTGGACTCGCTATCCAGACCGTTACCGTGATAGGAGTTATAGATGAGGCCTGTAACCACAGGACCGTTATTGGATTTTTCAGTAATAGTCCAGATATAACTGCTCTGGATGAGGAAAATCGAGCGTGAAAAACCAGGATACATGGAGCAGGTACTGCTCTGTAAATAAAGCAATGCGTATAAAGGAAAAATAACAATATACAAAAATACAGTCTCTCTCGGAAAGGCTGCTGTGAGGAAACCTCAAATATCACCCGAACTTCATTTTCGTTGCAGACTATCGAGAAGATTGGATGTGGAGAGAAAGACATCGGATTCCACCAACCGGAGAAGGAGGAAGCTTCACTATGCCTCATCGATTTTCCATCAAAGGTATGGTTCTGTGGAACCTGGTACCAAATTGCTTATGAAGGATTGCATATGCTCTACTCCTTTCGTGGATGTTATCGCCATCGTCAGACTGTATGTCCAAAGGTGTGATATAAGGATACGCTAGATACCCAACTGTTTACTGATGCAGACAAGCAATAATGAAGAAGTTCCCTGGAGAAAAGGCAATGCCCCAATGAAGCAGAAGCTAAACAGATGCAGCATAGTGACACCTATGGAGATCGACTAATCTTTCAAAAGTCTCCTAGAACTAAGCGACCCTCTCTTGGAGAGGGTAAGGAGTAAATAGCTATGGATGGCCGTAGTAATCAATATGCGTGTCTAACTCAAGAGATCAGGGCGGATAAGGTTATTACGGCAAGCCAGCAACATCCCCCTGTGCTTTAACGCCCAGGTCCCCGCAGTTAGAATAAATATCGTAAGTCACACCTTTCAAAGGAAGAGGAAGAGGGTCTCAAACATGAACACAACCTAGCTCAAAACATCCTCGGCGTTAAAGCTAGATCCGGCTCACAGTACGAGGATAAAGAATCTTGAAAGAATTCGCGTAAAGCACCTACAGATGCAAGGGAAACAAAAGAATCTGATTGTATCTTGCTGGCCTTTAACATGACTGAGCAAAGTGTAGAGCTCCTCCCTGAGATGAAAGTCACATAAAAGAACTCGGATATGGCTAAGGATCGAAGTGCTAAGCAACAAATAGAAAACTCAGGGGAAAAGAGCGAAAGAATGGAAGTTATTCCTACTGAGGATAGCCATGACGATCTTAGCTCTAGCGTAATTAATTACGCTAAGGCCCAACGGGATCAAAATAATCCGTTAGATGAATTCGGGATTCTAAACGCCCTAAATAGCTTATCTTCGACCTTGACTTGTACAAAATTCAGGAATTCCAAGATTTTACAATTATCAGCTGGAATATTGAGGCGCTGAACATGCATCTAGCTGAAAACATGCTAAGAACTTGGTTAGGCAATTTAATCCTTCTATCTTTATTGTCCTAGAAACAAACTGTCATTTTGAAGAGGCTCAAAATGTTTCTGGAAGGGCCTTGACTATTGTAAACACCTAAAAAATAGTGATGTTTTCCAAAACTCCTGAATTTAAAAAACCAGCTTACAGCCTTCTGAACCTTTAAAAACCCCAAATTTTAAAGTTTAAACTTTTGGAAAATATTTCAAAAATAAAGGTTTTAAATTCAAGTTAAAAGCCCATGGATTTCAAAACAGATCAAACGGACAAGTGAAACCCGATCCAAAATCCAGCTCGAGATTAAGTCAAAAAGTGAAGGAGGGGCCAACTCTATCCGGATAAAAGCGAGATGGAAGATCGAACCCTGTGTTCATTTCAAGGTAAGTTCAATATGCAGAATGGAATCAAGACCCTGATAAAGCCATCAAGAATCAAGCACCGTAAGGCCTATCAAAACTGAAATCAGTATTCACTTCAAATCTGGGATCAACCTCATCAAATGCAAGCTCAAGAAGGTGGATCAAAGGGTTGCACCAAAAGGATAAAGCGAACGGAGAAAATTTGTAAGTACTTTTAAAACTTTGTTTTTAAGCCATTTTCTCCATTAAATTCAATTCGAAAAGGGTTGTATTAATGGAGCAAAGCCTTCCCCCATGTTGTAATATTGGTCGATGAACACGATTATACCCATGTACACTTGAGCCTTTTCGCTCTTAAATTAGTGGATGAACACAATTACACCCACGCGCACTTGAGCTTTTTTGCTCTTTACACTCACATGCAATTGAGCCTTTTCACTCTTAATTGGTGGATGAACACGATCACACCCACGAGCACTCGAGCCTTTTCGCTCTCTACACTCACGTGCACTTGAGCCTTTTCGCTCTCTTAAGCTAAATATATATATATATATATATATATATATATATATTTCATTTCGCGTGAGTTTTACTTTCGTGAATGTAGAGTAAATGTACTTTCATTTCGCGTGAGTTTTACTTTCAGGAAAGTAGAGTGAATGCTCTTTCAATTCGCGTGAGTTTTACTTTCGTGAATGTAGAGTGAATGCACTTTCATTTCGCGTGAGTTTTACTTTCGGAAAAGTAGAGAATGCAATTTCAATTCGCGTGAGTTTTACTTTGGATGTAGAGTGGGTGCAATTTAAATTCGGGTGAGTTCGCATCATCGTTCTCAAAAACCTAAAACAGGATTTTTAGCATCTCTGCATCCGCTCATCGTGGCAAATCCCTCGAACACTCGCTCTAATCACGTTGAAACTAGGCCCACACACTCCACACACATCAGGCCAAGATAAATAAAACTTGCAAGAATCTTAGGGTTGTCCAACCCCGTAATAAAAATTGGTAAAAAGTATATGAATCGAATTCTTTAAAAACACTAAGCATTCAGTTAATTTGAAGTAAAAACTTGTTTGCAAATCGAAGTTCCTAAGCACTTAAACCGACCCTTGAGCATCGGTTTAAGAAGGTTTAAAGCGAAAAGAGTCTGCTTGCCTACAATCGCCAAAGTCAGAAAAATGTTTAAAATGTCTTTGCTAGTTTGTGTAAGCTAGCTAGCATGCTCGCGCAAGCATAGGCATGAAAAGGTTCACTTCGAGTTTTCTAACTTGGGAGTGGAAATTTTTATGTTTACAGAATTGACACACTCGGTGGGATCGGGTCTTAAGCGAACTTCAAATCAAACAAATAGAACTTCAAATCTTTCGAAAACGTATTTTCAAACTTGTGCACCAAAAAATTTTGCAAGTAATAGATGAAAAGTCAAGGAAATCCTCGTCGAGTAACTCAAAGTAGTTTTTCAAATCATCTAAAGCCCAAGAAGAGCTAGCTGCTATCAAAGAAATTTTTAGAAAGATGGACGCCTTAAGCCATTAGATTAAGGCACATCGATCACATAGCAGCTCATCTCGGGCACATAGAGATCATGAAAGGAAAATCAATCTTAAACTCGATGAAAGTTATGAGGCTAAAGATGAAACCCAAAGGCGGATCAAATCATCCATTCCCAAGCCCCTAAGCACTTTGAACATTTTCCAGATTTTTTTGACTTTTTGAAGTATGAAAATCTTTTTTTGGTTTTTCTTTCCCTCTCTCCTTAGGTTATCTACTCTACTAGATCTTGGTAAAGTAGATCCACTTAATAGACCAGATTCACCAAAGTTGAGGTAAAGTATCAAACGGAAATGAGGGTTATGGAGAGGCATTTCTCACTTCAGTGTCATTTGTGAAGGCACAAGGCAACAAGCTCTCTCTCTCTCTCTCTCTCTCTCTCTCTCTCTCTCTCTCTCTCTCTCTCTCTCTCTCTCTCTCCTAATCTGGAGTTTGTACTCTAAATCCTATTTACACGTTGCAATCAAATCATCTGAAATTAGTTCCCCATCAAACAAAGAGCATAGATATTACATCCACGATAGCTTTCTTACGATATATGATCATTGGATTAGACAGTATAGGTTTAAGCACACCTGATGCTCATCCTGTAGCGACCTCAACCATGATTTTTCCTATAGCATCTCTGATACATGGCACCCCCCAATCAGTGGCCATGACAGAGATGAGTAACAGGCCTTCTAACTTGAGCAGCTGTTCTCATTTCTCGCATAGCATCAGCACACATAATTCCTAGTTCTCACTAACCTTTTTCACAGACAGTGAAATATCAACTTTAAAATTGCTGGAATTTGATGTTTGTATAAGATTTCTTCATGCAAAAGGTCAAATATCATACAACACCTAAAACTTTCATTATTCCAATTATTCCTTTACCGTAAAACATGATCTAGGAATTGTGTTCCAACAAATAAACCCTGCTTACTCCATTGCAGTATCAAATGTCACATGAAGGCTGATAAGAAAAACACAAATGGTTAATCTCTCTGTACGTATGTGTGTGTGAGTGTGCATGCATGTGTGCAACTAGAAGTCTTGACACTTCATCAGAAAAGTAAAACAAGATCCTACTAGATTAACAGAAAAAATGGCAAGCAGTTGCAATTCAGATGTAAATCACCAACCTGCTTGGCTAGGAATTCCTTAATGTCGTAAAGAATGAGGTACTAGCTTTCGTGTCCACATAATGAAAGGATAAACTGTTTAGCATTGATTGATATCCATGGGACTGTAGATGGCATCACAGTATGGATAGACAACGGAATTCTGCAACATGCACAAATCCAGTAAGAAAGCATTATAGGCCCAAATAGGAACTTGAACTATAGATAAATCATTGGAACAAATTAAGACTACCTCCTACCACTGAGAAGGTCATTTAATAACTGAAATGCCAAAAGGAAAGGAAACCCCACAAAGAATCCTCTGATAATGGGGATGGACAATTTGACCCAGTGTTATCCGTATCGCGGGCCTGGTCCATGATACGATACAGGAATCTGTATCGCAAATGACAATGTATCGCTCTGTATCGCACGATATGAGCCGTATCGCACGATAGGGACTCTTATAAAGGATAATTGGCCAAACGGAAACCCGTGTTTTTGCAGGTTTCCTTTGTTTCTTCAGATCTCTCCAAGCTCCCCTAGCGTGGTTCTTAGCCTCCTTAGTATTAAGGCTCCAAAAATGTGCTCTACGGTGTTCGTGCAAGCCTCCTAACTCAGATTTGGGTATATTTTTAGTGTTTTTCTTCATTTTTCCCTTTGTATCTGTTGTTTTTTTATTTTATTTGTATTTTTCATTTTTTGAATAACAAAATATGAAGTTATTAAGTGTGTTGATATGATTTTTATTGCATTCATGAAGTGGGAGACACTCTATTTGAGTGTTATTTCACGATTGAGGATTTACGAAGTGCTTTTATTTTTCAGCTTTTTTAATGAATTAAAGTACTCAATTGAGATGATAGGAAGGGGTGGTAAAGACTCCCATTCTCATTCTGATAATCCGGCATGGCAGTGGGGTACACCAGTTGAACGTTTTAGATTAAAGATGAGATGTTTATTTTGTGAGAGGATGGTTAGTGGTAGAATTTGAAGGTTGAAACGCCACCTAGCAAGGACTAGGAAAGAAGTTGTTCCTTCCACATGTAGAGTTAGAAGTTTGCCAGAAGGTATTAAATGACAATGTCTTCAGAATCCAAAAAAAAACCGCGAGCCAAAAACCAACGATTTCTAGAAAACCGCCTCGGGCAATGAACTAAAAAGTATGTTTTGCCCCAACCGATTTTAGCTATTTACATTTTTGTCATTCGGCAACATTACTATTTTATCCAGATATTTTTGGGTAAAAAGATAATTTTGCCCTTACTAAGTAAAATGTTTGTTTTACCCTCTAGCGGTTTATGAAAATTATGAAATACTGGGTTGTCACTTTACCTTTCTACCCTTCTTAGTTTAGATAATTTCAGTTCTTCCATTTAGTCAAAAGACATATTTACCCTTGTACTTTTGAAAAATTATAGATTCGACCTGAGGGTTAAAATTACAATTTTAACCTCGATCAGTTGCAAATTTTACAGAAATACCAAAGAGTAATTTTATGAGTTTGTCCTCAAGTTTTTTACAAAATTACAAGAAGGAGACAAATAGATAAAATTACAGTTCTGTCTTTGGTATTATTTTAAGGGGTACAAAGGCAGAAACTGTTCGAAAAAATTCGAATTTGTCCCAGAGAGCTTATGAAATTATCATTAGCATACTTGTTTGATATTATGCATCATACTAACATGATTCCTACTATGTATGCTCTTGATTTTGTGTTTGTTTCATTTTTAGACCGCTTAATTGTTACTATTATCAAACACATAAAAATGAGTTCTAAGATATGTGTGTCTGTGTTGGCAAAAACTAAGAAGTTGAACGGTCTTAACTTCCAAACGTGGAAGAGAAGAATCTCACTGGCTCTAACACTTAAAGGTGTTGCGTATATATTAAAGGAAACCATGCGTCCGCCACCCCCAGACGCAAATGAGCAACCATTAAAAATATATAAAACTATACATTTCTAAAAGATGATACCATAGCAAGGACAATCATGTTGACTTATATGGAGGATGACTTGATCAGGGTCTTTGAAGAATATGAGACTGCTAAAGAGTTGTTTGACTCAATAACAACTAAATATGATACAACTGCAAAATTGTATGTGTAGTTGTTACTACAAAAGTACAACTCCTTCAAAATGAAGGAAGGAGACAATGTAGTAGAGCATATAAACCACATGCTAGTAATGGCTAGAGACTTAGCCGTAGCAAAGTTAGTAATCCCTAAACCGATGCAGATATCAACAATACTGAACAGTTTACTCCCGTCTTGGAACATGGTCACCACTGTCCTAAGATTAGGGCCTAAGAGTAACCTTTCGGAGTTGCCCCTAAAACTAGCAATAGAGCAAGAACACATGCTCAAAAACAAGAAAGAAAAACTACTAGTAGTATAGGATGAGATAGCGTCTAGCTCCAAAACCAACCACAAGAAAAAAACCAAATAGAAAGTTTTGCAAGAATAACAAGAAAGACGGTCAAAATTTTAAGAAATCGCAGGAAATCGCTTCTTGGGTTAAGTATTTCAAGTGTGGAAAGATGGAACACTACAAAAGGAACTACCGAAACAAGAAAGGTGGAGGAAACAACCCACAGCGCGGACAATCAAATAAGCAGGACATAATCTGCATGATTTTAGAATGCTTATATTTGGACCGCCCAGTGACAAGTTGGTGGATAGACTCAGGAGCTACACGACATATCTCGAAGACTAAGGAAGGGACAATGGATCTGAAGGAATACAAACCTTGAGAACATCGAGTTTATATGGAAAATAATACTTTCTCGGATGTTCTGGGTATTAGGTCCTTCAGGATACATGTACAAGGCAAACCAATTGTATTGGCTGATGTGTTAATTGTGCCATCTATAAGGCACAATTTGGTCTCGGTCCCTACCTTAGTGAAGAAAGGTTTTGAGGTTAGGTTTATTCCTAACAAGGTGACTGTGGGAAAGCATGGGAGAATTTTATTCTTTAGAGAATTTGATGTAGAACAAGGATTGTTCAAACTTTATGACAATGAAAATAGTACATCTTCTGCTTATATTGAGAGTGCCTTTAGTGTTGATGTGAATATGTGGCATAAACACCTAGGACATATAAGTTTAGAAAAGTTGAGAAAATTATCTAACTTTGACTTATTGCCTAGATTCAAGGAAAACACTTTCAACAAGTGTGAAGCTTGTTTACAAGGAAAAATGGCGAGGAAAGTTTTTCTCAAGAAAACAACAAGGGCAACAACCCTATTGAAAGTTATTTACACTGATTTATGTGAACCTTTTAGAGTAAAGACGCATCGGGGAAAGTGTTATTTTATAACATTTATTGATGATTACTCTAGATATATGTATCTATATCTTTTGGCACATAAATCTGAGGCACTTGATGCTTTTAAAGAATATAAGCAAGAAGTAAAAAATCAATTAGGGCATTCGATCAAAGTCTTAAGATCAGATAGAGGAGGTGAATATACATCGGTAGAATTCTTGAAATTTTGCAAAGACTTTGGTATTGTAAAACAGAATACAATGCCCAGGACATCTCAGCAAAATGGTGTAGCTGAAAGATACAATAGAACCTTGTTGAATATGATAAGGTCAATGTTAATCGATGCCTCTCTTCGAAGGGTATTTTGAGAGAAGCAATAAGTACAACAGTTTACATACTCAACAGAGTTCCATGTAAGGCTGTATTCACTACACCATATGAGATGTGATTTGGAAGAAAACCCAACCTAGGTCATCTCAAGAGGTGGGGATCTGTTGTACATGTAAAGATCCTTGATCAGTCTAGAGATAAGCTAGACAGTAGGTCCTTGAGATATATATTTATTGGATATCCAAAAGGTTCAAAAGGATATTGGTTTTATCATAAAGACCATGGACTCATTGAAAGCAGAGATGTTGAATTCTTAGAAGATACTAAGAATGACATCCTGAAAAATATTGAGGAATGTGTTGATGATTTGGTAGACTTAGACCAATCATCTTTTAAGCCCATAAAAGATCTTTCTGAAACTATCGATACCTTAAGTGGACATAAGAGGTCAAGAGCTACTCCGTCCTACTTAAAGGACTATCACACTTATCTTGTAGAAGAAATGTGTAATTCGGTAGATTTAGATGAGTTGACTGATAACTTGACTTATCAGTAAGCAATGAACTCATCAGAAGCAATAGCCTAGGAGAAAGCCATGGATGAGGAAATTGAATCCATTGAGAAAAACCAAGTCTGAGAATTGGCTGATTTGCCAAAAGGAAGGAAAGCTATAGGCTGTAAATGGGTTCTTAAAAAGAAATATAAGGTCGATGGTACAATCGATAAGTTTAAAGTGGGGTTGGTTGCAAAGGGTTTTTCGCAAAAAAAGGGGATAGATTATGTTGAGACATATTCCCTAGTTGCGAAATTTACATCCATATGTATAATCCTGATAATATTTGCATACTATGATTTGGATTTACATCAGTTAGATGTAAAGACAACTTTTCTAAATGGGAATTTAGAAGAAATCATATACATGCAACAACGCAAAGGATTTGTGGTTGAAGGCCAAGAAGATAAAGTGTATAGGTTGAAAAAATCCCTATATGGCCTGAAATAGTCACCTCGCCAATGGTATTTGACTTTTCAAAATGCCATTATAAAACTTAGGTTTGTGGCTAACAAACTTGATCACTGTGTATATGTTTGGAACAGTGGGAGCCACTTTGTCATCTTGTCATTATATGTAGATGACATATTGTTGACTGGAAATGACAACGAGATGATTGTCAAAGCCAAGTCATGGTTGAATTCTAAGTTTGAAATAAAGGATATGGGAGAAACATCCTATATCTTGGAAATAAAGATCTCTTGAGATAGAGAATTTAGACTCTTATGCCTGAGACAGGAGAGATATATTGACTATATCCTCAAGAAGTTTAAAATGGGTGAATGTAAGTCTGCATAAACACCTGTTGCAAAAGGGGTTAAATTGAGTAAGGTTGATTGTCCTGGTGAAGGAGACGATAAGCCTAATGTTCCTTATACATAAGTTGTTGGCAGCTTGATATATGTTATGTGGTGTACAAGACCTAATATCAGCTTTGTTGTTGGTCTTTTAAGTAGATAACAAAGTAATCCTGGTTGCAGCACTGGGTAGCTGTAAAAAGGATTTTAAGATATCTGAAAGGAACAAAGGACTTGAAACTATGTTTTCAAGCAGATGAACTGAAAGTGGTAGGATACTCAGACACTGACTTTGCTGGGAGCAAAGATGACCACAAATCAACCTTAGGACAAATATTCTTATTTGGAGGTGGTGCTGTTTCTTAGGCATGTAAGAAACATAGTTGTATAGCATTGCATACATAGGAAGCTGAGTATGTAACTTGCTGTATGGCTGCAATGAGTACTGTTTGAATAAGCCGCTTCATACGAGAATTGAAGTTGGAAATGACAGGCGAGCCAGTAGTTATCTATTGTGATAACAATGCAGCAATTACTCTTATCAAGAGTGGAGCTGATTGCTCCAAAAGCAAGCATATAATGGTAAAATACCACTATGTTCATGATATAGTTATGAGAAAGGAAATATCCATCTCATACATGCCAACAAAAGATATGTTGGCAGACCCCTTAACAAAAGGCATAACAGAGGAACTTTTCTCAAAACATGTTACTAACATGGGTTTGAGATATGTTTGATAGTTGTATAAGGTAATAACCACACAACAGATGACTGATGTTGTGTAGGGAAACAACTATACAATAGATAAAATGTTATGGAGGGAAATAACCACACAACAGGTTTTGATATAGTAATCAGGAAACGACATAACTAGGGAAAACCCTGAAAAATGGGAGGAAAACCAGTATGTCGATACACTTGCCTCGAATGGCCAAGTGGGAGATGTTACAGATAGGGTGGCCATTCTCGACAACCTTATTTGGTAATGGCTGGACTGGCCATCCAGTCCGTTACCAGAGGAGGTACCGGATAGGGGTTATCGGTAACCGCCGGACGGTTACCGGATTTCATGGTAATCGTCTGGATACAGACTGCTCAGAAAAGAAAAACCCAGCAGGCGAGCCAGGAGATCAAGAGCAGCCTCTATTCATAGAGCAGAGGAATGAAACAAAATACACATGTATGAAAAATACAGAGAAAAATTATAGTTCTCCTAGGAGAAGCCGCTGTGAGGAAATCTTGTACAACTCCTACATCAATCCACGCATCCGCTGCTGCGACCGAGAGATGATCATCTGATTCATCGTCAACAACGAAACAGAGTCTTTCGGTGGAGGTCGGCTCCGAGTTTCATCAAGAACTGGCTTAATTCTTATATATTTACATGTTTTCGAATGATCAAACCAGCAAAAAAAAGATTCCCATGTGAGAAAATTTCCTCCCATGGGAGCTATGTCAAAATTGTCTCATAGTATCGCCGATGGATGAACTTTCTTTTTTGGTAGAATGGGAGGAGAGCCCAAGGCCAGAGGTACCCACCCGTTGCCGAACTTATGACCTTCAATTTGGGACATGACCCGGTAGCAAGGGGAGCTATTTTTCTTTGCGAATCACCATGCGCGGATTTGGTGAAACTTGTTTTCAAACCTTAAATTGGGTTGCATGTCTTTCTAGGCATGTCAGCACGGACATACTCTTGTGGTAAAACATGAGAAGATGATCTTTCAAGAACTTTTGTCATATAAAATATTAAAGCTTAAAAATTAGCTTGCGTAAACCAAGGTTGTAAGATCGATTAGTATCATACCGATGGGACTAATATGGTGTAAGCATGACCAGTTACAATTCACGTTAGCATTATATGAGTGAAAACCCTCGGTAGAATGTTTCCCTTTTTCTTCTAGTTACAACGGTAGGGAACCCGGGTATGCACACCCGGGGAATCGAACTCACACCCTGTTTCTTGTGGACGAGAGCTCTGCCAAGTCAGCTAGTGCCCTGAGTCCCAGAAAAATTGCTTCATTAACATTCAAACTGTACCAAATTTAAATGCACGCAGTCCAAGTGAATGCGGAATCAACAGAATATCACCACTTAATGATTCTCATGCAAAAGTAAGCTGTCAATTGAGCAGATCAAAATGTCTAAACAAGTATTGCATTTTCGTGTAAAAAAAAATCAGGAGGATGACATGTTTCCAACCCTAAAGTATCACTTATGACAGTAAACTTTAGCTATAAATTTTAAATAGACCAAAAGACAAGAATACCCAACTTTTGTAGCACAGCCAATCCATGCTACAAAATATCTATGGTACATATTCCCAAAGGGTTGCGTTTAAGGGACAATGTCCCTCTTATGAGTCATCAACAGTTTGCTCCTTTGAATCCTCAAATAGCAAATACAGCCACAGAAATCTCAAGATGACTCTCTGCTAGTACCTCCATAAATTCAGACTTCTCTATGCTGGCATAACTACATTTACAGTATCTAATTTACTCGGTTTGGTTGGCTCTCCATATTCTGGGATCAAAATGAAGTCAACATTGACTGTGTCGTGTTCCATTGCAACGTGTGCAGTTTTCGGAAGGTAACCCGGCATAGAGGCAGTGACTGCAGCTCACGACAAAGGGAACAATAGTCATTGGCAAGATAGCGAACAAACTCAAGATCATAAATCTTAGCCAAGTCCTTGATTTAATAATAGAAAATCTACTTGGATAGATTACCAAAATTCGTATAGAAAACAAAGTAACGATTTCTCAGCAAAACAGAAAGATTCAACCCAAGTATGGCATTGTCAGTTATGTACCTTCATAAGTATGGCCAGGGGCAAGCATGCGATGATAATCGCCAAAGAGTTGGCTAGACCTAACCTGCCAATAACAGTAACTAGTGTTAAAGAAAAGATACCAAGTATGCAATCAAGGAATGAGCATAAATGCAGATGAGAACAAAATGCATCAACCACATTGAGTACAAGCACATAGTTCACATCAGAAGGCTAAAAGACGCTAGGGCATTGTATCCAGGGCTTGGCCTCGGCAAGAAAAAGTATCTCACAATCTAGTACGTTCAGATCAAAGAAGTATGATAAACAAAGGCCTTGTGTAATAATCACAATGTAAAAGACCAGTAGGTCAACTCTCAAACCTGAAAGGTTAAGGCCCACTTTTCTCTTAGTATTCTCAAGAGATGAAGGAGCATTATTTCAGACGGACGTAGAAAACTGTGCTACGGTTAACGACCTCAAGCTCCTATCTTTTATTGCGAGTCCAACTAGGCAACTTGAGCTACAGAAAGCTCATTGTGCATCTCTACCTGGCAAAACAAATTGATGCGCTTCTTGCTTTGAAATGGTCAAGAATCAAAGTAAAAGTGAAACAAAAAGAAACTAGTACTTGAAGTTTAATAGAAATTAGACAATGGACATGGTTTTCACACTGACGAAATGTAATATTTATGTTACTTTGTGATAACCTGAAAAGGGAAAACCTAACTTCTCTTTCTTCCTCTATGACAAAATTAGATGATTAACTATTGCTTTTTACTTTCTGGACAAGTGCATTGCCGAGAAGAACATAAGCAACAAATAAGAGGCATATCAAATCAAAACAGGTAAAGCATTGACAACACCACTTCAAAGGAACATATGAAACGCATATAAGAACATGCCGTATAGTTAATTCCCTTGACATCTACAGCAGCCGGTAAAGGTTTCCCAGTAAGTGCTGAAAATATCCTCCCATGAACTCCACTCTGTGAAACAGGTTTCCAACAGCAAAAGTAAGCAGCAGGCCAGTAGCAACCAGGTTAGGGACAAATTACAAGTTCATTACATAGTAAATCTAGAAACACGCTTCAATTCTTCTATATGTTGTTATCCTATACCTCTGAAAGTCATTCCATGGACATTCTCGGATAGTGATTAAACATGACAGACTGGTGCACTATATGGTGTAAGAGATTTTTCTGGAGTAAAAGCACAATAAGAGAAGTAGAACTAAGACAGTAACTAAGTGCATGCGTGCCAAACAGTGTTTGCTGATCAAAGATTCTCAGAAAATTATCAATTGGATGATAACAATACTTTAAACCATGTTAACACGCATACCTCATGAAAGCCCCACTAATCTTAAGTTTTTATTCCCTAACAGAAACTTTTTCACTTGAAGAGAAAGTGATTCAGTAGCAAAGAATGCTGCTAGTGATGAGATAAGTGTGACTGGTGGTCTTCTGTCAATCGTCAACAAGCCAAAGGAATAAAAAAAGAGAATAATTTCCTGTACCACGGTGGCTTTAAACTCCTCAGACAACCCTTTACCGGTCAGTCCATAACGTTCCTTTCCTGACTTTCCTCGAAAAAGGAAGGCTTCAATTGCTGGGCCAACGAGCATAGGCACTATACTTTTATTTTTCATGCAACCCACTAGGTTCTGTTTATTGCATTCTCTTTTGCATACATAGGTATTGTACTATCTTGTGTTTGCACACAAGAGAGAGAGAGAGAGAGAGAGAGAGAGAGAGAGAGAGAGAGAGAGAGAGAGAGAGAGAGAGAGAGAAACTAATGGCCAAAGTTGATGAACAGAAATACCTTTGAAACGCTTGCTACAAGATTTAACATGCTTGCCCTATTGAAATCCCAAAGAGTCGGAAGCTGCACATCAGAACGTAAATGACATAAGTATCCGACTTTTGCACCAAGTGAGTCCCGCAAACACCGGAGAAAAAATAGCACGCATGGGGCTACATGGCTAAACAAGATTGAATCGTGTGGTACCAATGGAATTATGCAACAGTATCCAGATACCAGACACATAAACTGAATGATGCAAGCAACAAATGATTACCTATGATGAAAATTTTAAAATTAAAATCTAACAATTTACTCAGACAGCTAATGTACCAAGGCGGTCAATTTCACATCCATCCATGTAAGCCTCTTTCACAGGATCATGCTCCACAACATTTAAGGTCCCGAATGAAGACTAAAAGCTTCTCACATATGTACTTTTTGAAGAACAGTTACTAAAATAGTTGTTTGGAAACATTCTTTGAGCATAATGCTCCTACTAATGCAGGCTTCTGCAAAGGAGTGTGTTATTCATGGAAGATACAAGTTTTGAGTTTTCAAATCTAACCTCTTCAGCTCCAGGCCATTTGACATCACTGATTTCCAAAGTTAATTCAAAACAGACCATGGATATAGTTCCAATCTTGCATTCTGCCATATATAGGATAGGATACCTGCAATAAATATCAAAAGTGTAATGCCTGTATCATTCAAGAATAAAATTACAGGATGGACAATATCAAACACAAAAATAGAAATTAATTACACAATCAAACATGATATGAGCAACCAACAGCATGTAATGCCTTCCATATCTCAAAAGTGTAAAAAAGAGGTGGTGAAAAAAAAGAAAAGATGTTTTATGGTATAAAACCATACGTTCCAAAACATCTAAGGTACTAGCCTGAAGAAAAAATAAACTGAACATTGTGGAACTTACCAGGCAGTTCCATTGGTAATGCCTCCTTCGAATTCACGACTCTTAGATATATTTAATGGAAATGACTGTATAAGCTTGAAATATATTGAAATGCTTCATCGTCCGGGCAAGCATGATACTCCTTTCTGAAAATTCTATAAGAAAATTGTTCAAAGGATCAGTTGGATGAAGACAAAGTCTATAATTGTCTATGACCGGCTGTTATTTTTTTTGTTTTTAAAGCTTCCTATATTTTTAATTGATTAATGGGATATTTGTAATATGGCTTATGCTAGCTGTATTTAAGTCTCTTAGGGCCTCAACCCTAGAGAGTATAATTAACAAAAGGGAGAAAGGAGGGCTGACGATAAAGCACAAGAGGCTGATCGATAGCCTATGTTTCTTCTTCCCGATATTCCGCATAATCAAGCATAATTAACATGGTATAAGAGTATTAATGGTGCAAAATCAAGGGTGGCATCAATGCACAACCAATTGACATTGAGGTAAGCCAACGATTGTTTTTTTTGTCTTGTGAAAGGGTTGCGTTAAAGAAACAACAAGTATATTGTGATTAAGGAGGGAGATGGAAGGAAAATATAAAGAAATAGATGTCTATAACCAGGGGCATAGTAGTGACATGAAAGATGAATCTTTCCAAATAATCAATATTAAATTAGAATACCAGAATTATAGAGAATGATCCATAATTGTTGAGTTAGCTCTAAGATTTAGAGGAAAAATAGGTTTCTTGATAGGTAATCAAGAAAACCCTCTAAAGATAACCCTACTTACGAAAATAGGCAAAAGATGATGCAATAGTTAGCTCTTGGTTAACTAAATCAATGATTCCATCCATTAGAAAAACGTTTATGTTCATGGATAACACTATTGAAATTTGGAAGGTTTTAGCATAGGCATATTCCAAAAAAAGAATATAGCCAAAGAATATGAAATAATTAAAAAATCAGAAAATATAAACAGGGAAACAAGACTATAAGAGAATATTATGGACAACTAAAGTGTCTATGGAATGAGCAAGAACATCTATTTGAAAATAAGTGTATCACATGTATTAAAGATAAAAATACATAAGCAAAAAAAAAGAAAGTGTTTGATTTCTTATGGTGTGTCTCATCACATATGATAATATAAAAAGCAATATACTGGGCTGAGAGAAACTATGATCTCTGGGTATTGTATATTCACTATTAATCAGAGAAAAAGACATGAGGAACTTTGAAAAATTCTATTATCAGCTAGTGATAAAACATCATTTGCCCGTAGAGGAGCTCCACACAATGGAAGAGGTAGAGGATATCCTACCATAAGAGGAAAAGAAAGAGATTTCTTTCAAGGAGATGAAAAGAACAAGCTAAAATGCATTTATTATGGGAAGAATTGGCACACAATAAAACAATGTTTGGATCTAGTCGGTAAACCTCCTCAATTCAAAAACAATTTTACGCTAGGGCTTAACATACGTATCACATACAATGTGTGATATAAGGAGATCCAAATTGTTGCCCCATGCGTTGCACTGGGTCAGATTTCTATTCAATTTTTTATCATAATCATTGTTCATACATCTTTTTTTTACTAAACATACATTTATTATTTTCCAAAACACTCTTGTCTGCACATTCATCTTCATCTTCCCTATGCCCTCTTACCGGTTAGCCCGGATAAAGGAGGAGGGTTGTGTTAGGCTTCCGACGGCCAACGTAAAACTTTATCAGATTTTTATACCATGGATTATAAAAATTATGAACATTGCTTAAGGGCATCCCCACCTACCGACACACTGCAGAGCCCGAATATAGTGAAAAGTAAGTAGGAGCCACTATATTTTTACTCGAATGTAGTGAATCAATTGCAAAGAGGGTTCCCACATCATAGACAGGTGTGGGTAAAGAAGTTAGTCCTGCTACATTACCGCCCGAGTGTAGTAAATAAATTATAGAGAGAGTCTCCACATTTTCAATATGGACGGATGCGGGGGGGTAAGGAAGCTAGTCTTAGATAATAAAATTCGTATAGGTTCTTGGAATATCAGAATATTATCCAGTAAGCTAATAGAGGTGGTAGATACTATAATTCAAAGAAAGATTCATATTCTATGTATACAAGAGACAAAGTGGGTTGGAGAAAAAGCAAAGGAGATTGATGATACATGTTTTAAATTATGGTACTCAAGTAAGGGAAATGCTCGAAACGGAGTTGGTATTATCATAAATAAAGATTTAAAGGATAGTGTAGTAGACATACAACGATATGGTGACCGAATCATGAAGTTAAAATTAGTGTTAGGATCAGAGGTTTTGAATATAGTTTATGCTTACTGTAGACACCGAAATTTTTTAACTCCGGGTCCTTAGGCCTGAAGTAAACTTTTTTGCAATCTACGTTGCTTTTTAGGGCGTGACAGCTAGCTTACTCAAACTAGTGAAGTAAGTTTTGAAAATATTTGACTTATGGGGCGACTGTGGACAAGTGGGCTCTTTTTGTCGTAGACCTTCTTGCACCGATGCGCAAGGGTCAGTCTGTACGCTTTAGAAAACTCGATTTTAAGCAAACATGACCTTTTTAAAAATATGCAAAGTGTTTGATTTGGTTTAGTTTGTCTTGTTGTAGATTTTATCAACGTGGGATTTACACATTTCCTATGTCTTGGGTTTTAGCCAATTTAGGCGTGTAGTTGTGTGCATCCAATGCTCAATTTGGCGAGTTTTGCACGGGTAGTTCGAGGTTAGTTTGATGCAATATGCACCCTATCTCGTGGTATGGCGGATATGCAACACAAAGTCACACAACTGCACGGGAAAACCAAGAATTGAAAGACATAGCCGAAGGGAAATTACAAAAGAGAAATTGCAAAAGGAAAATATAGCTATATCTTAAGAGCGGAAAGGCTCAATTGTGTAAGTATGTGCCGTGTATAAATTGAAATGCAACTCACACAACTGAACCTTAAAACCCAAAATTTAAAGACATAGCGGAAGGGAAATACAACTATATATATATGGGCCCGAAGGTCGCCAACGTGTGCGTGAGTGTTGTGTGTATATGTAAAGACAACTCACACGACTTGGAATGTAAAACCCAATTTGAATTGCAATAGAGCTCTTGTTAGAGTCTTGGGAGTAAGAGCGAAAGCTCAATGTGTGTGAGTGGGGAATTGAAAGACAACGCACACAACTTGAAAATAAAACCCCAAATTGAATTGCAATACGGCTCTTATCAGAGTCTTGGGAGTAAGAGCGAAAGCTCAATGTGTGTGAGTGTGGAATTGAAAGACAACGCACACAACTTGAAAATAAAACCCCAAATTGAATTGCAATACGACTCTTATTAGAGTCTTGGGAGTAAGAGCGAAAGCTCAATGTGTGTGAGTGTGGAATTGAAAGACAACGCACACAACTTGAAAATAAAACCCACGCAGCTGAATTTATATAAATAAGACTATATCTTAGGGGCGACCAAGGCCCATGTGTGTGCAAAAGTGTGCAACTAAGAGCGAAAAGGCTCAAGTGCACGTATGTGCTTGTGTGTCATACACCCATATTACATCATGGGGAGAGACTACGCTCCATTATTACAACCCCATATCAAATTGAATTAAGTGTAGAAGGAGATATAAAATATCGAATTTGAGCACTTACGTGATTCGGATGTTTGTCCACTCCAATCTCCCCAAGTTTGCTTGGATTCACACCCACAGATGAGTCTTCCTTGAAGCTTGAAGCGAAAGATGGTTGAATGGAGCCTTTGAGCTTGAGGGTTTATGAGGTTCACGGCACTAAGGTTGCGGGTTTAATTTGGTGTGGGATGGGTATGACACGGTAGTGGCAGGTCTTGGTGTTTATGTGGGATGATGGTGAGGTGTGTAGGATAAGAGATGGGATAGGGGGTAGGTCACGACTGGGGTTAGGGTGTCTTGAGTTGGGTGGTCTAGAGAGGTTAGGGGAGAGGTTGGTTTAGGGTTAGGTTTAGATACTAACCGTGACTTGCAACTCCACTCCAAGCCACCTCCACGCAGCCAAGCTCCACCATGTGCAGCTCAACTCCAAGCTTGAAGAAGACGCCACCTTATTGGTGCAGCCCGGGCCTCAATGTCCCAATCCCAAACACTCTAGGCAAACAAGCCTTGGCCAATAGGGCCCTCTCTCTCTCCTCCCCATGATTTCACGTGAAAGGGCTTCCCCTTTTGAAGTTCACGTGAATCCCATTTTTGAGTCCTCTCATCTCTATTTATAGAGGTTTCAAATGAGTCTTGGATTTGGGTCTAGGTATCTGGATCCAATCCAAACACTATTTGGATTTGGATCATGAATCTTAGATATTTTGAGATCCAGATCCAGTCCAAATATTTATTTGGGTTTGGATCTTGGATATTTTGAGATCTAGATCTGATCCAAACACTATTTGGATCTGGATCTAGATATTTTTAGGTCTAGATCTAATCCAAACTTTTCTTCTTCTCCTTGGTTTCTGGTCCTTTTCTGGTGCTTTTCAACGTCGGTTTCGAGCGAACTTCGATTCATCGGAGGCCCAACTTTGGCCTGGGTCTTCTCCAAGTCCATCTTCTAACTGGTGTTCTGCTTTTCAGGACTTTTTCGAGGTCTGTTTCTGTCTGCCGTTTTGGTTTCTGGCCGGTTCCTGGTGATATCGAACTCAGATTGCCGCACGGATTCCATTCTTCATTCTGACGGGACGTGTCTCGGACTTTTGTCGACTTCACCAATTTTTTGGCTTCTTTCTGTATTTTGGAGTTGCTTTCTGCTTTTCTTTGACCCAAATTATGCTTTTACCCTTCTATTGGGCTTTTATCTAAACGGGCTCTCCTTTCTTCTGTTTGGGCAGGGGATGGCTTTTGAAGCTCCGGACTTGAATCCTTCTTCTTGCCTGGGCTCTCTTTTTGCCTTTTGTATCTGTTTTTGTATTTTAAAAATATATTATCGTTTTGGCTCAAACGAGCTTTTTTGTGTTTTTGAGAGTTTTTGAAATATAGAAAATTTGGGGTGTTTACAGATGCCCCTCTTTGGCATTATCTAAATTGATTTGGATAATGGAAAAGAAGAAACACCCTATTTTGGTTCAAATTTTCTCGAGAATACACCAGTTTTTATTTCACAAAACCATGTTTTCTTTTACCACATGTGGGGATTTTTAGCAAGAGGGGGCTTTTCCTAGCTGTTTTTCCTATGTATGATCATGCATGGACGACTTTTTGAATGCATGCATGGAAAACTTTTATTTTGTGGTTTTTGAGCCCGAAGAGAGCCTTTTGAGGCTGGCTGCTTCGAGCAGGTTTTTCCCATGTCTTTTTGACATTTTTTTGGTTTTCGAGCTTTAGAGAGAGCCTTTTGAGGTTGTCTGCTCTAAGAAGATTCTACCCTTGTCTTTTTGACATTCGTGGATTTTTCAAAAATTTCTTTTTGAAAAGGAACTCCTTTTAACTTTTATCGAAAAGGACTTCCATTTTTCATACTCTCCTTCATTCGGGTTTCAATACCTGCTACTAAGTAGAGTTTTTTTGGTTAGGAAAACTTGAAAAACATTTCAAATTTCTATTTCCTACAAAACAAAGTCGAGTTCTCAAACAAAATGAAATCTAAATAAGCCAATTTTATTCGTACTTTAGGATTTTCATAAATTTGAACCTTTTTCTTTGGGGACAAGCCGTAGGGATATGGGAAAGAGATACCACGGTCCCTTCTGAAGCGTCCCATGGTTTTAGGCAAAGAGTCAGAAAATCGCTCTTTGGAGCTTTGGCTTTTTGTTTCTTTTTTTCACAGAGGGTCTCTCTTTGGGAGTATTTTTTCATTAATCCCTCTTTTCTTTAAAGGAAAAGACCTCTTTGGAGGAGTTTTTGTATTCCCTGTTTATGAAGGAAAGACCTCTTTGGGGGGAGTTTTTGTATTTTCCTTTTTCTTTTAAACGAGAAGACCTCTTTCGGAGGAGTTTTTGTATTCCCTGTTTATAAAGGGAAGACCACTTTCAGAGGAGTTTTTGTATTCTCGTTTTTTTCTTCTTCTTTTGGACATAGCCAATTTTTCTTTTTGGTGAGAAAGTAGAATGGGGGAAGGCTTATCCCTTTGGTTACTCGATTCAAATGAGGTCGTCCTATTTCTTAATAGCATCTGCTATTCAAAAATATTTTGATATTTTGAACAAGGCTTAATCTTGTAAGCCAGGGATTTTTGAAATGTTGCCAATTCGTTTTTGGAAGACTCTACCTTTCGTAAAGTATAAATTCCTCCATTCAGGTTTATACAATCAACTTTGATCCTTCTTTCAAGAAGTTTCAAAAGAGTTCGATTTTTCAAAATCTTTTTGAAAGAATTCAACATAAACCCTTTTGAATATTCGGGCATTTTTCGGGTTTTGCTAATTTCTACCCACAATATCAAAATTTTTTATTTTTGTTGCCCTTTTGAAGACATGGGGACATTTCTACTCGAATTGCCTCCTTCTTGGGCTTTCTTTGGGGTGATATGATATGAATGTGATGCCTATGCACTAAATGTGACTCAAAATGGAAATACATGCTTTTATGCAATGGTGAACACATGAAATGTACCTCACAAGTCATGAAGGAGATACATTTTCAAAATTGGTTCTCCATGGAAGGTGTTTAGGGGCTATATTTAAAAATGCCCCTAGCTTGATGGGGATGCATGATTTTACCCGGCCACATGGTGAAGGGCCATGGTTTTTCGAAAGACTTTTGGGGTGGACGATGGTATGTTCATGTCCACGCATTTTTATGGTTTTTCTAACATGATCATGATTCTTTTTGCTCAAGGATGGAAAACACAACCAGCCCTAAGTGATCGTCATGGCCATCATGTTTGATTTCGACATGGTCTCCAGATTTTCATCGTGGAACTCATGTGCTTTATCTTAACACAATCAAGGTTTTCATATAAACTAGAAGTTGAAAATATTTCTTTTCAAAGTCATATGTAGGGTTAAATTTTCAAAATTTTGATCCCTTTTAAGAAAGTAATTTTGGAAAATCCTCCCTTTCTATATGAAGATGGTTTTATACCAGCCCTTTTGATCGAAATATGTTTCCCATACTTGGTTTTGGTCAAGCATGGTTTTTTGGAATTTATTTTGAAAATTCATGCCTTCATGGGGCATTTGATCAAGTATGGGGAATGTGTCTCAGAGAGGCACTTCAGCCACACGATGCAGGGCTTGTCCCTTGAAGGAGTTCTTGAGTTTGAAACTCATACTCCGTTGAAAAGGGGCTACCATTTATTTTGCCTATCTGTTAAGATAGGTTTTTCAAATGAGTGCTTCAATGAACATCATTCCTTTTCCATGACATGGGAGATGAGGTCTCAAATTTGGAGGCCTACAGCCAAGGCCAAGCACGATTTCTCTTTTGGCTTAGTGATTCCTTTCACATGCCAATAGAGTTTTCGAAATGTATGGCACATTTAGTATGAACAACATATTCATTTGATCAAGTCAAGCAGATAATGCATGAATTGCAATGCTTGGGAGGTTTTTATCAAAAGAATTTTGAAAGGTTTTTGTGAAATACTAACCCTTTTTCGAGATTCTCATTTCTTTTTGAAATTCCCTTTGAAGGTATTGGATTTGATTCGTATGGAGACCTGCCTATGATGGCTCGATACTTAGGGGGTTGACTCTTATTGCCCCTTTAGTTTCACATAAACTTGAGTTCTAAGATGATGTCTAGACCCGATGTTTGTTCACATGTATGATTTCATAATGCAATGCATGATGCTTATGCACACACTATAGGTTAAACTCATTTCTAAAAATCCCCAATTTTCCACAAGTCAAGGATTTTACGATTTTCAGGAGGCTTGGAGGTGTTTATTCCTCCTTGCTTTGGTGATTCTCGAGCTTTTCAGTTTTTGAAAAAGCTCTAGGCAAAAAGGTGGAAAGGATCAGCTTTTGGATACTTGGGTTCTTGGGAGTATATACAATTTTCGAAAGCATTTTACAATTTTCAAAAATGGATTTTGTACATGGCCAAAGGCTTTTGAAACAAATTTCTTTTTGGAATTTTCAGTTTTCCAAATGTTTTTGAGATTTTGAGGGTTTTCAATTTTTTTAGTTTTTGGTAATATCCAATTTTTTTGGTTTTTTCAAAAGTAGGGATCTTCCATTGAACCTAGAAAGGAAACATTCATGAATCAAACTCTAATTAATAGGTCTAAGATATGGGTTTCGGTTTTAGAGGTTCTATAGGGCACCCTTGACCTAGATGGTCTTAGGTGGTGGCTTAGGAGGTATGGGTGGGCTGTAGCCCAGTCCATATCGTTCCCTATTGGCTTTAGATAGGACAGGTTCAAGTCTACCTTGGTTTCGGGTTCTCAGGCCCGCGTAGGGTTTATATCCCATGTTTAGAATCATGTTCCAAGGCTTCTTAGTTTTTGAAAAGTTTTTATATAATTCATGCCCCTGGATCATAGAATCATCCATGTTATGGGTATATACCCTTTCTGTTTTGGATAAGGGGAGTTTGGATTTTGGGGTGATGGAAGACTTGGGCTTCCATACAACCCTGTTTTGGGAGACACGTCTCTCAAAGAAAACCGTGCTTGGTTCTTTAAGAGACTTTGGATATTTCGGGATAATGGAAGACTTGGGTTTCCACGCATTCCTGTTTTGGGAGATATATCTTTCAAGGGAAACCAGGCTTGGTCCTTCGAGAGATTTTGGATATTTTGGGGTGATGGAAGGCTTGGGCTTCCACACAACCCGATTTTGGGAGAGTTTTTCTTCAAAGGAAGCCAAGACTGGTCCTTTGAAGTTTTTTGGATGTTTCAGGGCGAGGGAAAACTTGAGCTTCCACATGACCTGGGTTTGGGAGAGATTTTCTTCAAGGGAAGCCAAGTTTGCTTCCTTGAAGTTTTTGACCTACTCCCTAGGTGCAACTCGTGGTGCCCCTAGGGATGGATTTTTTTGTTTCAAGGCCATAGTCTTGGTGCTAGGGTACAAGACTAGGCTTGAAGAAGTGGGTTTTTCTATGGTAGGGTTATGAGCTCCTAAGATGTTGATGCATGCATTAGGGGTCTCCATCTCTACCATTTTTTGAACTTCTTTTTCTTTTTGTTTTTGAAATTCTTTTGGGTGGTGCGCGATATTTGGCACACTTTGAAAATCCTCTAACTTAGGCACATTTTGTGGGTTTGTGTGTGCATGGGTGTGAGCCAATACATCTGATGACCCTATTTTGAGAAGAGAGATTTGAGAAGGATGGGTTTCAGGCATACCTCTTTGTGGCTTGTCTACCTTTTCAGGGTGAGAGCAGGCCGTTTTCCCAGGTGACCCTGTTTTGAGCTCCCGGGGTTTCACGAGGCGCTCCTTTTAGAAACCTTCTTGTTTTTCACTCTCGTCTCTTTGTAGGGTGTGGGTTTCATGTCCCACAGTGTGTGTGTGCCTAGACTTAGGAATTTCACTTGAAATTTTTGAAATTTCAAAATTTTGTTTTTCAATTTTTTTGTTTTTTTGAAAGTTTTCAAGATTTTTTTTGAGTTTTTGAAACAAAAACATCTTTTTCAGATTTTCCTTTGGATTTTCGAGAATTTGGAAATGTGGGAGTAGAGGACTCGCCCCTTTCTGGGGTTTGGCCTTTTACCTCACATCCTTCGTTGAGTTTAAGATCGGTTTTCTTCTCACGATCTTTGTGTGCCCGAGATGAGCTGCTATGCGATCGATGGGCTTTAAGCTCTTTGCTTAAAGCGTCCATCCTTTGAAATATTTTTTGAATATCAACTAGATCCTTTTGGGCCCTTTCTGTTTTGAAAACCTCTTTTAGCCTACTCAGCGAGGATTTTCTTGGTTTTTGCTCCATTTTCTATAATTTTTCTAAGTATGCACGATTTTTCAAAAAAAAACTTTTTTTTCAAAAATTTTGAGTATAACTTATTTGTTTGAAGTCTACTTAAGTCCCGGGTCCCACCGGGCATGCCAAATTTGTAGACACCAAAAATTTTCAACTCCGGGTTCTTAGACTTGAAGTGAACCTTTTTGCAATCTACGTTGCTTTTTAAGGCGTGCCAGCTAGCTTACTCAAACTAGCGAAGTAAGTTTTGAAAATATCTGACTTATGGGGTGACTGTGGACAAGTGGGCTCTTTTCGTCGCAAACCTTCTTGCACCGATGCGCAAGGGTCAGTCTGTACGCTTTAGAAAACTCAATTTTAAGCAAACATGACCTTTTTGAAAATATGCAAAGTGTTTGATTTGGTTTAGTTTGTCTTGTTGCAGATTTTATCAACGTGGGATTTACACGTTTCCTATGTCTTGGGTTTTAGCCAATTTAGGCGTGTAGTTGTGTGCATCCAATGCTCAATTTGGCGAGTTTTGCACGGGTAGTTCGAGGTTAGTTTGATGCAATATGTGCCCTATCTCGTGGTATGGCGGATATGCAATGTAAACTCACACAACTGCACGAGAAAACCAGGAATTGAAAGACATAGCCGAAGAGAAATTGCAAAAGGAAAATATAGCTATATCTTAAGAGCGGAAAGGCTCAATTGTGTAAGTGTGTGCCGTGTATAAATTGAAATGCAACTCACACAACTGAACCTTAAAACCCGAAATTTAAAGACATAGCGGAAGGGAAATACAGCTATATATATATGGGCCCGAAGGTCATCAACGTGTGCATGGGTGTTGTGTGTATATGTAAAGACAACTCACACGACTTGGAATGTAAAACCCAATTTGAATTACAATAGAGCTCTTGTTAGAGTCTTGGGAGTAAGAGCGAAAGCTCAATGTGTGTGAGTGGGGAATTGAAAGACAACGCACACAACTTGAAAATAAAACCCCAAATTGAATTGCAATACGGCTCTTATCAGAGTCTTGGGAGTAAGAGCGAAAGCTCAATGTGTGTGAGTGTGGAATTGAAAGACAACGCACACAACTTGAAAATAAAACCCCAAATTGAATTGCAATACGACTCTTATTAGAGTCTTGGGAGTAAGAGTGAAAGCTCAATGTGTGTGAGTGTGGAATTGAAAGACAACGCACACAACTTGAAAATAAAACCCACGCAGCTGAATTTATATAAATAAGACTATATCTTAGGGGCGACCAAGGCCCATGTGTGTGCAAAAGTGTGCAACTAAGAGCGAAAAGGCTCAAGTGCACGTATGTGCTTGTGTGTCATACACCCATATCACATCTTGGGGGGAGACTACGCTCCATTATTACAACCCCATATCAAATTGAATTAAGTGTAGAAGGAGATATAAAATACCGAATTTGAGCACTTACGTGATTCGGATGTTTGTCCACTCCAATCTCCACGGATGAGTCTTCCTTGAAGCTTGAAGCAAAAGATGGCTGAATGGAGCCTTTGAGCTTGAGGGTTTATGAGGTTCACGGCACTAAGGTTGCGGGTTTAATTAGGTATGGGATGGGTATGGCACGGTAATGGCAGGTCTTGGTGTTTATGTGGGATGATGGTGAGGTGTGTAAGATAAGAGATGGGATAGGGGGTAGGTCACGGCTGGGGTTAGGGTGTCTTGGGTTGGGTGTTCTAGAGAGGTTAGGGGAGAGGTTGGTTTAGGGTAAGGTTTAGATACTAACCATGACTTGGAGCTCCACTCCAAGCCGCCTCCACACAGCCAAGCTCCACCATGTGCAGCTCAACTCCAAGCTTGAAGAAGACGCCACCTTATTGGTGCAGCCCGGGCCTCAATGGCCCAATCCCAAACACTCTAGGCAAACAAGCCTTGGCCAATAGGGCCCTCTCTCTCTCCTCCCCTTGATTTCACGTGAAAGGGCTTCCCCTTTTGAAGTTCACGTGAATCCCATTTTTGACCCCCCTCACCTCTATTTATAGAGGTTTGAAATGGGTTTTGGATTTGGGTTTGGATATCCGGATCCAATCCAAACACTATTTGGATCTGGATCATGGATCTTAGATATTTTGAGATCCAGATCTAGTCCAAATATTTATTTGGATTTGGATCTTGGATATTTTGAGATCTAGATCCAATCCAAACACTATTTGGATATGGATTCAGATATTTTTAGGTCTAGATCTAATCCAAACTTTTCTTCTTCTCCTTGGTTTCTGGTCCTTTTCTGGTGCTTTTCACCGTCGGTTTCGAGCGGGCTTCGATTCATCGGAGACCCAACTTTGGCCTGGGTCTTTCCCAAGTCCATCTTCCAACTGGTGTTTTGCTTTTTAGGACTTTTTCGACGTCTGTTTCTGTCCGCCATTTTGGTTTCTGGCCGATTCCTGATGATATCGAACTCAGATTGTCACACGGATTCCATTCTTCATTCTGACGGGATGTGTCTCAGACTTCTGTCGACTTCACCAATTTTTTGGCTTCTTTCTACATTTTGGAGCTGCTTTTTGCTTTTCTTTGACCCAAATTATGCTTTTACCCTTTCGTCGGGCTTTTCTTTAAACGGGCTCTCATTTCTTGTATTTTTGGGCAGGGGATGGCTTTTGAAGCTCCGGGCTTGAATCCTTCTTCTTGCCTGGGCTCTCCTTTTGCCTTTTGTACCTGTTTTTGTATTTTAAAAACAGATTATCGTTTTGGCTCAAATGAGCTTTTTTGTGTTTTTGAGAGTTTTTGAAATACAGAAAATTTGGGGTGTTTACACTTACGCACCCCAAGTAGGACTAGAAGATAGTATAAAGATGGCTTTTTGGGAAGAGTTAGATAAGGTGATTGAAAGAATTCCACAAAGGGAGATGATTTGTTTAGGAAGAGACTTAAATGGACATGTCGGTAAAGAGGCATTAGGATATCAAGGTATTCATGGAAACTTTGGCTTTGGGGATATAAATGAGGAAGGTAGGGAGATTTTAAATTTTGGTATAGCATTTGATCTCTTTATAGTCAATACAATCTTTAAAAAATGAGATAAACATTTAATTACTTATAAGAGTGGCTTATCACAAATACAAATTGATTATCTTATTTATAGAAAAAAAGATAGAACGTGTTGCAAAGATTGCAAGGTAATTTTAGGAGAAAGCTTAACCACTCAACATCGACTTTTAGTTATGAATTTACCAATAAAAAAATGGACAAAGAAGAAAAAAGTGCATCGAGCTATTCAGACTAAATGGTGGAACCTCAAAAGCGAGAAAGAAGATATATTTAAATAGAAAGTCCTTCAAGGAGATGCTTTGGTACACCTTGTGATATGTGGAATAATATAGCTATACATATTAGAAAAGTGGTGAAAGAGGTATAGGTGAATCTAAGAGAGGTGTACTGGCACAAAAAGAAGCTTGGTAGTGGAGTGAAGTAATGCAAAATAAAATCAAGGCAAAAAGAGTATGTTACAAATTACATTATGCTAAGAAAACTAGTGAAACTTTAGAGCCTTATAAGAAAGCAAAAAAGGCCATCAGTGAAGCAAAAGCTAAAATTTGGGAGGATTTATATAAAAAACTCAACTCAAAAGAGGGTGAAAGAGATATTTTTACGATAGCTAGGGCTAGAGATAAGAAAACTAAAGATCTTAATTTTGTTAGATGCATCAAAGATGAGGATGAAAAAATTCTAGTGGCAAATGTTGATATAAGAAATAGATGGAAAAACCTTTTTTATAAGTTTTTCAATGAAAATAAAGATGTTAGTATTAGCTTAGGAGAGTTAGCCAAATTAAAAAAGTATATAAAACACAATTTCTATCGACGTATTCAAAAGAATGAAGTCAAAGAGGCTCTTAAACATATGAAGGGTGGTAAATCGGTAGGATCAAACAATATTCCTATAGAAGTTTGGAAAATCCTAGAAGAAACAAGATATCACTTGGTGCATAAGACTATTTAATGAAATATGGAGAAACCAAAAGATGGCCACAGAATGGAGAGTGAGTACACTTACACCCATATATAAGAACAAGGGAGACATTTAGAATTATGCGAATTATTGGGGTATTAAGTTAATGAGTCATACTATGAAATTGTAAGAAAGAATTATCGAATATAGGTTAAGACAAGTATCGAGTACAACAGAGAACCAATTTGGATTTATGCGAGGCAAATCTATTGTTGAAGCGATTCACCTTTCGAGACGTCTTATGGAACATTTTAGAGCAAAAAAGAAAGACCTTCACATGATATTTATTGATCTAGAAAAAGCTTACGATAGGGTACCGAGGGAGGTTCTTTGGAGAACCTTAAAAAAAAGAGGCATCCCATTGACATACATAAACCTTATAAGAGACATGTATGCTGGTGTAAAAACATGTGTGAGAACTCATGAAGAAATGACAAACTTCTTTGAAGTTAATATTGGGTTACATCAAGGATCAACTTTAAGTCCATACTTATTTATAAAGGTAATTGATGAGTTAACAAAACATATTTAAGATGAAGTATCTTGGTGTATGTTATTTGCCGATGATATTATGTTAGTGGAGGAGTCTAAGGAAAAAGTTAGAGAAACATTAGAAAGTAAAGGCTTCCGACTTAGTAGAACAAAACAGAATATATGGAATGTAAGTTTGATCATTTGGTTACTTCAGAAGACAGAGAAATTAAAATGGCATACATTGCATCACCCAAAAGGAAAGTTTTAAATACCTATAGTCAATTTTTCAGAGTGATGGAAGAATTGATAGAGATGTTACGCATAGAATTAATGTTGGTTGGTTAAAATGGAAGGAGCATCATGTATTCTTTGTGATAAGAAGATACCATTAAAGTTAGAAGGTAAATATTATAGAGCAGCAATTAGGCCTGCCATATTTTATGGTTATGAATGTTGGGCAGTTAATCATCAACATATACAAAAGATGTTTGTGACAAAAATGAAGATGTTGAGATGGATGAGTGGTCATACAAGAAAAGACCATATACATAATGAGGTTATTAAAAATAAATTATGTGTGGCACCAATAGTGGATAAAATGAGAGAATATTGTTTAAGGTGGTTTGGATATATAGAAAGAAGATCAAAAGAAGAATTGTAAGAAGGTATGAAAAACTAGATTTTGAAAGTATTAAAAGAGGTAGAGGACGACCACAAAAGTGTTGGAAAGAAACAATAAAGAATGATCTAGCTTATTGTGAGTTAAATGCTAACATAGCACATGATAGGGCTTTGTAGAAAGAAAGAATTCATGTAGTCAACCCCGTCTAGTATAGTAAATGGTTTAGTTGTTGTTGTTGTTATTCATATGGCTAATAAGTATGTAAAGTTATTTGTTAGACCATAACTATATCATTAATAGATTTTGAATCTTATAGTGATTATAGTATGTTAGTCGATAATATCAAGGGTGAGGATGCAAGGTTAAAAGTATTTCTTTGCAGTTTCACTGGAAGGTTCAATATGATATGAACTCAACTCCATTTATTGATCAACTAACAAATTGTGGAATTAAAGAAGTCGGTCACATGGATCACCTTGAGTATTAATTAGAGGAGTATCACAACATACACTTGATTTGATCATAAAAGAGAGTCATATAAAGACAATAGGTACTGACTAAATGATACATAAATATTCTTTTAAAAAATGGTTAAGTGATAAAGTTGACAGCAATTGATCTATCTTGTAGGAAGTTTAACATAAAGTTGGAAATGCTCTACACAATAATGACAACTTAAAAGAGGCAATAGAGATTGAGACAATTTTCAGATAGTTAAGGGAGCATCCTAATAGGCAACATGAAACCAATTGTCTAGGTTGGTGCATGAGTATTTAAATCCTAAGTTCACTAACGTAGAGTATTCAAGCATTGCAAAGTGTTAGTCATTCTTATTAGAAAAGATGACTACAAAGTAGTTGTTACAGATAGAGACTACCCACATCTTTTGGTTTCATGCTTCTAGTCCTACTCACCTATATGCCTACCTACCGCTACTCCTTTACACTCTTAAAGGAATGCCATTTGATAAATTCACTAAGGAGTTATTTTTATAGAAGCATATTGAGAGGACTCTTATTTGAGGAAGGTTAAAGAATGGCTCCATAGTAGCAGAAGAAGAGGGTGTTAGATGTTGTCATGAAAATGGTTGGTGTCCAATGACAGAATCTTTTCCTCATCAAAAAGTTATGACTTGCTCTCTAATGTTGACTCTCCAAGTGCTCATATTGCGTCTCCAGGTAACATAAGGACTTCTAAAATACTAGGCTTTTAACAATCGAACGCGATAGATATATCATGATTTATAGTCTCATATGTTAATAATAGATGGATTAATGTTATTGGAGATGAGAACTATGAGTATCGAATCATCGAGGAGCTTTTAAGAGAGGGGGGACATGGTTTCCTAAAACTCGTAGATAATGTTTTATAGAGGTTGCATGTTGTTGTCATCTATAGTGTCATGTTTCATAAGAGATGATGGTATTGATAATGAACATTGGGGGACAATTAGTGTCTCTCTAATTATTATATGGATGTCAAACATGAGTTAGGTTATAGCTACTCAATAAAATGTTGAATTGATACAACTCTTTAGTGTTTGATTAATAATATTCCTGCCATTAATGGTAAATAATGACTAGCCACCTGTGTAGGATATATAGTATATGTGTTATCATTATTCAACATGATGCTTTTTAGCAATAAGTATTATCTCTTAATTTGTTCTATCAAATTTATTATTACTTACCTTATAATTGTATTTTTT